>JAMXBD010000402.1:600000-1038020 GCA_024138025.1 Combretum micranthum | reverse complement strand
ACTTAACCATCACTGAATATAATTCATGTAAATAGTAGCCAAACTCAAGTAGCTTATAAATAGTATAACTCAAAATACATCCCTAATCAGCAACTAAAGTTCCCTTTGCAATTCTACAAACATATAAAAGACCAAAATTTGTAAAGGAAGGGTTCAAACCCTTAATTTTGAATATACGACATCCGCAAGCTACTAACCAACAAATCCATCCCATTATCCTTATGCAAACGATATCTATTTAAACAAAACTGATGAAAACCCTCAATTCGACACACATCAAAGTGGCTAGTGTCTACATGGATGATGGATTCAATATTAATTTTATTGAAGCAACCCAACTTATAATGAGCCCTAAACTTGTGAATTTAACTCATAATGATCCATGTTTGTTATTTTCTTTTCTTTTCTTTTTCTTCATTTTTTTTCAAATTTTAAATTTTTTAACTACTAATTTTCCATTTTCCTATTTTTTTTTTTTTCAAATCCTTTCTTTATTTTCAATTTTATGTTTTGCTTTGTTTTATTGGAATCTACTCACATAAAGTAAAATATCCAAAATCTTCACGTAAGTTAGAAATTAAGTTTCGATGGATTAAATGTATCAAATGAATTATAGGAAATAGTTAAACAAGTTGGTATAATTAGATTAGTATTTAATTAAGTTAAAATTTGATATTTCAATTCCTAAACCCCTAAACATGTTATTAAAATGTTTAGTGGATTCCTAAACACTTAAACTTTAGCCTAAATTCTATTTCCTTAATCCTTGCAAAATTTGACTTCATTTACTTGTATCAAAATATCAGCTTTTAAACCCGATTTCAAAATAAATATCAATTTGATCTAAATTAAATTCCGAAATTAAGTTCTTATTTTAAGTTCTTAATTTGTGACCTATTAATTCTGAAATCATTTTTAATTATTTCTAGAACTAAAGATATTGATCTGAAAATTCTAAATCTAACACCCTTATTCTAAAATATCCTAATTGTTATCCTTTTACTTTTCTTTTTCCTTTCCTACCTTCACTTTCTTTCTTTCTTTTTTCTCTCTCTCTCTCTCTTCTTTCTCTCTCCCATATCCTCTCCTTCCTCTTCTTCTCTTTTCCTTTTTCTTTTCTCTCTCAAATTTAACTCTCAAAAATCTCAATTTCAAGGAGAATTAAAAGAAATCAAGTTAGAAATGGAGATAGGAGGAGGAAATCAAGGTTAAAAGTAGCTCCAACAAGTTAGAAGGAGAAGAAGAAGAAGTTGTTTTGCTTAAAAGAAGAGATAAGTCTTGTTTCTCCTTGTTTTAGTTGTTATTTACTTCATTTTAGTTGTTGTTTATATTTGTATGTGTTGATTTAGTGGTGGATGCATGTTGGCTTGTTGAGGAAGATGATGAATAGTAGTTGTGAGGTTTGATGAGAAGTAGTTAGATTTGTTTTGATGATGAGAAATAGGATTTGTAGTGTTGAAGTTGTGTTTATGTATTGTATGCTGCTTGTATGATGTTTTAATTGAAGTAGGATGTGTTGAAAATGAGTTAAAGATGTAAAAAAAGAGGAAAGAAGTCATGATAGGGACTTGCAGGGGCAGCACAGATGTGCACAAAGTCGTGCAGAAGGTGTTGAAGGATAAATTTTCACTTCTAAGCAAAATTTTTAAGTCTGTACAGGTGTGTGCATGGGCATGCAGGAGTCCATGTTGAGCATTTGTAAGGGGAAAATTTGAATATAGGCATTCTTTAGGTTTAGCACAGCCTCGAGCATGACCGTGTAACAGGCCCCGTAGCAGGTTGTGCAGCCTTTCCTGTTACATAGTCTGACCGTAATTTGATCATAAAGTTTTCATCCGAACTCGAATTAAGGTGATTCAAAATGATTTAGAAAGATTAAGAAAATTTTTACAACTTTCATGTTTTAAGTTTTTGACAATTCTAAAAGAATCAAGGCTTAAATTTTGATTGATTCTAGTTGCTACTTTTTCCAAATAAAGTTGAAAGCTTGTTTCACTAGCTAACTGTATATAGTTATAAAATAATTTTTTTTGAACTAAAATGAAATAGATAAATGATAATTAATATGTTATATTAGATGAAAGATATGATTAAGAATGAGTTAGGATAATTTGTAGATTAATAATTAATTTCAATTCACATAGTTCCTAAGTATAAAATGAGCTTAGTTAATAATTCTAAGTTCAGTAAGGCTTGAAGAACTTGAATGAGTTAAAATGAATTAGATTAATTAAGTTTAATTAACTTTGTTTAGTAATTGGATAAAATGATTAATTCTAACCAATTGGACTAAGTTAAGTTAAAAAGATATATGATGATAACTTAAGGAGATTTTTGGACATGATATAGTAATTTGATTAATTGATTGGATCCAATCAATTTGGCTAAAATTAAGCTAACATAGACTTAACTTGTAATTAATTAGATTATTATATTGAGTTAAACCCTAAATAATAAGGAGTATATAATTTCTAAAATATGATAGACCAAAGCTAGGTTAACTAAGATAATTTGACAGGCAATGGAGAACTGTTCGTTTCTTGGAGGGGTAGTCTTCACAGCCAAGGCGAGGTTCCTATTTTATATCTGATCAAATAAAATCATGAAATGAAGGTCTAATATGAAAATTGATATGAGTTAATAAATGATTGAATTGCTTATATAGTTTAATTTTCTTAAATAGATGTTTCTCTTATTTATATTTGAATCGGCTCTCGATCTATCTTCTGACTCTATATTGGATCTCGAACAGATAAGGTATGCAGTGACGTATTTATTGGTTGATTAGGATAGACATGTATCCAAATGGACTAAAACTTAAAGAAGGCTTAAATAACAAGTGTTGCTTGTGCTTATGCCATTGAATCTGGTTCGGGGAGCAGTAACCTTGTTCGAGTAGATACGGTAGTTTAGGTGCTTAGGCAACCCCCATCATGATGCAATGACATTTGTAGATGGTTCGGTGGATAGCTGATGGGTTATATGAATCGGTGTAAACATTTACTTAAGCTTATGGTGATATAACATGGTTTAGTCCATGTTTATGGGACCAGTTGAAGTAGGCGATATTATTGAATAAGACTAAGTAAAGAGTGTGTAATGGCTGTGAATCCTAAAGGACGCTATTTTTTCTTTATCGACTATATAATTTAGGAGATATAGGTATTCAGATTGCCTATATCAACCCCCTAAGCGTCGTGTGGTTACTCAGGACCCCATGAATTCCAGTAGTTTGTTTCGGAGTGTGAATGCTCCCATGTTGCTTGTTTTACTAAGATAAAGAGATAATAAATTTTATTTGTTGCATTGCATTTAGCTAGATTTGTGTGCCATTCTGTGTGTATCGATGTTATTGTGTACTGAGCTTCGACTCATTACCTTTATTGTTGTTCTTTTTCCAGGTATTATATGAATGATTGAAGTTGATGATTAATGATTGGATGATGATGATGATAAAGCTGTTGATGTTAATGATGGTGTTTGTCTTTGGTTTGGGGCAACATATGGAGAAGAGTTTGTTGGAGAGTGAAGTGGGTTAGGATCATGAATTTTATTTGTTTTTGCTTTTATTTTGTTTTAAGTGCTAGATTTATAATTTAAGTTGTAATATTCTTTTAACTGGCCTATTGAAGCCCATGCTTTGTAAAAAAAGTTCTTAGAACTCTATTTACCATCATAGAAGTTATTGACGATACCTGATGGTATAGTTTTGTTTGTGAGAAGATCATCTACTCATGAGAATAGTTTATGATATGTTTTTACGAAGTTCATTCAATAAATTATAAATCCAGTTATTTTGAGAATCTTACCAAATGATTTCATAACTTAAAATTGAGAAGCAAATGTTTGACATAAACATGTCATTCTAGGAAGTCTGAGCATGTAATACATAATATATTAGACGTAGTGGTAATGCCTTAAGTTAAATTTTAGGGCGTTACATAAAGAAAAGAATTTTTTATATTTTTTCCAACTTTTTCTATTTCTTATTTTTTTAGCTTTCTATTTCCTATTTTTTTTTATTACATTTTTAGTGGGAAAAATAAGGTCCCTATACTCAGGTTTCTCCAAATTTATAAGTAAATAACTGTTTTCTTTTTTTTTTTTTGCCAAATAAGTAAATCACTGGTTATTATCGACAATGTGCAAATTGTATAAGTTTAAACCTTTTGGCCATCAATATAGGTAAAACAAGATTCTTCTTTCATATTCATTAAGTTTCCATTAATCTAAAATTATAATATAATAATCTCATCTCATGATATCATTTTTTTCATTATAGACTCCAAATTTCCACACAGTAACTCTACCTCAACGTGTAAATTGTAGCTGTGTTTGTTATCTCATCATTGTCCAATGTTATAATTCATTCAAGCCAATTTTAACGAAATCACAATTCTTTACTTTTTGAATAACTTCTTAATAACATGTAATTTCGTTATAAAAACTATTACCATAAAGAATCTCATAATCAGTCCTCTCAAATTCATTAGTTTCCTACCAAAAAACACAATATTATTGATATAATATGGAAAACTCATAAAACAATGAGCAAGAGTTTAAGAATCTCATAATTTGTCCTCTCAAATTCATTAGTTTCCTACCAAACAACAAAATTTCATTATTATTTTTACTTAATATGGAAAACTCGTAAACCTATTTGCAAAAGTTTTTATAAGGTTCTTAACTTCTTGGTGAGTTCTTGTGCTTCTTGGTTTTCATAGGATTAAGATCTCTATAAGAAAAGGGAAAATGTTATAAGAGGGCTTATAAGCAATATTTTAGGTTACATTACTTAGTTGCCCTCATCCATAAAACATTTTATGATATATTTCAAAATGATCATAAACTTGTCATATCCCAAATAGGATCAAGAGCGTCAACAATTCCACCACATAAAACACGTAAGCATCATACGCAAAGGTTACCATTCAATAAGTGAGTTTCTAACCAATTTTAGATTTAAGAAATTGTTATTTAAATTATACAACTAATAATATCTAATGAAATTATACATCTAAATTCATTAGAAGTAGTCCCTCGAAACCTTACAATACAAATATCAATCTCTTAGAAAATAAAATATAATATCCCATTGTCTAAATGTCCAACTTATCCAATCTCTCACCAGTATCTAAATCATAGCTTATGTAATCACAATAGTCCATATCAAATCATTTTTTAACACCTGAAAAAAGTAAAGGAGTGAGCCGAGGCGCAATACATAGCAAGGCAAACGCATGACGTACACATATAAAATATATGTAATATAACAATAAACAGTTTATATTAATTACTTAAGGAGAAATAATCAATATGGGAGTACTCACACTCTGAACAATAAGCCATAAGAATCTAGAGATTATGAGTAATAGCAACAGCTCAGGAGGTTAATTAAAGTAGGTTAAATATCTTAACCTCCTATATGAACATTCTATGTAATAACCTCGTCTAGAGTTCACAATTGTTACGCATCTCTACCTATCACAGTCCATAATATAGTATAGCTCAATTGATGCATATAGTTGTGAGCTACACTATACTACTTCTCTCAGATCCAGATAGATGTCATCTTGATACTTTTTACTTTATCAGCTATCTGCCGACCCACGGGGGAATAAGAATATATAGGCAGCCTAAGTGCCTCACTACTATGCTGGCATTACCTAGCAAGGTTGTTGCTTGTAGGCCGGATTAAACTATATACGCACAAACAACACACTCAATTATTATATTGTCTTTAAAATTAGTTTATTTAGGACTCTAAGCAACTAATATGCATGTTACTGAGTACTTGATAATTAACAATATTTTACAAAAGTTCAAAAGATAGACATGAGTAAGAATAGGTGTCTGTTCAATAAAAGTCGCCTCACATAAGATTTAAAATAAAATTTCACTCATTAACCAATATTTGTTTAATTAATTAGTCAAGTTTAAGTCATACACAACATATGTTCTTAATTAGGATTTAACTTCCTATAATGTATTAGCTCAACAATTAGGATCAAATCCAAAATTACTTACTAATATGCATTAGAGTCTAAGTAAGTTTAATAATATTTATTAAGCCCATATTATAATAATTAAGTCAATCAGGTGTTGTTTAGGTAAGTGGCTTGGTTTTTAACCTAAAAGTCCCTAATTGATTGAGATAAGTTCATATTTTTTTTATAGTCTAGTAAATATACCTATCAATTATAATTTAACTTCTTTCCTTATATTATTAATTACTTAACTTAAAATGTATATTCTAAGAGGAGAATATTAAATATGTTCAATTCATAATTATATTACCAAATTCAAATTTACTTTAGTTTTAGTTATTCAATACACTATTACATAATTATTTGAATTCAATATACAATTAATTTCATTAGTTTAACATAATCATAACATCAAATTAACCAATCAAATCATTAGTTATACACTTGCTTATAATTTCTACATTAAGTTTATATTTGTTCTAGCATGTAATATCATGATTCTATTCCTTTAACCAGTTCAGATCAACTTTAACATGCATGTACTAATTTAAGCACATAATCATATACACAAACACAATTAATCAAAACATGAATTTAATAACCACATCTATTTAAATTCTCGACTTAATTATACATAATTCAAAATTACAATATTACAAGCATATTTATACCTGCATCAATATACATTAAATTCACAAATCGCATATATGATATACCTTTAATTTATTTTATTTTTTTAAATAGTAATTTTTTTTTCAAAGTCATCAATTTTCTAGTTTGCTTCTAAAAATATAGATCTATCAATTCCATGAATTTTTATAAAAGCATAATTTAATTTTAGTCTAAGATGATAAAATATTTCATGTAAAAATTATCAAATTAACTCAAAATATACATGTATATTGAAGAAAATTGCAAAATTTCATAAAATCAAAATAAAATATATTAATTCCAGCATACATTAGTATCAAATTTAATCAACAAGTTTAAATATCAAATCAATTAAAAAAAAAAACTTACTAAGATGTAAAGAAATTGACAAATTTAGCTGAAAAATTCCATGCTATTACTACAAGCAATTTGGTGAAGCTTTTAACCCTTAACCCCAATTTGTGACTTCACTTTACTTCATATTTGACCCAACAAATTAGAATAGAATTAGAGCTTAGATTAGGTATTGACATAGGAATTAGAATAAGTATAAGTGTTGGATAACACTTTACCAAGTTGATGCTTAAATTGAAGTTGATTTTTGATGAGTTTTTGGAGTTCAAAAGGAGATGTGACTTTATATGTTTTGTGTTGGAAGTTGGCATTGGGAATGGATATATGGGGGGTTAACTTATTTTTTTTTCTTTTTGGTGTTGAAAAGAAAATGAGGAAGAGAGTAAATCTTTTGGTGTGATATGGGATGATCTTAGATGGTGTAGTGTGTACAAGTAAGAGGATTTTATTTGTATAGGTAGGAGAAAAGATTGTGTTGGTTTTATAATATCTTGTGTATAAGACCTTGAGAGATCTTGTGTGATTCTATGATGATTTTATGAGGCTTTGTGACTAAGAATTGATTTGTTTGGAAATTAAGGATACATAGATTATTTTAGATATGGATTATAATTGGTTTAATCTACTTTCCAATTAAATTCAACTATTACTCTCTTATGCTAATTTACCACACTACTTACTTAAATTATTTAATTCACTTTACCAAGTCAAATTTTAAATTAAGTTTCAAAGTCAAATTTATCCTTAGTTATTTTTGGAAAGTAAAGAATATAAAGTAGAAGTAAAATAAATCTCAAATCTAGCATAAGCTTAATCAATTGTTAATGGGCTCATAACATAGCGTTATAAGATCTACAAAACAAAGAACTCATTAGTTGCTCACTAAGCATGGGCCCAGTATAGCCACTCTAATACTTAAGGTAGTGTTTGTTATGAAGAGCCTATAGATTCGATTGAAGAAAATGGTTTATGTGATATTACTTTGATTGGTGGTGGTCTGATCATATTTATAGATGATTAACCTAGTAGCTATGTCAGTCGTGGAGAATAGGCGAGTGGGTTAGTGGCATCTTGGAAGGCATGGCAGTTATGCTCGTAGTAGACAAGTGGGGATTGTGTGGTGTCACAATCTTGACTATGCAAGTCGATCCTGACCAAATCGCAATGTATCTAAGCGGAAGTGTATAGATCGAGTTGTTTAGGTAGTGCAATCAGGTTGGCAAGAAGAAAAGCCTATTAATAAGGCACTAGGCCATATTTTGGTCTAGCCTAGTAAGATGAAGGGCTTATCTCAAATAGGCCGATGCCAGGATTGGATCGTCAACAGGTAGGTACTTAAGATTTGTTAGAGATGATGACATTTACATAGTTACTTAGATATTTATAGGTGTACTTTATCATTAATTACAACAATGCATTAATTTTTTACCAACACAATTTGATTTATTCTTTTAATTTATCTAAACTAAATTATACTTTATAATTTAATATTTATTTAATGGAATATCAAAAATAGTACCTCAACTTTTGCAAAAAGTTCAATTAGGTACCTAAAATTTTGTTTTGAAAAATTTGGTACCTAGAGTAAGTTTACGTAGGCATTTTTTTTATTTGAATTTTGGTTTTAACAATTCTAGTACCTAAACAAAGTTTTCACAAACCTTTTTTCATTATTGATTGTCAAAACCAAAGTTTCAAGTATGAAAAAGTCCATGAAAATTTTGTTCATGTACCAAAATTGTCAAAAAGAAAAATTCAGGTGTGCAAAAAGTACATGAAAACTTTATTTAGATATCAAATTGTTTAAAATGAAACTTCAAGTATTTGGTTGAACATTTTACGAAAGTTTAGGTATCCTTTTTTTCATCAAGACTTACTTCTTTAGCTAAATTATCTAACTTGTGATTAACTGATCAAATATAATTTATGGTTCAAATTTACCCATATTTTCATGTTATTTAATTTTACTTTCTTAATTTGACTTGTTGAAAATCCATGGTATTTCAGAACTCTTATAATTATAGTGTAAACTCTATTTCTTCACTGAAAGATATAATATGTTACATTATCATATAAATATATAAAGGGATAATGTCATAAATGGTTGCTACACTTTGACAAAATTTGCAATTAGATATCTAAACTTTGAAATTGATCAATTTGGTACTTAATTTTGAAATTGACTAATTTAGTATTTGAGAAATATTTAAAATTGATCAATTTAATACCTAAAAGAGTTTGATGAAGGTACTATTGGGTATACAAAAAGTTCTTTCATATACAAAAAGTTCTTTCATGTACTGAATTGATCAATTTATTAAGTTTAAGTACCTAATTGTATATTTTATCAAAGTTCAGATATCATTCGTAACATTAAAATGATTTTCCATGAAATGATGAATCATTTAAAAAGATTATAACATTTTAAATTATTAAAATAAAAACAGATCCCTTTTGAAAAGGAGCTTCTAGGGTCTGGTCGATGGGACCATCGAGTTAATCATCTAACTAATAAAATAAATATAGTTTTTTGAAATATTAACTATTTTAGTGGTTCGATCACGGTTGGGTATGATGTGAGCTATTAGATAATAACGGGATCGGTCCTATTAAAATTAATGATGGTGTTGATAATGTGACCTAAATTTTATGTACACAGGCAACTCTTGAACGTACATAGGCAGTCCACAATTTCTACACTGTCGGCCTTTATCATGGTCGTTCAACACTGCCTCAACACCGCCAGTTTTTCATACAACACCACCAGTGTAAACCCTGTGCCCTATTGGCCTTGATGCCAATGTTAAAGAATTACATTCTGTGAACTGTCAAGGCCAGCTCTATGCCTCTGGCCTTTGTCATGTGCGCTGCCGGCATTGAACACATAAGGCGTAGGTCTCTAGCCAACGTATGAAGAAAACTGATGACTTTTCAGATTTCGACTCTTGAGTTAGCCTCCATGCGATTTATATGTGTTCTTTTGTTGTTTCTTAGGGTTGACGAGTCATGTGAGATTTGGTATCACTTTGTATACATCCTCTTATAATTCCTTCTTCAACACTAGTGGATTTCGCTTTCTCCTCTACCCGTGATTTTTCTCTCAAAGGTTTCCACGTAAAATCCTGTGTGTTCTTTATTTTCTTGTTATTTGTTTTGTCATTTTTTGTGTTATTTGTTTGATCCAATTATAACAGATGAGAATATAGAATTTCCTCTTATGATAGTTGCACACATGAATCAACCATAAAAAATTAAAGTTCTCGGCATGGTAAATACACAATTAACTAATTTTGAAAATTGCACACAAGGTAAGAAAAGAAAATTTGCTTCATCTATATTCAGCTAAATAATATAGTAACACTAAATAAAGACCGCTATAAATTCCTTTAACATCTTAAATTAAAGTAAAAAAGAAAGAAAACTCATGATTGAAAAATTAACAAACAAATGAAGGATTCATAAATTTAAGCGAAAGAGGATTAGGATTCTTTGCCATGACTTATTTTTCGATCAATATTTCCATCAAAACTGATCCTCCTTGAATCTTGATGAAGTAACAACGTATGCTTCCTTTTAATTTTGTCTTGGAATACAAGCAAATGAAAGGAAGAACAGACAAAAGCAAATTGTTTCAAGTGCTTTTGTGAAGGTAAAGAAAGGAAAAGGAGGGAAAAAATATTAAAAAAAAAAATCCTTAACTATGCTACAAGCAAATGAAAGGAAGAACGAAAGGAAGAGCAGACAAAAGCAAATTGTTTCAAGTGCTATTGATTATGTCTCTTTTACAAAAGTAGAAAAAGTCCCCTCTTGAAATCTACACTATATATTTTCATTACTCTCTCTCTTTTGCTTTTGTTTTTTTTGTCTGATACGTTACCACTTGGTTCTTCCTTCTATTGAAGTGTTTTTTTTTTCCATTCATTGATTTTCCTTTCTCTCCAAGTTGGTGCTTGTCCTATGTTCTAACAAAAATCTACGCCTATATTTTCATCTCAAAGCTGTATCGATATTTCAAACACATTTCGTGGAACAGCAGGGATTCTAGCCTCTCAACCATGCTTCCTATAGGTACGTGAATGCCAATAATACTCATCTCTTTGCCTTCAAGTTTACACTTCCAGAGATTTACTTGGATATAGGTATATATTTGAGTTTTGCCATGACAGCAGCATAAGACATAATCCATACCATTTGACTGTACACTTAGTAAATTTTGTCGAGTGATTTCAACAGCCTGCATGATCCTTTTGACATTTATAATTCTCTAGTAATAAACATAATGCTTTTACTATATTTAAAAGTTCAAACTTATAAATCAGATGGTCATCATACCAAAATTAATGCTGTATCAAAATAAGACTTTTGTGTTTGAATCTTTACATACCCATTTCACAATTAAACTAAAATGTCCAATCATAGTACATGAGAGGTGTCAAGTAATGAATTTGAGTTTTGCCATGAGAGCAGCATAGGAAATAATCCATACCATTTGACTATACACTTAGTAAATCATGTCTAAGTGATTTTAACGGCCAGCATGATCCTTTTTATATTTATAATTCTCAAGTACTAAACATAATGCTTTTACTAAATTTATAAGTTTAAATGTATAAATCAGATAACATTGTATCAGAGTAGGAGTTCCACGTGTAAATCCTTATATACCCATTTCACTCAATTAAACTAAGCTGTCCAATCATAGTACGACCCAAGCAGAGATAAATGTAGGAATATTATTTTGGGGAGCCGGTCTTTCATCTTAAGTTGAAATTGAATTTATCTATAAAATGTTCGTTTTTTCTTAGAATTACAGTATATGTTTTGAGTTTTTCATTTATCATAAATTCAACAAAGTAAAACATATGATACTGTGAACAATATTTATTTAAATTATTGTAGTATACAATACCACATGCATAAAAAAAGCTATTTTTTTATTATATAATATTTTATGATGATTATGTATATTTATAAGATAAAATTTTCCTTATAAGATATCTTTTTTTTTTTTTTTGCAAATAAAAAAATATAGTAATCAATATCATAAAATATTGTGCATAAGTAAAAAATCTCACCAAATGGCTTCTAAATATATATATATATATAAATATCGATACATAAATATATAAATTGATCTCTTTACTAGCTATTTTGAGAAATTACTTTATATATATATATATATATAGAGAGAGAGAGAGAGAGAGAGATTTTATAAACAGTTACATAGAAATTCATATTATTTATAATAAGTAAATATAATAAATTTATCAAAATACTAACTAATAAAATGCTACCTAAAATTTTCAAGAAGCAATACTTAGGTCCATCATATTTAATATATATCATCTAAGTTTTTAGTAATCATATTTCCTTTCCTATCTAAAAAATTAAATAAGTTATGAACTATAACTAATGTAAGTACAAAGTAAAAAAAAAAAATGAAAAGAATCCTACTATAATCATTATATCACTTTCAATTTACTACTAGCATAGTGTAATTATACACAATATGATTTTCATAATCTTAATTTTAGAGCCCATGCGTCGTCAGAGGATCTTACCAACCATTTTGTATATATTTTATTAACACTATGTTTTTCAATTTTCAACAGTCATATAAAATAAAATAAAATAAAAAGGATCATCTCTATTCATTCCATATTTTTCCAATGTCTTTAATACTAATATTGTGTAAATAATTAAAAAAATAAGTGTTAAAAAATTAGAACAGTCAATTAAAGAATTTAAATGCATTTTACAGCATTTTAATATAAAATTTAAATTTTTAGAAAATCTAAACAAAGGTTATGATAGAAAAATTGTGAAATTATTAACAAAAACTTTAAAATGATTTTAAAAAATCCATAAAGAGAGAGATTTTAATGTGCCCTTCTTTTTTTCTTTTTTTAGAACCTGTTTATATTGCAAAATATGTGGATAATAAAAATCTAAAAAGGAAGATTATGACAAGAAAAAATTAAATAAAAAAGGAAAAACGTAAGAATGAAAAAAATAAGGAAAAGAACCATTAACAGACAAAAGATTAATGGACAAATATTCACTACTGAAACTATTTACGTACAAAATATTCACTGCAAACCCCACCTTGAAAACAATGACGAAAGTGCATGACCAACCTTGAAAATAACAACTAAAAGAAAAGCTGTAAAGCACCATAAAATTAAAAACATCACAAACCGAACCTGGGTCATGCAGAATGCACAACTACTTCCTTAACCGCTGCATTATTAAACATATCACAATTATATTCTCAAAATTTATAATATCATTTATTTTCTTTAACAATATACACTGATTCGCGACGGCTGGCCGGCCCCCAGCTCCGTCCCTAGACCCAAGGTGTCAAGTAATAAATATACGGCCTGTTTTTAAGGCAAATATAGACATTTTTTTTAAAATTTTTTTCTAACAAATTATTTATCAAGAAATAGAGATGAATAAAAAAAGTTGACAGTTTTCATCAAAAGATCAAATATAGATAAAATATATATGTAAATTGAACTTATTTATACATATCATTTTGAAAAAGATACAGATACAGATGAAATAGATATTGATGGCTTTCCCAAATTTATGAAGGTAGTTGTGTGGAGCTAACCTTTATAAATATTTTTCACGCTAAATCGATAGATATTGCAGTTATTACCAGTTTGGTACTGCTTAGGACGAGGAGTATGTGGGAGATCTTTCCTCCAGAGTGGATAGAGGATTGGGAGCTTCATCTGGAGCTAAGGATCCTGGTCTTGTTGAGCCTTACCTTTCAAATAGTACTCATCACCCTGGGTAGTCGCCGGAAACAAATATGCGACCTTTGGATCAGGATCGTGGTTTGGTGTGCTTACTTGTCAGCCGACGCTGTGGCTATATTTGCCGTTGGCGTCATCCGGATCCAACCCCCACTACAGAGTAGGTACGGCAGTTGCAGTAGTAATAATGGTATTGACCCAACCACCGAGTTGAAGGCCTTTTGGGCGCCGTTTCTGCTGATGCACTTAGGAGGTCCCGATGCCATCACGGCGTATGCCGTAGAAGATAATGAGCTCTGGCTCAGACATTGCCTTACATTGGTTTGCCAAGCGTTGCTAACCCTTTATATCTTGTTCTTGACATGGAGTGGTTCCTATATTTCATGGCTTTATGTACTCATCTTCATCTGTGGCCTTATCAAGTACAGCGAGCGGGTTTGGGCCCTTTGGGCTGCTAGCAGTGAATCATTCAGAGAATTGACGGCTGAGCGACATCGGAGGATTCCGAAATTGCTGAGGAGCAAAGACTCAAGGAAGCTCGAGGACATGTCGTGGTGCCACATCAAATCATCGAGCAGCATCAAGCGTTGGATCATGATGTTGGCTTGAATTGGAAGGATAAAGAGGTGGAACTCTCGCGTACGGATCGTTACAAATGCAGGCAGGAAGAAATACTTCTCGCGAGAAGGTTGATTGATATTTTCCAACCCGCATTCACGGATCAGCTGCTCAGCTTAGATGATGCCGATTCTGCTAGTCGACACTCAAAGACAAATATTATCGATCGGTTTTCAATATCATCGCAATTGAACTGGGATTCATTTATGATTTACTATTTACAAAGGCCATGTTGTTCCAGACCTTCTGGGGAGTTGCAAGTAGGGTCATCACTTTATCTCTCACCAGCATCACCTTGGGTGTCTTCACTTTCACTTCCTTTTATAGGAAGAATGCTTATACAAATAATAAAATGGACCTCCACATAACTTTGGCCTTGGTGGTAGCCGCATTCTTCCTTGAACTTTATGCATTCCTGTTCCAACATTTATTCTCCGATAGAGTCACCTGTTGGCTGATTAAGCACAAACACATGAGATTCTTGGGCATCGTCAAGTGGCTATCGCTACTCTTTAAACAGCAAAGATGGTCTGGCAAGATTGGCCAATTTAGCCTAGTGAGTTATTCTCTTAAAGAGAAGCACTACCTTTGTCGTCTAGAGATCCATGGGATCCACAAGCACTTGTACCTCAGCCACTGCAACGTGGAAGATGGCTTCAAGGATCGTTTATATGATCACATAAAGACGATGCCCAGTCCTATGTATAAGGATCTCCAATCCTTGTGGGACATGAAGTGGAAGAACCCCCAACAAAAGGAACGGCTACAGAGCTTCAAATGGTCGATCTCAGGAGAGTTGAATTCGAGATGTGGGTCCTCATATGGCATATTGCTACTGACATTTGCTGTCATGCTTCCCACCGATTTCATAACGAGCCGTGAAGCTGCTCGAGCCGTGCTTAACGACGCTGAAGTCAGCTTAGATATATCCCGGTACATGTTGTATCTTTTGGTCATGTACCCTTCCTTATCTCCAGCAGGAATAGGACGTATCAACTTCAAAGAGATGCATTCCATGATGACTACCTTCTTCAAGCCTCACCGCCACGGTCTACTGGTAGACAGAATGATCCCAGCTCCAAACTAACATTTTTATAGGTATGAGTGTGTGTGCGGAAAGAAAAAGGGAAAATGATCAGTATGCTGAGAATAGTTTGAAGGAGGATGCTTGTAATCTGCTGCTTAATCAAGTGAACACCCAACTCAACTTGACAGTGTCCTCAAGGGACAAGAGCAAGTTTGTAATGTTCCACGGCTGTAAGCTCGCGTCCCAGCTCAAGGAGGGTATCGAAGATGGTTTCAGATTTGAGCTCCTACGTGAGACATGGATGGGACTACTGGTATTAGCGGCCTTGAATTCCAAGGCAAGTTTCCATTTGCAGCAACTGAGGCGCGGTGGAGAGCTAATAACTCATGTCTGGCTTTTGTTGGTTCATTTTGGCCTCACTGATCATTGCAAGATACCAAATACTGTTGAAATAGCTGAGCTGATCATCAAATAATGTTCTAATCCAGTGAGGGTATTTAATTAATTAAGTATGTTGAATTGAATTATATATCATGTACACAAGATCGTTGGTATGTGAATAATAATAATGCATATGTGTGCACTAGCAGTTGTGGCAAGGTTGCATTGTTACGTTTGTATCATCTTTTTGTTCCATAATCTATTATTAGTCGATTAAAGGGGTCTTAAGAAATTTGCTAGTTATTTATTTATTCATTTTTATTCTCTCCAGATTATTAGCAGCAATTACCCAATAGATTAAAGGTTTGGTAGTTGAAAAACAACTATATTATAAAATATATTATAATCATCTATATTTATTTTCTTCAATTTGTTCTAAATTAAGCTTTTCAAAAAGTCATCTTGTATAATTAATAATCGAAATTATAAGTGATAAAATGATATCATAATGATATTATATATAAGGTATTTTAATGGCGTTTGTAAATTTAGAAAATTTTTCAGAAAGTAAATTTGATGGATTTAAATCCAAGCTTTTACATGTTAAGTTTACATGGATTTTTAAAGCGTAGATGGTTGGGAGGAGGAGGGAAAAAAAACACAATGGAGAAGACAATGCCGGAGCAAGTTTTGATCTGTAGGGATTGGTTGCCAATGAGTGGAAGTTGACTGCTAGAGGCCAACGGTCGACTACCGGGTCATTGATTGACCGAAGCCATGTTCTTTCCCCTATTTGAATTCATCCGCGATAAATGTGCTATAATTTTTTTTTTATTAGGACTATAAAAATAAAAAGCAGTGAAAATTTTTAAGGCAATTGTAAAATGGAAAAGAATGAAGAACAAATACTATTGGAAAAAAAAAAAAAGAAAAAGAACAACATTGTATCAAGATGTGTAGATGTGAAAGTTAATTGCTCTTTAATAAACATTTTGTGAAGATGGGGAAGTTATTATTTATCTCAATCCTCATAAATATTGGAAAGTGGTTCATTGACTTTGTCAACTTAAAAAAAAAAATCCTTTTAGTTTAAATATATATATTAGAGGGATCATATGTTACATTTAAATTTATTTGATAGAAAAACTAAGATACCAAAGCTCCATCGTGGCTTGAATAATATCGATATATGTTTTTTTTTTTTTCCCCTCCTTAAGTTGTTTCCTTTGAAATGCTAGGTTTTTTTTTCTTTTTCATT
This sequence comes from Combretum micranthum, assembly GCA_024138025.1. Lineage (NCBI taxonomy): Eukaryota > Viridiplantae > Streptophyta > Magnoliopsida > Myrtales > Combretaceae > Combretum > Combretum micranthum. The sequence continues at coordinate 1,020,977 of JAMXBD010000402.1, read as the reverse complement.
CGAAATGCTAAGATGTGGAACTTCCACAAACTCCAGTATGTTTTAATCCGTTTCTAAGTAGAACTAGTACTAAGAGAGAGTCGTATGTATGCTAGGGAATTTACATGCGGGAATAGTACCTTAGAAAGACAGATTATCTCCTCTTCAGAGAGAGAGAAGGAAAAAAAAATTATCAGAGCGATTATATCATGTTGTAATACATTGTTTCTACTTTAGCCGATAGTTTTGTACCCAAGTTCTTTAATTGTTTTCATGATAAATCTCATGTGTTACTGCTTTCTTTTTCCAGTCGTCTATCTTTATATATATATATATATATATATGGTTCACAATGATAAATCATCACCCACATCGATGTAGCCTCAGGTATTACAACAAAAGTTAAAATGTCGATCTCGGTTAAGAAAGGTTATCAGAGAATTACGGTTTTACTGCAACAAATTTTAACTTAAAAAGATAAAAATAAAAATTAAAAGTTTTAAAACAAACTTTAAAAGCCTCATTTTTAGCTCAGAAGAGTTGTACTCTTCACCATGTAATAACATATTCTACCGGATAAATTTGAATGAATATTAAGATTCAAAGGATAGATTTTAGGCTCAAATTTGCAAACTTACTCGAAGAAGATACGTCCAATATCATGTTCCCACATCTTATATCCATTCTAAAAACCTATAAAGTACATAAAGAATTGAATTTAGGGCATCTTGTATGCACTCTACATAATTTATCAAATAATAATAATGAAGGAATAAACTTATTGTATTTCTACTTTGAGTTCTAAGGAAAAGAATGAGAAATGAACATATACACAACCTAAAATGAAGACAAACTGCATGGTAAAAAGCTACTCAATCTCAAGGAATGAGTGCCATGCAATGTGCATATAAAAATATAAATGTAATAAGTTATCCTTCGCTGGGGTAAGAAAGTGTACACACACACACACACATATATATATATATATATATAATCCTACTAAATCTTGTATATAATTCTCATTTATATTAGTATGCAAATAATGGGTTTAGGTTCTTTAAATTTATGTTGGAATTTTGATATTATAAATATGTAATAGAAAACTTACGGGTTCCATAGGATAGCCTATACCTGTATGTTTTATAGAACATGATTATTGAAATATTTCGGGAAAAAAATATATATGTTACAAAGTAAATAACAATTGTTGCACAAGCTAATTTCATTGATAGACATTGGTTCATACAAAACAAAAAATCGATCGGAGGTGCACTGAGGTTGGAGGGTTGCTCGACGTGACCACTTCAATGCTTAAGTCAATCCGTGGGTCTTTCCCCTAAAACTATGGGGAAATATTTCTCTATTTAGTCATGTGATAAATTAGATAATCTCTTCCATGGATTTATGCTCCTTTATGCTGATCTAGTGGTGAGATATTACTATCTACACCAGATGCTTGATTCTACAAGTAGTTGATGGTAAAATATAGCTCTAGGCCCACTTGGTCTTTTAGGTCTCATGAACCCTTGCCATCAACAACCTACGAAAGCACAGCTCAATTCATCTCATTTCTAGAGTTGTTGAAGAACATAATACCTCAACTATATAAAGAGATACAAGACTCGACCTTGGGTCCACACCTCAAGACACCTCTCTAAGCTCATCAAGTTGTTGGGTCAACTAGCTCGTCCTCGATCCAGTCCGACATCATTTCCCTATCTTCTTCCATTGCGCCACACGTCCTAGTCACTTCTCGTGATCGAGAGGACATTAATAGCTCGGCCGCGCTCCACAACGTTAAGCCATCCAATTTGAGTGCTACCTCTATACCTAGTACAAGGCCTTGTACTAGGTATCCTGGTATGACCCTCAAACCATATAAATACTCCTTCCCCCCACCCACCCCCACCCCCGGCAAGGGGACAAAAGGATAACAAAGGAAAGAGGATAGGAAAAAAACATATAGTACAAATAGAAAAAACAACTTATCTAACATTCTATTTGCACCCACCTTGCACCAGATTTAGCTCGCATAACATTTTGGCCTTGTCTATGGGAAATCAAGCACTAAACACCGTTAAACACTCACATGTTACCTCTTTCCAAAAAAACCCTTTTAAAACCTTAGCCGATAGAACCACCCTCTCACGATGCACAGGCCACAACGGAGTAGGAATCGAGGTGATTCTACTCCCTTACCACCCACTTCTCATGCTATTGATGGTGAGACCTATGAGATGCCACATCACGGTCCGACCATCGTCATTAATGCTGGCCCTATAGAAGAAGGCCGAATTTTAGAGTTGGAACACTTATGCAGACATTTAGTACACCAGAACATAGAAAACGAACGATCGAATGCCCTCCTACAAGTCAGAATAACAGAGTTAGAAGAGTTGAAGGATTTACACCTGAAAGAGCACTCCTCTAGTGCATAGAAGTGTTTCCTCAATTCAATCATCACTCAGACGTGAAGGAGAGCCGAACGAACGTAATTGCGAGGGTGTTGTAGGCTCCCTCAGAGCAAGAACCTTCACTAGAGAATGGTCTCACAGCCTTGGACCATCCCAAAATGCTCATGGGGGGCTGTGCTTCACGTAGCCCTACGAAAGCAATATACAAGGCATCACAAGTGCATACTGCCTCACAGCAGTCAGCCCATACCGTTGCTCGACACTAGGTCGACAATTATCAACCTAATAAAGAAAGGACAATGAATCCTTACCTAGTTTGGGACCATGATAGGGGCACCCACACTCCTATCCCAAAAGCTACCTAGCTTGGACATGGTGAGAAGGTTGTCCAGCATCAGAGAGGCTTCAAAGGTGAGCCTGTCATAAAAGCACCATCGATAAGACATTCTTTGTGCTCAAAATCCAGTCAGAAGTGCTCCCTATAGGATGAGGCTCCCTACTATGGAATCGTACCATGGGATGATGGACCCAGAAGACCACATTGCCCAATTCTAGTCCACTATGGCGATACATAACTTTTTAGATGCCATATGATGTAAGACTTTTTCTACCACCTTTGGAGGAGTAGCTAGGATTTCGTTCAACAAGCTCGAACCAAATACAATGAGCTCATTTTTTAAACTCACCAACCTCTTTGTTACACACTCTATGGTGAGCAAACCACTAGAAAAGAATGCTTCTTACCTCTAGGAAGTACGACAAGGGCCCTGCGAACCCCTGCGAGACTATTTAGCAAGGTTTAACGAAGCATGTCTCTAGATCCTGAACCTTAATCAATACGTGGCTTTAGAAGCCATCAAACAAGAGGTTCTTGTTGAAAGTCCTTTCTTCAACTCCCTCTCCAAATGTCAACTTACCATGCTTGAGCAAGTAAGGGAGAAAGACCGAAAGTATATCCGACAAGAAGACAAGAGGAATGCTCGAAGATAGACCGAAAATTGCTTAACTCAGACTCGAGCGACCGATGATATCTCTTGAAAAGGAACCGACTAAGGGATCACTGCGACTCTAATCGAATTGACAAAAACCTAAGGATAAAAGATGGAGAAAAGTGAAGGCTCTTCTTAATGTATGACGAGTTCACCCCTCTCAAACTGCCTATATATGATGTGTTCCTTGAAATAAGAAACCGAGTCATCCTACTGCCATCACCTCCGATGAGACCAAGTCCACGATGAAAAGACTCCAAGGAATATTACAAGTGTCACCGCAACTGTAGACATGTTACGAGAAATTATTAGTAGTCCAAAAGCACCATAGAGGATGCCATACGTCGAGGTTAGCTAAAACAATATGGAGATGGTGACCTAAAGCTAGAACCTTGGCACATCAGCTATGTCATGGTGAAATTAATACCATCATAGGTGGGCACATCACCTTGGCAAGAGCTGAATTATTGCCCAGTACGTCTCGACTAGTGATGAACATGGGACCAAAGAAGTTGAGGATTGACTCCACCATTTCATTTTTTGACAAGGATTACAAGGGAATCTGAACCCCTCACTAGGATGTCCTGGTTATTGTTGCTTACATATCAGGGTGGAAGGTCAAAAGGATATTGATTGACAATGAAAACAGGGCGGACATAATCTTCAATCAGGCTTATGAACACATGAAACATGAGCTAAAGCCGGAATTATGGCCATATGACCACAAGCTGTATGGCTTTAACAACCAAACTATTAAGCCTCGAAGCATCATTACCTTGCCTCTCGAGCTCGGAGAGGAGCCATACAGCATCGAACATCTGATAGATTTCCCCGTGGTTGATTGTTGGTCTCCCTACAATATCATATTAGATAGGGGTAGTTAATCCATATTCGCCATGATCGTCTCTCAGCTACACCTCAAAGCCAAATTCCTTACCCCAGTGGGAATAGGCGTATGCCGAAGTGATCAAGAACAGTCCCAATAGTTATACATTAGAGTCGTAAAAGGAGATCATGTATGCATGATTGAAGGAGAACTTAGGCATAACCTCAAACAATGCAGCGGGACAGCTAAGCTTAGGGAAGAGGTCGCCTTCGATGATATCTTCGACCACAAGATCAAAGTCGGAGCAGCTCTCCACCCTGATGTCAAAGAAGATTTGATTACCTTTTTAAAGGCAAACAGGGATGTATTTTTCTGGTCACCAGCCGACATGACAAGCATAAACCCCAGTGTAATCACACATTTGCTTAACATCAACAAAGATTTTAGGCTGGTATGTCAGAAAATCCGACACTTCGCCCCTGAGAGGTGGGCCGCCATCAAAGAAGAAGTCCAGAAGTTATTAAAAAAATAACAATATATAAAAATAAGAAAATTCTGCAATAACAACCTTTTTTTTAGTGCGATTGGTTCGATATGATTATTAGTGATTGGGATCTATTATAACCATCATGAGACCCTTAATATTGCTTTTGCATTAATAATTTATGATCAATTTAACACTAATATTAAGATCCGAACAAGGGAATATATTCATAACGTAATGATACGGGGCTAAATCATTTTTCCTTATATTGTTTTTGTGTTGCTGGGATTAATTCAAGAAAAAAAATCGATAAAATATTATCGCCATGTCGAATCACTTGGGACCCACTAATTCAGGAAAGGAAAAATATTTTGATTCCTTGTCTGCAGAGAGGCAGAGTAATGCAAGATATTAGGAAACAAGTTCAGCTGCGACTTAATGTCATCACACCCTATGCTCTTTGCAATCATCATTCTTGTCTTACTTATTTTAGTGACTAATAATTTGTTTAATTAACAACATTTTCAAAACCATGTATAATCAAATTTAAAACATTTGTTCTTCCTCATATACGAGTTATGTTTATTTCTACTTGCGTATATGCTAATTTTCTCGTAATTGAACGAATAATGAATTTTAGTGTGGTAAAATCACAAATAATTGGAGGTGAGAAATTATAAATGGCCATTATAAATTTTTGGATGAGTATATATATGTGTGTATATATATATGTCAAGTTAGACCAAACTAGAGGCGAGTTTCGCCTCATTTATTTTTAGGTGATACTCATCTTATTATTTAATGAGACGAAACTTTCTTTAGGTTCTCTATTTAGACAATCCTCACATCATTTTAGCTAAAAAGGCAAAGTTTTATATGAAAGGGTTGGAGGTGATTATTTCGCCTCACTACGTTAAAAGAAGTGATACTTTAACCTACTATTAAGTTGAAAAATTTTGTCTATTTTGGTCATTTTCCCACGATTGCTTCTACATTTCTTTTCCTACCAAATAATGAAATTATAATATTTTTCCCCTTTTCTTCCCTCCTGTTCATTCCCTTCAATTTCCTTAGTCAATAAAGTTGAGACTCAAGGGCAAGGTATATATGAAAGTTACATTATCACTCACCCCATTTGCGTAATGGAGAAAGTGAAAGAGAGGAATAAAAGGAAAAAGAAATCAAAGTCATTTCGATGGAATCTTGCCGCATGTTGAATATTTGTCGGTACCAATTATGGAGCACAACTATTTGCTAAGGTAACTAATGACACTACTTATTGATGTATGGATTCGAGTAAAGTAGTTATGTACGTACTAATTATCGTACTATAGGTGATTTCTAAGTAGTGACACACAATAACACATCAAAAGTAATCAAGAGAGAAGTAGAATAGAAAGGAAGTGTAAGCAATCCCAATCGTTGAAATGCATTTGTGACAAGTGGAGGAGCTATCAGATATCAAACCCCACTAACAGTAATGAACAAGTGCTTAATCTCTTGAGACAAAAATCCAGCAACACTTTAGTGTTTTGGTCCAATTTCTTCTTGTTCGAATGAGAACGGACTTGGGGTGTCTATCGAGTATGGTCATCAACATCATCCATTGGATCACGTTGACAGTCAACACCCAAGATAAGTCTCTTTTGGTGCATGGTCACACTAAGAAAGGTTGAATGACAGATAGGTCATACCAATGAGCCATGCCAAAACTTCCTTAGTCATCCTATCTAGGGAACCAGACTTGTTGGGCGTTATAACTTAGTCCACGTGTCTAACCCAAATAATTAAATAATAATATTTATATTTTTAAACTAATTTACACTTCTTTATATTGTGACATCCTTTGCATTTTGGTTTTCCTTTTTGCTTTTGGACATAGTGTGTGACTATTACTAGGGAATTGTAGGTGTTTCACATCTTTTAAAACGGTGTAAACATGCCATGGAATATATTGATAGAGTTACCAACAAGGGACATGCTTGTGGGTTATTCATACTCAATTAGCTTTTTATATAGAATTTAATTATTAAATGATTTGAATTTAAAGTTAAATTAAAACCCATTCAAGTTTTAATTTAAGATCATGAGTCAGCTTACTTAAACTCGTGGGTAAATTTATGAGTTATATATATTATGCAAATCATACATGCAAATAAAACTAAAACCAATTTCTATTTAATATGTAACATATAGTCCATTTTTTTTAAGGTTCAATACAAATTATGATATGAAAAACAGAAATAGAATTTTCAAATCTTATTTATTGAGTAAATTATATCAAAAAGTATCAAAGTTTTAGATAAGCTCAATTAAATTATCAATGTCTTGAGTGGTTAAAAAAAATCAATGTCTCATAAAGTGAGTCAATTGAGATATTTATAACATACTATTTAGGAAAATTAATTAAAAATAATCTAAGCATTAATACCTTAAACAAATTTTGCAAAATGTGAATACCTATTATGACTTACTTTACGAAATATTGATATCTCATTTAACTCATTTTTTAGAATATTGATTCCGCATTTTAACTGTTCCAAGTGTTAATGGCTTAAATTAACTCATCTCAAAAGTTGATACTTTTTGACGCAATTTGACCCTTAATTAATGTACTGTACTTTTAAAATTATCTATATATTTATTCATTTTGTATATCTGTTGTCGAGTATTTAACTATATCTCGTATCTTAGACACACAAATCAAATACTTGTGAGGTACTCAAGTTTGGCTCAAGCTCCATTTTTAAATGAGTTAAGTCTGAGCTTGAAATGGAACTCTTTATTTAAATGAGCTGACTTTGAGCTTGAATTTTAGGCACAATACAAAAGATTGGTTTAGGAGTTCAATAATATTTTAAAGAGCCAAGCATGAGCCCTATAGATGTTTGGCTCACTTTAGCTCAATTTATTTGCAGCCCTATATATTGTTATTAGTATTATTAGTTAATCAAGGTTTTTTGTTATTGCCATTTAAAGGACTTATTTCTATTAAGAAGCGTGCAGGTCATAAGTATTACCATGGCAAAGCCTTCGGAGGAGTTGTATCTCACTGCTTTGTTTTTGTTTATATTTTTGTTTTACATTTTGAGGAAGGAGGAAATAACAGGAATATAGGGAGATCCATTATTAGCAAGATAGACATGTTAGATCATTTAACATATATTTAAATCTTCCTATACCTGTATCCCGAGAAAAGTGGACAAACTATATAAATTGTAATTATTTGTATCCCGAGAAAAGTGGACAAACTGTATAAATTGTAATTAATTTATGGGACATCAAATGTCATATTGTCACACTCCTTTCATTTCACACGGTATTGATCATACTATAGCTTAACATAATTTGTAAGAAAAATGTTCCATCTAATAATTATTTTATGAAGAACATACATTAAGGGCTACTAACATCTCTTTGTTTTTTTCCCCCCAGAATATAGAGTTCAATCATTTAGAGCTCATAAATTGAGAGGTACTTTCCTAGCGTGGATAATGAGTTTTTAAGTTCCTCCCTAATGCCCTAGGCGTAGGGTCTCCAAAAACAAATTAAATATCGTATTTATAATTGAACTTTATAAATTCGTATAATTAATTATTTAAAATTTATAAGTTTACTACATATAAACTTTTGAGTTCATTTATAATGTCTATTTGAGGTAACTAATTAAAAAATGGATATAAGTATCGATTGCGATATAATTAATTGTATAAATAAATAAAATTTAGATGTCAAATTGATATTTTAAATTTCAAGAAATTAATTGTAAAAATAAGTAGAGATATGACACCAAAATATGATAATTACACTTAAAAATAATGCTCACGGAACGCAACTTGAAACAAAAGTAAGCTGACTTTGCCTTCATTTTAATAAGCATATAATTATTAAGACATTAAATAACGTAACTTTAATGTTTTATACATATTTATTTTTCATGAAGTATGTAATTGATATTATAAATCTAAATAGCATTTTTTTTAGGGAAACATCATTGAAGAACCAATTTATTAATTTAAAATTAAAACGAAATCCATGTAAAACAAAAAATATGTGTCGTAATTAACAGACACACATTTCAATGAACATTTTCCGTAAATTAAAATATGAATGTCCATAGCATGAAGCCTACATTCGATTTGTCCAAAGACATTGATTGCAATGTCAAGGGTACAGAGGGGACATTAGTGGAACAGGAAGGAACACCTTCACTTAGACTCGACAAGCATATCTTTTTAGATTAGGAGTGGTTTTGTATGAATAAAAGCATATTTTTTAAGACGACTTAAAAGAACAAAAAATGGTTAAAATCTACAATGCCATTAGGCTCAACTTTATTTTTGAGTTTAAAATTTTTTTATTATAATTAAAATTTATTTTATTTTTTAAGTTTGTTCTAGTTTTAATTTTAATTAATAAAAAAGCTGGATGAGTCATGCGCATTCTTGTTTGATAGGTATCGTTCCAATTCCAAGTACAAAATTTTAACCATCCACCTCCGCTAATCAAGATATTAATGACTGTTTATAGGTATGCACATATTTTAAATTAAAAAAAAGGTGTGTTTCAAGAAATTTAAAAATATATCGGTTTAGTTTTCCATGAGTGTGGTAATTAATTTGTTTCACATGTACCAACTATTATAAATACAAAAAAGCTGAGTTTCATCAAAGGGACAAAGTGTCAAGAAGGTAAAAAAGAAACATAGAGAGGGAGGAAAAGATTAACCAAAAATTTAGAATATAAATATATATATAATTAAAAAGTAAAGCGAATATTAAGAAGAGAAAAAGTAAAATTGTAAGAAGAATAAATTAAAAATATGTATTCAAAATAAAGGGGAAAAAAAGTACTTGAAAGAGAAACGAAATGATGATTAAAGTTAAAGACATATGGAATAATATATGTGAAAGACGAAGCAGCAAGGCACGTCACATGAATAAAAAGACATTCCGACAGCACTTTCGGTGCAGTGAGATTTAAATTTCCTGAACATCTTTTTGAATAGAAACAGCACTATCCAACGGCAGACAAACCCTAAAACTATATTTATAGTCTCAAAATAACAAAAAAAAAAGCTAAATAAAATAATGGAATTTGGGTCAGATATAAATTAGATATAAACTGGTAATAAGTTACCAGTCTTTACAAATAAAGGCCGATAGCCTTAAAATGAAGACGCAGCAGTATGGTTCTACGTTGCCCCATGGTTAGCAGCTTTAATAGCGAAGGCTACCGGCATTGAAGATCAAGGCCAGCAGCTCAAGACTAACCTAGCTGCCTTCCGCTTGTTCTTCAATTTTTCCTTCTTGTTCAATTACTCATCCGCAATCTCGTTCGCATCAATCTCCTCCACTTGGAAAAAACTCATCCGGAAGATTGATTGAAGATCCGGAAAGAGTGGAATATCATAATCATGGAACAGAGAAAAATCCACCACATTAAATGTTTTGGAAATACCCATGCTTTCTGGTAGGTCCACCACATAAGCATTGTCATTTATGCATTGAAGCACTGCTTAAGGACCATAATTCTTCGGTTAAAGTTTGTTGTAGGTACCTATCGGGAATCTCTCTTTGTGCAAGAAAATCATAACCTGATCACCAACCTGAAACACTTCACGTCTCTTGTGCTTATCAGTAGCTTGCTTATATCACTTATTGGCTTCATCTAGCCGTTGTTTCACCTCTCTCTACACATCAATCACTTGCTCCGCCATATGCTTGGCTAGAATATTTACACCTTCTCCCTTAGGTAGTTTGAGCAAATCAAGAATGTGATATGGTACCTTAGAGTAGACAACTGAAAAAGGAGATCATCCAATTGCACTATGAACAACACTATTGTAAGCAAACTCAGCCTGTGGAAGGATAATGTTCCATTGCTTTGGTCTATCACCACAAAGACTATGAATCGAATTTCCCAAAGTTCGATTGATCGCTTCTGTTTGGCCATCATTTTGTGGATGGGCTGTGCTATTAAACTGTAAAGAAGAATCAAACAACTTCCACAATGGTCTCCAAAAGTAACTCAGGAACTTGCTATCTCAATTTAAAGTGATGGTTTTGGGAACTCCATGCAAACAGACAACTTCCTTAAAAAAAACCTAGCTTTGCCAACTGCATCAGTAGCTTTCCTATAAGGAATGAAATGTGACATTTTGAAAAATCTATCAACTACCACAAAAACAAAATTGACCCCTCTTTGTGTACGTGGCAATCCCAGCACAAAAATCAATGGACAAATCCTCCCAAATATTTTTTGAAACTGGTAAAGGTATGTATATTCCGGTATTCTTGGATTGGCCCTTTGATCTCTGACAGACATAACACTTTTCTATAATTTTGCTCACATCTCTCCTGAGTTGTGGCCAATAATACCTCTCATTCGCTGCTACCAATGTTTTATCATGCCTCAAATGACCAGATAATCCACCTCCATGCAGACCACTAATCACCTGCTCTCTTAATGAAGTCCTCTGTAGACACAACTGGTTCTCATGCATCAAATAAGTAAAAAAAACTAGAAACAAACTGATTATTTGATACCTAGTGCCATATTTCAGAAAAATCCTCATCATGCTCATGCTCATACTCATCTATAAGTTGCTCAAAATCCAATATCTCTTAGCTTAAAGTCAACAATAAAGTAGCTCACCTGCTTAAAGCATCTGCAACTTTATTCTGGGCTCCTGATTTATGTTGTAGTCTGAAGGGAAACTTTTGTAGAAACTGACACCATCCCGCATGCATGTTACTACTTATCCTCTTCTAGCTATTCAAATACTTCAAGGCCTCATGATCTAAGTAAAGAAAAAATTCTTTGCCAATCAAATAATGCTCCCAAGTTTTAAGAGCGCACACTACTGAATAGAATTCCTTATCATAAGTGCTTCACTTTCACCTAGCATCATTAAGCTCCTCACTGAAAAATGCAATCAGCCTCTTTTTCTAGAAAAGGATAACCCCTATGGCCACCCCACTGGCATCACAATCCACTTCAAATAACTTCTCAATGTCTGGAAGGCAACTGCTGGTGTTGTACTTAATTTCTCCTTCAATAATGCAAAGCTAGTGGCTGCCTCATCATACCATAGGATTTTTCTCTTCTTCAAACCCTCTGTCATAGGAGCAATAATGGTGCTGAAATTTCTGATAAAACTATGGTAGAAAGTCGCTAAACCATGAAAGCTTCACAGCTTAGAGACATTCTTTAGAGTGGGCCAATACCTAATTACTTGAACCGTTGTCTCATCAACCCGTATACCATCTACGGAAACAACATAACCCAAGAAAAGTAATTTGTTTTCTCATAAAGCTACATTTCTTAAGGTTTTATTCTCCTGTAGAGCTGTTAGTACATGCTTCAAATGCATTAATTACTCATCTTCACAAGAACTATATATCATAATATCATTGAAATTAACCACCACAAATTTACCCAAAAATGGTTTTAATACCTAGTGCATTAGTCACATGAACGTACTAGGGGCATTGGATAGCCCAAATGGCATGACTAGCCACTCGTACAATCCTTCCTTTGTCTTGAAAGCAGTCTTCCACTCATCCCCAGTTTTGATCCTAATTTGATGGTATCCATTCTTTAGGTCAATCTTGGAAAACCATTTAGCCCCATTTAACCTATCAAGCATATCATCCAATCTTGGTTTTGGAAATTTGTACCGCACAGTGATTCGGTTTATAGCCCTACTACCAACACACATTCTCCAGCTTCCATCCTTCTTGGGGGTCAATAAAACCGAACTGCACATGGGCTCATACTCTCTTGAATCAAACCCTTCCTCAGTTACTCCTCAACCTTCTCCTTGAGAATCTCACTCTCTTTCGAATTCATCCTGTAATGAGGAAGATTAGGGAGGTTAGCCCCAGGTACCAGATCTATCTGGTGTTGGATGTCCCTTAATGGCAGTAACCCAATAGGAATATCATCTAGTATCAACTCCTTAAATTCCTTTAACAAAGGCCGAATTAATTCTGGTTACTCTCCACTTATAACTCAGCATCATTCATCAGGACCTGCTTTACAATCAAAGCATGCACTTACCTAGTTTCTTTAATCTCAGCTCCAAAATCCTTCTCCATAGATAAAAACATACTATTATCTGGTAAAGTAGTCTTGTCTTTTAGTGGTAGCAAAGTATATTTCACTCCTTCTTTTTCCAACTTATACACATTACTCTTACTCGAGTGTTATGCATCTACATCATATTGCAATGGTCTACCAAACAGGAAGTGACACACATCCATATCGGCAACATTACAATACATAACATCATGGTTCTTACCTATGGAGAATAGAACATTACAACGTTCCATCACTTCAATTTTTCGTGTAGCCGACTTAATCTACCCTAATATATAAGGATTTTGATGCTTCTCCACAGGCAATTTTATGCACTTTCTTCCTACCTATTATGTTCTCACAACTATTGCTCTCAATAATTACACCAAGTACCTTACCATCAATAGTGCATCTAGTTCTAAACAACTGGTGCCACTTGGTATGATCTTCGCTCTTCAGAGTCAACATTAACCTCTGAGCAACTTATACCCCTTCATCTTCTTATTCATATTCCTCCTCCTATCTCCATAGGCTTCACAATAAATCCCCTTATCATCCTCTTCTCTTTTCACAATATTAACAGTCTTCTTCTTAGGTCACTCATTAGATTTATGCCCTGGTTGACCACATTGGAAGCACTTCCCAACGATAGGCTTTGCATAAGAATTATCCGCTTTCTTATCCTCTTTATCTTATCCCTCATTCATAGGACCTTTTTCTACAGCCTTATCCTCTAAGGATCGATTCTTAGCATTGTATCCACGATTTAATTGTTCCTTCGCCTCTTTGGTTTTCTCCTTTAACCATGTAGTGGATCTATATCCCCTAAAACTTCTGTTTCCACGTTCTTACTGCATCAACATAGCTTTCAAGGCTAGATTTTTCGCCTCACTCAAAGTGCGAATAACTTGTACCTCGATTCTGTCCTGTAAAGTTGGTTTCAACCCCTCTAAATACTGAGCCATCTACTGACCTTTAGACTTCAAGAGATTGTTCCATATTGCTAGCCTCATGAACTCGATAGTCAATTCATGAATAGATCTACTTCCTTGCTAGCATATCTGATATTGCTAAAATAGAATTTATCCGTAACTTGGCAGTAGGATTTCCATCTTCATTAGATACTTCATCCGATACCAAGTACGTACTGGACCCTTTCCTTTCCGCTCTCTCCTATATTGAATCCGCTCCCACCATGTAGAAGTCATCTCCTTTAAACGACACGCCACCAATCTAACTCGTCTTTTGGGAGGAGTCTTCGCACAATCGAAGAACCTGTTAACATCTACAACCAAATCTAAAACTTCCTAAATTCCCATATTCCCATTAAAATACGAGATGTCAACCTTCAATGGAAAGTCTCCACTATCCCTATCATCATAACCATCTCTTCTATACATACCATATCACTGATAGCGGAAATTCACAGCGTCCCCATCCTCAAAATCATTCCTTCTTCGACCACCATAGGTGGGTTGTGAGCGAACCGAGGTGGTTCCATATCTCTCTCTTCTAAGTCCTCTTCGTAGACGGGCTGTCTACGTACATGGATCGATCTGTTAATAGGTTCACCACGAGTTACATCGTCCCCTAGCCTTCTATTGTCATTAAGTCTCATGTTTACATCGATCCCACAAGCGTCAAGATGTTCCACAATCTCTTCAAAACGTTTCTCGAAACATTGGAATATGTGATCCATCTGTTGCTCTGGATATCGCTTCAATTATTGCAACGCCTCATCCCCCTGAGGGGCTCCACCCTCCTGAACACTGTCACAGAGAGCACTGCTATTGTTGTTAGTAGCCATCCTACTCTAATACTACCTGACACAGCATAAAGCATAGAAAACAAGAATTATAGGAGCTGTGCAATCTGTAGAGAAAAGTCACTCACAATATGATTTCAAAAATAACAAAAGTAATGAGTTTTTTACATAAACACTAAAACTATATTTATAGTCTAAAAATAACAAGGAAAAGTTAAATCAAATAAAGAACTTCAGGTAAGATATAAGCTGGTAGTAAGCTGTCATCCTTAAAATAAAGACGCAACAATATAGGTCTATGCTGCCCTATGGTTGATGGCTTTAATAGTCAAAGCCAGCAGCATTGAAGATCAAAGCCAGCGGCTTAGGGTCGGCCTAGCTGCCTTCCACTCCTCCTTTGATTTTTCCTACTTGTTCAAGTAATCATCCGTAATCTCATCCACATCAAGCCACTGGCCACTAAACCTAGTCTAGCTTTGTCTTTCAACCTAGCTGTGAGCTATGAAATTAGTGTTCCATTCTTGTTTCATGTTGAAATTGAGTTAAAAAAAGTCCCATTGAATCTGACGAAAGAGTATCAAATACTTCTTCAATAAGTATGGAATATGAAGTGTTTTTAAGCTTTAGAGGGCCTGATATCAAAGACCTACTATCTCTCGAAGCCCCATGAGAGCTACTTCCAACACTTTACAAGGACATCAAATGTTCCTACAGACAAGCCAAACCTCAACAAATTATTGTATAAATGATAATGGGGCATTCGAATGTAGATCGCATAGGTCCTAGCTCGACCTAAGCTCACAGGGACAATATGCCAACACTTCCTACCACAATAGTCTAATTGAGCTTGGAGAAAGAATGAACTCTTGAAGAAATTAAAGGTATGATGAGAAGGCTCTCTACCATCAAAGAAAGCTTTGGAAAAGGCTCCTAAAATCTGGTCAAAAGTACTCCCATTGGCCCCTAACTTCCAAACTTAGAGTCCTACGATGGGACTACTAACTAGAGGATCACATCACCTAGTTCTAGTCTATCATAACAATCCACAACTTCTTATATACCATTTGGTTCAAGACTTTCCCTACCACCTTTTGAGATACTGCTTGAATATGGTTCAATAAGCTCACACCCAATATTGTTAGCTCATTCGACCAGCTCAACGAGCTCTTTGTAGCCCACTACATGGCTGGCAAGCCACCAGAAAAGAATGTGTCGTATCTTTCTATTGTGCGACAAAGGCAGAACGAACCCATGAGGGATTATCTAACAAGGTTCAACAAAGCATGTATGGAGGTACCTAATCTAAACTAAGGTATGGCCCTTGAAGCCATCAAGTAAGGAATCCTCATAGATAGACCTTTCTTTGACTCCATTTTAATGTACTAAATCACAACGTTAGAGAAAGCAAGTGAAAAAGCACTGAAACACATTCGAAAGGAGGATACTAGGAATACTATGAAGGAAACTGAGTCCAAGATTGAGCCTACTCGAGCTGAACAAAATCATCATTGAGACATGGGCGGATGAAATGTCACCACAACTTCAACAACCAGAATAATACTAACTCAAATTGTAGAGATAGAGATAATAGAAAACTCGTCCTAATGTACTATGAGTTCATACCTTTGAAACTGCTTATACACGACCTATTCCTTGAAGTAAAAAACTAGGGTTTCCTACTACTACCACAACTCATGAGGCCCATCTCAATGCAAAAAGAATCAAAAGAATACTACAACTATCACTGCAATCTTAGGAATGCTACAAAGCATTGTTGGCAACTAAAGAGAACCATTACGGACGCTATACGATGAGGCTAGTTGAAGCAGTACATTAATCATAATGCAGTGAAACCTGAACCGCTATCTTAGAAGAGAAGGACAAATGAGAAGGATAATAACTAAGAGAACAACACTAGAATTCAACATGATCGATGTCGACTCACTCAAGAATGTCGTGGTAAGATCAACACCATTATTGCAGAGCCACTAACCTCAAGTCAGACAAAGTTCACCTTGAGCTCGAGCTCTAGCAATGCAGGTTAAGTGATGAACATAGAACCCAAAATAACAAAGATTGAATTTACAATTTCTTTTACCAATGAGGACTTCGAGGGAATCCAAACCCCTCACTAAGATGCTATGGATGTCTTAGCTTGCATATAAGACTATAGAGTCAAAAGGATGTTGATTAACATTGGAAGCAATGTAGATTCCTTTTCAACTAAGCATACAAGCCAGGCATAGGAGCAGACAAAGCATCATTTTAGGCCCAAATTATGGCCATGCGACTATGAGCTGTACAGGTTCAACTACCAACCTGTTTGACCTTAGGGTATCATTACTCTACACCCTTGAGTTAGGTGATGGGGACTATCGTGCCACACATCAAATCGATTTCCTCATGGAAAATTGCTAGTCTCCTTACAATGCTATCCTAAGAAGAGTTATCTAGTCAATCTTTGGCACGGTTGTCTCTCAACCTCAACTCAAAACTAAATTCCTCATCTCGGTAAGGATTAAAGCTATGCATGCGAGGCCTGCATAACCCACAAAAAATGTGGGTGGGCCTAAAAATTTTAGCCCGTTTAATGTGCAGCCAAAAGGGCGAATAGAAGCAGGCCAACCTACTGTGGGTCGGCTTAACCCACGAACCTGCACTTAAAAAACATAAAAAAAGAAATAAATATAAATCTTATAAAAAAAAAAACCTAATCATTACCCTCTTAATTTCCTCTTCACTTCACTTGGTTATTATTTAGCTATTGAATATTGATTATATAATTTTTATGGGGATGATGTTTTAAACTTTAAACTTTTATGTTTATTATATTTTTAGTCCTTTTATCAATACTTTTTCTTTTATATTTATTAGATATTTACATGCTTCTATTTAACATAAGTAACATAATATCAATTGATAATTTCCATGATCTATTTTTCCTTGCCACACCAAAGAAAGAAATTGGAATGGATTCTAATTTTTATTAGTTAAAATAAATCCTTTTATCTTTAAATAAAAAATTTCAAAATAGAAGTCTATAATTTTTTCATACACGATAATTATCTAGGGTTAGTATGAAGGTAATTGTTGAGATAAAAACAAAAATTCTATATTTACATTATTAAAATTTTAAATTTAAATTTAAATTTGAATTCTTATAAAATTTTTTAATAAAAAAATATATTAGTGAGTTCGTGGGCCAGCCTTCATAATCCACCAACCTATGTAGGGTAGGTTGGGCTAAAAATTTTAGCTCGTATAGCATTGCGTACCAAAGCAGGCTAGCCCGCATAACCTGCAAGCTAACACTAGGTGTGGCGGGTTAACCTACATAACCCGATTGCATAGGTCTAGTAGGATAGGGTTTTGCCGAAGAGATCAAGAACAATCCAATTGTATCTTAAGGCCTTAAATGGAGCTCGTATGTGCGTGGTGGATTCTAAAATGGAAGATTGGCCTCAGCATCACGTCGAACCTGCCGAACTCACTAATGAAACCATCTTTGATGACTGTCCAAAGCACATTACAAGAGTGGGAACATCGATCTGTCTTGATAAGAAAGAGAGCTTGTTTACATTCTTACAGGTGAATAAGGATGTCTTCGCATGGTCACTATCTAACATGCCTAGCATTAGCCTAGGTATGATCACCCATCAACTAAATATAAACAAAGCCTAGAGGCCAATTTAATAGAAAAGTAGGCACTTCGCTCCTAAACGATAAGCCACCATCAAAGAAGACATCTAAAAGCTCTTGTGAGTCGGATTTATGAGAGAGGAGAATGCAAACAACCTGAAAATTGTATTTTGAATGAAAGAGGCTTATGTTTATCATGTTTAGCCATAATACACTTCTACAAAATAAGAGATAAGCTCTTGTGAACTCTGTCAGTTAATAGGCTCAACCCTATGAAAAAAAATGAATAAAATAAAGGTTCCATATTAATGAGATTTCTCTTCATCTCCTCCAAGTAAAATGCTATTGTATGAAAGCTATTAAGCTGAAGCTTAACTAGAACATCAAGATCGGCAAAGGCCTTGGGAGTTTAAAGAACTCTATCCTCTCATGCCAATCAAGGTTGGGTAACTCCCTCTCAAGGATAACTCCCATAAAGAGATTAGGTAACATCCTTTCACAGGTTACTCTACCAATGAACATCGAGGTCAACATGGGCTTTGGAATTCTAAACAACTACGCCCTATCATGCCAATTGACCTTGGTAGTGCTCTCTCAAGCATAACTCCTATAAAGAGCTCCGGTAACTCCCATAATGTGCTCGGGTAACTCCCTCTTGAGGGAAGTGATTCCCACCAATGAACATCGAGATCATCTTAGGCCTCTTGATTATAAAGAACTCTACCTTTTAATGAGAATCGAGCTCAAGTAACTCTTTCTTATGGGTAACTCCCATAAAGAACCTAGGTAACTCCCTCATAAGAGTGACTCCCATAAAGAGCTTGAGTAACTACCCTTTCGGGGTATCTCCCTTGAAGAGCTTGGGTAACTCCCTTTTGAGGGTTACTCCTACCAATGAACATTGAGATTAACAAGGGCCTCAAGAGTTTAAAGAACTCCACCATCTCATACCAATCGAGCTTGGGTGATTCCTTTCAGGGGTAACTCCTATAAAGATATTGGTTAACTCCTTTTCAAAGGATTCTTAGAAATGATATCAAGGTTGGCAGCAGCTTCGAGAGTTTAAAGAACTTTGCCATCTTGTGTCTATCGTGCTTGGATAACCCCCATAAAGAGCTCGAGTAACTCCCATAAAGAGCTTGAGTAACTCCCTTTTGAAGGTGACTTCTACCAATAAACATTGAGGTAGGTAGGGGTCTTGAGAGTTTAAAGAATTCTGCCATCTCATGCCGATCGAGTGGATAACTCCCCCTCAAGGGCATCTTCCAATGAAGAGTTTGGATAACTCCCTCTTAAGGGTAACTCCTATACAGAGCTCTGGTAACTCCTTTTCAAGTGTAACTCTCACTAAGGAACATCGAGATCGGTATGGCCTTGAGAGTTTAAAGAAATCTTCCTTCTCATGTTGATCAAGTAAGGGTAACTCTTATAAAGAGATTGTGCAACGTCCTTTCTAGGGTAAATCCTACCAATGAACATTGATGTTGGTAAGGGCCTTGGGAGTTTAAAGACTCCATCGGATCATGTTGATCGAGCTTATGTAATGCCCTCTCCAGTGTAACTCTGACAAAAATCTTAGGTAACACCTTTTAAGGATAACTCGCATAAAGAGCTTGGGTAACTCCCTCCCCGGCGTGATTCCCACCAAAGAGCATCAAGATCATCTTAAGCCTTAGCAATTTAAAGAACTCTTCCCTATAATGCAGACCAAGCTTAGGTAACTCCCTCTCAAGTGTAACTCTTATAAAGGGCTTATGTAAGTTTCTCTCAAGAGTAAATTTAACAAAGAGCTCTGGTAGCCCCCTCGAGGGTAACTTCCTTGAAGAGCTCATGTAACTCCCTTTTAAGGGTGACTTCCACAAATGAACATCGAGATCGACAGGGGTCTCAGGAGTTTATAGAGCTCTATCCTCTTATATCAATTAAGCTTAGGTAACTACTATAAAGAGATCAAGTAACTCCCTTTCGAAGGTGACTCCCACCAATGAACATTGACAATGATAGGGGCCTCAGATGCTTAAAGAACTCCACCCTCTCATGCTGATCGAACTTGGGCAACTCCTTCTTAAGGGTAAAGCTCAAGTAAATGCATTTTGAAGGTGACTCGCAACAATGAGCATCAAGGTCGGCAAAAATCTTGAGAATTTGAAGAACTCCCTCTCTCGTACTGATCGAGTTTGGGTAAATTTACCTCAATGGTAACTCTCATAAAGAGCTTAGGTAACTTCATCTCAAGGGTAAGTTCGATAAAGAACATAGGCGGAGAAAACGGTATATTATATGTGAGACCCAAATGACTTTTTATGACAAAAATAACCTTAGACATGGATAGATCTTTTCAAATAGGTAGAAAATAGTATATTGTATGCAAAATTCCGAGCTAAATGAGCAAGTTATGGCCATTTTAAGTTGGAATTTCCATCTATATGAATTTTACCACAACTAGAAAATAGAATTAGAAACTTTGACTAGAAATTCCATGAAATACTCATTTTGGATACTTCTTTTGTTTAGAAACCGAGGAGGAGGACGTGTACTATCCTGAGGACTATTTTGACTAAGGAAGTATCATCATGGTCGAGTGAGTTTACTTCCCTTATTTTTCATGCTTATGTTTGTGCTTATAATTTAGTTGCACTAGACTTAAGAAAAGATAAAATTGAAGATGCATGTGTTTGTAACATGTTAAAAGAATATTAAGTATATCGAGCCATGAATTCCTTGTAATGAATTGTATGTTTATTAGCATGTTGAAGTGTCTGAAATGGGTTGATTACTTGCAAGAAATTGAAATTTAATGGCTAAGCTCTAAATAAAAATTGATGCATGCACTTCTTGAGTTGAGTCACATTGCATTCACTATTGTACAATTGGTGGGACAAGTGTATAATAGTAGTGGTAGGCATAACCGGTATATTATGTATATGGCAAGTAGGAGCCAGTAAGATATACAAATTGATGGCTAGTGGGAGCTAGTAATAACTACATATTTTGATGATGAATAGGAGCCGGTAAGATCTATAAAAATGATTTTTAAAGAAATAACGGCTGTAATGGGCTGAAATACCCAACCTCGAATAAAGAGCGTAATTCATTCAACATATGATTCCCGAACAATCATATGTCTTGTATGCTCACGTGCTCTTTGCATTTCATTTGCTTGTCTAATAAACTTGGTTGTTATTTTGTTCAAGTATGATTATTAGGATTATACTCACTAAGCTCGTAAAGCTTACGCCCTTATAGATATTTGTACTCATAGGAACACTTGTTCTTATACCCATGGTCTCCTCATATCCGCATAAGTTTTCTTTTGGAAGTTTTTGAAGGAAATCTACTTGAATTATTAGACTAGAATTCCTTTAAAATCTTTTGATGTAATATTTAAGTTATTATAAATACTATTAGTTATCTCGATCCTTGGAGTTTTATCGGGGGTATGCCCCTAATATTCATGTGATAAGACTTTTAATCATTATTATTATGAACTATCTTTATCTCTAGATTCTTGTATGTTCATTATTACTTGCTTAGACCACACTTCCCAAAAGCATCTCCTATTACCATGTTAGATGCCTTACATGTAATACCGAGACTTTCGCGTGACTAAGGTAGTCATTCTTAAGTCATGATATTATATGTGGGGGACTTCCATGTTTAGGATATCCCTCGGGGCATGGCAAATACAATTTCATAGGTGACCAAGCAATTCACAAACAATTATAATCATGCCATATAGACATTCATCAATTAATCACCTGGTTTTGATATACTTAGCATGTTTTCTCAATACATCATGAAAGCATACATAATCCCATAATTTCCCATCATGCATTTCCATTTTTATCTTGGTCTATCCATCTAATGCAACTACGAATTACAAGCACAACAAGAATCGTAAATTGGAAGTATGACTCACTTAGCCATGGTCTCCGATCTCTATGCGTAATAATCTAGGGGCAAAGAATCCTCCGATTCGAAATCACTTAAATGAAAGAAATACCTAAATGAGTATCTCAAACCATAATTAATTCCAACTTATCAAACAAAAACTTTCAAGTTCGTAATTTTCGTGGTTAGTAGAAATTCCAACTTAAGACAGCCATAATTTGGTCATTTTAACATGGAATTTTGCAAATAATTAGTCGATTTTTATTTACTTCGAAAGATCTATCTAATTCTAATGTCATTTCTAAGTTTTGAAAACTTTTAGGTCTCGAAAAGTTTGGATCATATATGATCAGCAGGTAAAAATCATGTTTCTGAAATTGTTTTGGGAAATTTACATTGTTTCTACCATTCATATTTAATGTACATGCAATATCAACAAATTAATATCTTGAATGACATGTTATGAGCTATCTATATGTATGTTCTTGATGATACTTGGTTAAAAGGAATTTTTTTTAATAAATTTTACTTTGAGAAAACTTCAAGCATACTTGATTTAGAAAAACTAGTTTTGTTTCTTGAAAAATCATCTTTATTTTTGCTAAAATAAAGCTTTGATGATTTATGTGCCTAATACCCTCATTAATTTAGGAAATTTCTTCATTTAGGAGCTAGAAAATGGATGTTTAAATGGAAGTCTTGCTTAGTTACGAATTTTGCAAGAATTGTTGATGATGAAAATAGAGTTTGATTTATGTATTGAATTTTTTTTTTAAGAAATATTCTTTGATAAAATTCATTTGTTCTTTCTAGAATTAAGTCCTTACTATACCTATTTCCAAATACTTCCATTTCTCAATTAAAATCCTCATTTTGGAATTTGAAAATAGGTATTCGAACATAGTTCTTTTCCAAATCCGAATTTTTTAATTTGTTTCGGGATTATTTCTTCGATAAAACTCATTTGATCTTTATAAAATTAAGTCTTAATCAAACCTATTCCCTAAGGCTTCTTTTTTTTTTTTTTTTAATAAAACTCTTATTTTAGGGTTGGAAAATAGGTGTTTACATATCAACTCCTCCTAGTTACGATTTTCATGTTCTTGTTGGAGTTGAGACAAAGTTCTAACGTAATTTTTGTAAACTTTTCTTATTTTGAAAATACTCTTAGTAAAACCAGATTTAACTCATTAAAATCATTCTTTTATGACACCTATTCCATAAGCCTTTCATATTTTATATAAAATCTTCATTTTGGAGTTGGAAAATAGGTCTTCAAAATGGATGCCTTTTTAAATCCGAATTTAAAAATTTGTTTTTGATGGAAACAAAAATAGATCTTGAGCTTTTGGGAAAATTCTCATTAATAACATTATACTACAAGTCTTTTATTCACATAAGACATATATTTATGGCATTGCATTTATATACTCAAAAACAAAAAAATCTATGATGACATTCATATTATGGATGCAAATGCAAGATAAACATTATGACGATGAGGTTAGTAGCAAGATATATTCACAAAAATATCAATATGAAAAATGTATAGCAATAATATAGCGAGAATATAGCAAAACAACCTAAATAAGGAGATCCACAACATTGTGATAGCATGAACATCATGTTCAAGTGTTTCTACACTCCTTGCATAAAGCTCAGACAGATTTTTATGGAATCACACATGTATGATCTTGTTGTTACATGTTTTATTTGTGGTAGAGTTTAGATCTATTACCTATTAAGTGTTTAAAATAAGAAAACTTGAAGAAAAAATTTTGTGTGTATGTTTGGGTGGGGGGGGGGGGGGGGGGGAGGAGGGGGAGGGGGTGGGCGCGGAGGTGTGGAGAGGAGAAGGTAGGCTCACGGCATAAAGAGGGAGAAGGGGATAGTTGAGAGAAAAAGTTTCAAAATTGATTTGGTGGAAAAGAAAGAAAGGTGTAAAGTGAAAGGCATAAAGTGGTTTATATAGAAAATGGAATTAGGGTTTGTGTAATTAAATAAAAAAAAAAATAAAACAAATTGGAGAAGTGAAGGGGGGGTGAGGGAGGCGCTAGTTCTAGGATAGATGGGGGAGAGAGAGAGATGTGTGTGTTGTATTGTGTAAGTTTCAAAATTAAATTAAGTAATTTAAGTAATAAAATTGTATTAGAAAAGTAATTTGTAAGGAATAAGATATAAGGATGGAAGAAATAGGTTGTAAGGATGTAAGAATATGGTATGGTTGGTTGTACTTGGTGAATAGTAATGATTAGAAATTAGAAAATAGATTAGACAATTAAATTACTGGTAGTAATGAAAATACGATAAAAGGACTATAACTGTAATTTTTATAAACCAAATAATTCTTAAAATTATATTTTTGAATTCCTTATCAAATTTTAGTTCTAATGAGTCATACGGAATATTTTTCTATATTTGAGTCCCGAGGACCAGTTTTCAAAAACAGATCCTGATTGGATTCAAAACAGATGAATTTCTCTAAATCTGATCTTTTTATGTTTCAATATATTATTTAGGACTATATTCTAGAGCAAACTCATTTTTATTAGTCCAGGGTTTTGATCTCGGTATTATTGGACTTAGGGTTCCTAGGTTCTATACTAGTTTTAGATATCCTTTTAGGTTTTCCGTTTCCGATTCTGATTTTTCGAAACCGAGTTTGGTTTGCTAAGAAAACAGGGGCTTACAATGAAGTTTACAAAATTTGTCTTTAATTTTCTAGAAAGAAAATTAAAATCTTGAGTTTGTTACCAATGAGTGCCTTCTCATTATATCTATTATTTTTATATTTTCTTATCTTATAAAAATAAATTTACTTTTTTAATTCAGTTCATTAAGTTGTTTGCCAATTTATTTCCTAAGTGGATTTTTAACTAGTGAGTTGCTCTTAAACTTGATTTAGAAAAATTGTTTGGTTCTTAGTATTTTTCAAAGTGCTGGTATAAATCCAATAAATAAGTTCTTAAGAAAAATTTACATAATAAAGAATTATCAATATCAAAATTTATAAAAATTTACTTTAACAATTTGAAGCTAATGTAGTTG
Organism: Combretum micranthum; assembly: GCA_024138025.1. Classification (NCBI taxonomy): domain Eukaryota; kingdom Viridiplantae; phylum Streptophyta; class Magnoliopsida; order Myrtales; family Combretaceae; genus Combretum; species Combretum micranthum. The sequence continues at coordinate 995,860 of JAMXBD010000402.1, read as the reverse complement.
AACCATTACCATAAGTTTTAGTGAAAATTTCTCCTAAGTATTAAAATCATGTTTCTTGAGAGTTTAGTTTCATGAAAGAAATAACTCCTTTTATTTCTTGGAAATCTTTATTAAGACAATAACATTATTATCCTGTATGAATATGAACTTGTAGCTATGTAAAAAGAATAACTCACATAGAAAATAAAAAACAAAGGGAATTAAATAAAGAGTTAGATTAGTGAGCTTTGGGTTCTAAGAATATATATACATATTTATACTTACTAATATCTAAGAGTTAGGTTAGGAGAAAAAAAAAAACAAGAACATAACAACATTTGTAAACGAACATAGTGTTGAACAAGACATGAACAAGTTGTTATTTTCCATGATTTCTTCCCTAGTACAATCCTCATTGGGTTTTAGAAGTCAAAACAAACAAAGTGTTCCTGTTATGTTAAAGTGAAGAAAAGAGAGGGTTTAGATATTTATCCAAAGTGGAAGAGGGTGGATAATAGATGAATATAGAGTAAAATTTGTGAATATGGGTTTAAGAATGGGAGAGAGGCTCATGACACGAGGAAAGAGAAAAGAAAGGATTTGTGGAGTGAATTTGGTAAAGTTTTGCTATAGTTTGGAAAGTATATGTAAAGAATGAAGGAGGGAGGGAGTATTTATAGAGTTTTGGAGTGAAAATTACGTGAATAAAATTAAATGAGAAAGAAAAAACAATGGACATGATGGAGGGAGAGGGGGTGCCAATTTTAGAAAGAAAGAGGGAGAGAAATTGATTAATTTTGTATTTTTGTAATAAAAAGTAAGTAATATATAAGATAAGTTTTGTATAAAGTAGTATTGAAAATAAAAATTGTAAGAAATAGGTGTGTAAAGTTGTAAGAGTAGGTAGTAAGAAAAAATAGAGATAGTGAAATAGTGATAAATAGTAACTTGAATAGTAAACAAGATAAATTAATATCGGGAGTAAAGAAAATATGCATAAAAGGGTATATCTTATATTTTTAGATGCCGAAAAATTTTGAAATTGATATTTTCTGAATCCTCATCTTATTATGAGTCTAAATATGTTATCAGATCATTTTCATTGTATCAAGTGTCGGGACCCTATTTTTAAAAAATAATTCCATTAGGATCTGAAATGGACGAAATTGTGATGAATCTGGTCTTTTCAAGTTGTGTCACATTATTTTAGACTATAACCTAAGATTATCTTGTTTTTATTGTTTTAAGGTTTCAAGTATGGGATTCTTGAATCTAGATTCACTAGGGCTAGTTAATGACCTAGTTAACTATTTAGGGTTCTGGTTGACTTCTGGTTCTAGGGTTTATGCATAAAACCTATCATAAAATCTAAAAGTTTACACCCCATAACCCTCCCCCTTCCCTCCGGCGCGTGCACGCGCACTCGCCCGTAAGGAATTTTTTTTCGTTCAAAACTTGGTTTCATACTTAGTTTGTTGAACAAACTTTGGTATTTTCACCGAATCTCATCCTCAGCTTCCGAAGTAGCTTCATCATGGAGTGATTCTTCCATAAAACTTTGACATATTTTGATTTCCTTATTCCTGAGCATTTGTACTTTTCAATCTAATTTGAACTGTATGCTCCTCATAAATCATATTCTCCTTTAATCATACCAGTTTCAGTTCCATGATCCAGTTAGGGTCAGGAATATGTTTTCTTAACAGTGAAACGTAGAACACGTTATGAACTTCCAACAAATTCGGTGACAATGCCAAGCGGTAAGCTAGATCTCCCACTCTTTTAAGTACTTCAAATAGACTAATATACCTTGGGCTTAGCTTCCCTTGCACTTGCACTCGATGTATGCTCTATATAGGATTTACTTTCAAATATACATGATCTCTGACATTGAACTCAAGAACTCGTCCCTTCTGATCGACCCAACTCTTTTGTCTATCTTGAACTTCTTCCTTTCTGTGTTAGATAATTCGGACTTTACTCGTGGCATCCTAGATAAGATTGGGTCTAATCACCATCTTCTTTACTTCATCCTAAAATAAAGGCGATCTGTATCTTCATCCATATAAGGCTTCATAGTATGACATCTTGATGGTCGAATGGTAGTAGTTATTGTAAGCAAATTCAATCAAAGGCAAGTGCGCTTCCTAGCTTCCATTAAATTTGATAACACATGTACGTAGCATATCTTCTAAGGTTTGAATTATCCGCTCTAATTGTCCATCAGTTTGAGGATGATATGCAATGCTGAAATGTAGCTTGGTCCCTATACGATTTTGTAAACTCATCCAAAACTTCGATACGAACCTTGGGTATCGATCGGACACAATTCTAGCTTGGACTCTGTGTAACTTCCTAGTTTCCTTTACATACAACCTAGCAAGCTAATCCATCGAATAGGTCAAATTAATGGGAATGAAGTGCATCAACTCAGTGAGATGATCCACTATGACCCATATAGCATCGTATCCTGTTGACATCATCGATAATCCACACACAAAGTCCATTGCGATCTAATCCCACTTCCATTCTAGGATAGTCAGGAGTTTCAACAATCCTCTCGGTCTTTGGAGCTCAATTTTCACTTGTTGGCATATTGGACACTTTCTAACAAAATCGACCACATCTCTTTTCATTCTATTGCACCAGTAGTGGCTCTTAAGGTCCTGATACATTTTAGTTCTCTTGGGATAGATGGTGTATCCCGAATTGTGTGCTTCATTTATAAAATCTTTCCTCATCTCTTTATCATCCGAAACACACAATCTCCCTTTCATTGTCAGTATGTCTTCATCATCTATCCTAAAATCAAAATACTTCCCTTCATGCACTTCTTGGTTCACCTTCTAGATTGCATCATCATAGCTTTGCACTTCCTTGATTCTTTCTATTAAGATAGGCTCCGTAACCAAGTTGGAGATTTCTGCTTCCACATCCTGTCCTATGAACTCGATACTTAACTTCTCAAATTCCTTAGACTTAATGTATCTGTAACCACATTCAATTTTCCTGGGTAATAGTTGATTCCAAGATCGTAATCTTTAATCAACTCCAGCCATCTCCTTTGTCTCATGTTCAATTCTTTTAGTTTGAACAAATACTTGAGGCTCTTATGTTCCATGTAGATTTCACATCTCTATCCATAGAGGTAGTGCCTCCATAACTTGAGTGCAAATACCACTACGGCTAGCTTGAGATCATGAGTCAAGTAATTTTTCTCATGTGGTCTTAGCTCTTGCAAAGGCAATCACCTTTCCATCTTACATTAGTATACAGCCGAGACCATTTCTTGAAGCGTTGCTATGCATTGTGTGGGGCTTTTTTAGATTTGGTCATACCATAATTTATGCCCAAACAAGTCGTTGCTTAAGCTTTTGAAAGCTTTGTTCTCTCTTTTTTGTTCATTCTTTTAGGTTAATTGAGTCAAAGGCTTAGCTATTTAAGAAAAATCCTTTTCAAATTTCCTGTAATAACCAACTAGACCTATTAAACTTCTTCCTTCGATCATAGTCCTTGGTGGTTTCCATTCCACAACTGCTTTTACCTTTTTAGGGTCCTCAGATATTCCTTCTTTTGACACTACATGACCCAAGAAAGAAATTCAATCCAACAAAAAATACACTTCGGCAATTTGGCATACAACTTATGTTCCCTCGACATTTATAGTGCCATCCGTAGATGTTCTCCATGTTACTTCTGCATCTTTGGATAGATGAGAATGTCATCAATAAACACTATGACACACTTATCCAACAGAGGTTTGTACATTCGGTTCATCAAATCCATAAAGACAGCGGATGCGTTTATTAATCCGAAAGGCATCACCAAAAACTTATAGTGCTCGTATCATGTTTGGAAGGCTATCTTTGATATATCTTTAGGCTTAATTCTTAACAAGTGGTATCCAGAATGCAAATCAATGTGTGAGAATACACATGCTCCTTGTAAGTGATTAAAGAGATCATTGATTCACAATAATGGGTACTTGTTTTTTATTGTGACCTTATAAAGATCTCGATAATGGATGCACAACTCATGGATCCATCTTTCTTTTTCATAATCAATATCGAAGCTCCCTAAGGCAAGATACTTGGTCTAATAAATCCTTGATCTAGCAACTCTTGTACTTGCTTCTTTAGGTCCTTCACCTCCACGGGCCATGCAGTAGGGTACCTTTGATATTGGTTCTGTATTGGCTACCAAATCGATCTCAAAGTCAATCTCTCATTCTAGTGGTAACCTAGGTAATTCATCCCGAAAAACAACTGGGAATTCACTGACGATGGGGATGTTATCCAAGATAGGTTCCTCCTTTTCATCTATTGTATTACTAATATAACCATCAGTCCCTTCTTCGACTTCCTCTAATAGCTCGAATGAATACAACTCCTTCCTTCTTGAAACTACAGACACAACAACGAATACAACTCTTTTCCCATTTTGTTCTAAGAATTTTACTTTCTTATTCCCACAATCAATCGTAGCTTTGGTTAATGATAACCAACTTATACCCACAATCACTTCATATTTATTCATTTCCAACACTGCAAGATCACAGGTTAAAAGACATCCTTGAATCACCAAAGGGCAATCTCTCAATATCTCTTTCATCACTACAACATTACCTAGGGGGGTCTGATAAGATCATATTCTACACAACTTTTAATGTGCAATTGGTGATTAATCTATCTCAATTTCTATGAAAATTGCTAGAATTGGTACATGGAATCGTTTGAGTTAATGTTTCAGGTCTAAATTGAACAAGAAAAGCCAAATAAGGAAGTTTGAACAAGAAATTGTGAAATCTCAAGGGTATGCTGGCTTTTCTAGAGCCTACACCATCTGCATATAGTTGGCCTAGAGGAAGAACATATTACAAAACTTTAGCACTGCCTCTACATTATCGGCCTTGACCCAACTTTGAAGAGGAATAGAAAAAAAAAAACTTAAAGGCCAGCAAAATTGTCCTCTACGCCGTTGGCCTTGAGGCAGTGTAGGTTGAAGATCAGTAAGCAAGATTTAAGCACTAGCTCAACACTGCCAGTGTAGAAGAGAGAAATAGACGACTTCCACAATTTCATCCAATGCTAGCTTTCTAGGAATTAATGCTGTCGACATTTGGATGGCTTTGAGTTTCCATAGAATTGAAATTTTAAAGGCTATCACCTATACGGCCAGCCCTAAAGTAGATCTGGCTGGCCTTTGATGTTTCCATTATACATCGGCAGATGAAACCCTATGCTGCCGATGTTTAAGTGGCGTAGGTCATCCACAAAATATAATTTGTCAAGGTCGAAGCCAAGGTTGCTAGTGTTCAAGCATCATAGCTATGTATGCTGCCGGCGTTGAAAGTGTAACTATCAACGTACACTTTATAACTGCAAAATTCAAATGAAAAGTCTGGAATTCTTTCTATATAAGCTAGGGTTTTCTTCATAATTGGGAGAGACGATTGAGATAGGAATTAGAGCAGCTTTTCTTTTTGTAATAGGATTTGTTAGAGATTTTGAGAGTGTGTGAATTTTGAGCCTTGTATTGACAAGATTTTGCAAGTGAAAAACTTAACATTTGAATTGGTGATATCTAATCTTACTTTTTCTATGCAATTCATCTGTTTGATTTCATCGATTATTATGTCATTTGCAATTTCTCATTTGATTGTTGAATCATTATCCATGAGTAGCTAAATTTTCATTATGGGAAGTTGATGAAGCCTTAAGCATGTTAATGTGATCTTTGAAATTATGTTATATGATTGTTAGGGTTATGTAATTCTCATATTGAATTCTTGTTATACATCTTATTTCTGTAGGGAATTTGATTTATAAGAATCTTGATAACTCGAAAGGGAAATTAGAGTTCATAGGAATTCATGAATCAGGGTTAAATAACAATTGCAGAAGCGGTGGAGTTTGATTTGATTTAGAAATTGTCCATTGTTATTCATGTAATGTTTCATGTTGATTTCTCACTAAGGGATTAGGGGAAGTTGATTTAAATCATTAATCAATTATAGAATTGAGAGATTTGTAATTGAGAATTAGACTCCACTAGTAATTTATTTAGCAGAAGCTCTTAGATTATTTTGTGGTTTAAAAGATATTGAAACTTGATTGAGAGTTTTAGATCTTGATAATTTCATATGAATATCCATAAGACCAATTATCAATATAACAGGATTTCAAGTTGATTAGCAATGTTAAGGTGGATTCTTTTCCATCCCACATCCTTTATATATATATATATAATATATATATCTAACACTCTCATTGCATTCATAGATAGTTGTTAATTTAGAATAGAAATAGTTAATTAGCTAAATTATAAAAAATGATTGCTTAAATATTAGTTGAAGCTAATACTAGTCTAGTAATTAAAGTGATCCTTGTGGGAACAATATTCTACTCAGTTTTGTATTACTTGATCAGACCTAGTATACTTGCTAGAAGAATTCGTACTTTATTTATATACACATTTCAAGCGGATCAAGGTGTTTATCTTAAAACTAGAGGTAGTCTTGGTTATGGGTAATCCAGTCTTCTTGGCCATACTAGTTGTGATAAAAGAATGAGTCGCTTCCCTATCAAAAAGGGCATAAGTGGTTTAATGAGCTACTTGTATATTTCTTGTTTTCAATATACGGGTCTTACTTACTTCCTACTTCTCATTCTAAGGTTCTACTTGCCCAGCTATCTATCATTCATACTTTTTCTTATATCTTACGAAAATTAAAGGAAACCATTAAATCGAGGGTTTTAACACTAACCTGTAACTAGATTGTAGTTGTGGTCATCCTCTTCCTCTAGAATAGCTAACTCCATTCCTTCGTCCTCCATCTCCTTGCACATCTATTGTCCCTCCAGGTTACAAATCCTTAACTCGAGCATTGAAGATCCAACACAATTGCCATTTCCATTTTCATTTCCAGCTTTCGTTGGAGCAGGTCCTCCAAACGATCTAGATGTTCGAGTTATGGTGTTCTTTCTCTATGGACATTCAATGGCAAAATGCCTAATTTATTTGTAGATATAACAAGTGGTAGTTGCTTTCTTTGGACATTCTTGCATCTTATGATTTGGATTTCCGCAAAAGTAGAGCTTATGTTGCAGATGAGGGCACCTCTTTAGGTAGTGCATTCCTTTACATTTCTAACAAATAATAGGCTTGCGCAGTTTAAGGAAGCGCTTTGGGTTAGTTTCCTCCTTCCATCGCATCGTTAGAGGCACATTGCTCACGACGTCATCCTCTTCTTACTCTGTTGTTTAGATTTTAATTACATGAGTTGATAGCCTTTTGATAATTTTATTAATTCCTTAAGAGAAGCTTGTGAAAATCACGAAAATGTGATCATAGGCACCATAGTTCTTTAAATAAGAAATCATGAAATATAGAAGGAAATTCGCGAATTCAAATCATAAGAACAAAATTTCAATAATCATAATACTTCACTCAAATAGAAAACATCTATGGTTACAAGAACCTTACAAAAAAAAAAAAAAACCAAAAGATAACAAAGACACATGACGAAAACATTAAATAGAGAAACCCAAAACAAACACCTTTCCAAAAAACATAAAATTAAACTACTCAACCTAATCTTAGGTCCTTGACAAAATTTCTATTGAACTTATATGGAATATGCTCATTCTTTTCTACTAGCTTTCCTTCTTCTTACCTTCCTTCAACATCCATCTTTCCTCCTTTCCATTTTACGGGGATAGTGCATTGCCCAGATTTCTACTTGACGATCTCTTTTGTCTTTTCTTCATAAACTCCTTCAAATATCTTGCCATAGACATCCTTCTCTTGCAATTTCCTTCGCACGAGCCGATAGTCCTTCAATTGCTTTTTTCTCCAAGAACTCCTTTATCCATCTCATCATCGAAAAAGTGCAACAAGTGATTGATTAGAGACTTTTCAAGAGGGGTGTGCTAGGGAGTAGACACTTGTGATATGCTCTAGCAGCCCATCGGACACTCACTTTGTTCATATATATTCCGTCACAACTGAGGATCCAAAGTGTCATCATCATAACCGATTATCACCACATTAGGATTTAGGGATTCTTTCCCAGCATTAACTTCCGGATCGGGGCGGTTGAGTGGCTTCTTGGTATGTTTGCACGGGGCTCTCATGCGAGATAACTTCTAATATTCCCATGAGGATCATTCTCCTCCTTTGTTCATAACTGATCTTCCCATGGCACTGTAGGGTCAAGTCCCATATTTGCTTCCTCAGGGTCCTCCTCCAGATATTCCTCTTCCTCCTTTTCTTCTTTCTTGGCTCCTCCTATTCCTACATCCATCAATATCTCATCATTTCCAAGTTGGAGTATGTTATAATTGGTGGTTGGAAAGATTCCTCTTCTAGTGCTTTGAAGATGTTCCGATACACTCCGTGCCACTAGAAGTGACGTTCATAACCTATTATTGTCCAATCACTATGGTCTTTTAGCTCTTCATGGGTATAGATGTACAACGGGTCTAACTTCCTCCATGTTTGAAAATCAAGAAAAGTGGGTAATCCTTTGTTTCGAAGTATAAAGTGGCATCTTGCAACATTGACGCATTATACCAAATTCCCGCCATGCTTTCCATGGCACATATTACTTCTATCTCCAACCAGTTTTGTTTTCTCAACGGGAAATATCAAATCTTTTTTGCCATTTCCTCCTACATAGAATGCTTTAGGCATTTCTTCCATAAATTGAACATCTCCTTTAAGGATTTTGGGCATCATGCTAGGGCAAACTCCTCACATAGGATCCTTAATCTTAATTCAAAATATTAGGAGTCTTACATATCTAAAGGGGGAATTACCCATCAAAATGTACACTTAAGCTCCATAGCCTATTTCCAAAATAAATTACAAAGGATTTTTCTTTGGAAGTCTAAGTCTCCTTCCAGGCCATGACTTCTTTCAAACGCTCCTCGATGTCAAAAGTCTATACCAGTGAAAAGTATCCCCAGGGCTTCAACCACAAAAAAGGGAACTACAAAGGACATCTAAGGGAGTGTAAGCTTACTTGCTTAGTGAGAAATATTTCCATAATAGTGTATTTGTACAACAAAGTTCAAATAAGTTAATTATACAAGCATATGTAATGCAACAAACATATGGGCAAAGAACACATGATTAACCAAAAATCATATGTTGAATGGATTTTCACCCTCTATTTAGGGTTAGGTGTTTTAGGCCCATATGACCAAAGTTCGCAAATAATAAATTTTTATAGTTCTTTCGTGCTATTACTCGCCTTTAATAGGTAGTTCATATGGGCTCCTACGCACTAAAATATTAATGCAGATTTTCAAGCCCTGCGTTCCTCACTACTATGCTCTTGTCCTACTAAAGGTATAATAATGAATGCAATATGACTTACTTCGTGATATGCATGAATTCCTTTAATTAGGCTCTTTAAGCATGACATTAATATCTTAAAGGCGATCATAGAATTTACAGACCCTTCAATGTAGTACTAAAACAACAACTTGAATAAGGCATATGCACTTCCGATTTTTATCTTTTCCTATTATAGTGCCATTATGCTACAAGCAAAAGCATAAGTATGAAATTGAAAATCCACTAGTCATAATAGTCCTTGGGAGAGAGAACTGCTCCTTCCTCATCACCTAAACAAAGGAAATACCAAAAATGATTATTTCATGGAAGTTTTAGTTAAACTTGTTAATTCTTTCTTAGAATTTTCGTCGAAATTCGGATTATGTGAAATTCTAGCTTAAAACGGTCATAACTTGCTCATTTTAAGTCAAAATTTCATATATTAGATGTCGTTTTCTACCTACTCAAAAAGATCTAATTATTTCAAAGGTTATTTTTGACATTTAAAACCATTTAGTTTCTAAATTGGTCAGCACATAATAGATACGAAAATTCTAGCCCTTAAATTGAAATTTTTCTAAGCTTCACATTACTCAAAAATTCTATACCAAACACATAGATATTTACATAGTTGAAAAATCCTTTTAATGTATATATATATATATATATATATATAAACTCATATTCTATACATGATTCTAGTGGTATTGTCTCAATAATGATTTTTCATAAAACAACTTATTTTAAGGGTTTCAAGAATGAAGCTTACAAAATCTCTCTTTAAGTTGTTGGAAAAAAAAATTAAAATTTTGAGTTTGTTACAAAGGAGTGCCTTCTTATGGTATCTATTATTTTTATATTTTATTATCTTCTAAAAAAAATTTACTTCTTAAATTCGGTTCTTTAAGTTGTCTGCAATTTTATTTCCTAAGTGGATTTTTAACTAGTGAGTTGCTTTTAAACTTGATTTAGAAAAACCATTTGGTTCTTAGTGTTTTTCAAAGTGTTGGTATAAATCCTATAAATAAGTTCTTACAAAAATTTGCATAAGAAAGAATTATCAGCATCAAAATTCATAAAAATTTACTCTAACAATTTGGAACTAATTTAATTGAACCATTATCCTAAGTTTTAGCAAAAATTTCTCCTAAGTGTTAAAATCATATTTCTTGAGAGTTTAGTTTCATGGAAGAGAATAACTCCTTTTATTTCTTTGAAATCATTATCAAGACAACAGCATTATGATCATACATGAATATTAACTTGTAGCTATGTAAAAAGAATAACTCATATAGAAAATAAAAGATAGAGAATTAAATAAACATATATATGTATATATATATATATACAAGAACAAAAATTTAGAAGTTTTAGCTTGCATCAAGACTTCCTGAAACTTAGATATGGATAAGTTCCATAAAAAGAAAAGAAAAACATAAAAAAGGTTAAAGAAAAGAAAAAGAAGCAAATTGAGGAAGTCTTATATTTTTATTCAAGTCTTTCTAGGACCTAGAAATGGCAAGTCCGATAAAGAAAATCATGAGAGTCTTAGATTTGTATCAAGGCTCCCCAACTTAGATTATGGACAAGTCCTAAAAATATTTTGATTGGATGAGGATAAGTCTAAGACTAGAATGACTAGTGTTAATTATTTGAATGAAATAAATAAATGTGCAAGAAAATAAAAGTATAAATAAAAAGCTACATTTGTGAGCTTTAGGCTCTAAGAATATATATATATATATGTACTTATACTTATACTTATACTTAATAATATATAGGAGCTAGGTTAGGAGCAAAAAGACAACAAAAATATAATAACATTTATAAATGAACATGGTGTTTAACAAGACATAAGTAAGTTATTGTTTTTCATGATTTCTTTCCCAGCATAATGTTCATGGGGCTTCAGAAATAAAAACAAATAAGGTGTTCATGTTATGTGAACATGAAAAAAAAAAAAAGAGGGTTTAGATATTTACCTAAAGTGGACGATGGTGGATGATAGATGAATGAAGAGAAAATTTTGTGAAAATGGGTTTGGAAAGGGGAAAGACACACATGGCACAATGAGGGAGAAGACAGAGGATTTGTGGAATGAATTTACTAGAGTTTTGTTATGGTTTGGAAAGTATGTGTAAAGAATGAAAAAGAAATGGGGTATTTATAGAGTTTCGGAGTGGAAATTAGTGTGAATAAAAATAAATGAAAAAGAAAAACAATGGGCATGATAAAGAGGGGGGGAAGGGGAAGGCGCCAGTTTTGGAAAGAAAGAGGGAGAGAAATCGATTAATTTTGTATTTTTATAATGAAAAGTAAGTAATGTATAAGATAAGTTATGTATAAAGTAGTTTTAGAAATGAAAATTTTCAAAAATAGGTGTGTAAGGTCGTAAGAGTAAGTAATAAGAAAAAGTAGAGATAGTGAAATAGTAATGATTAGTAACTTGAATAGTAAACAAGATGAATTAATATCGTTAGTAAAGAAAATAGCGTAAAAAGGCTACATTTGATATTTTTAGATGCCAACAAATTTTGAAACTGATATTTTATGAATCATCATCTTATTTTGAGTCTAAATATGTTATCAGATTATTTTCATCGTATCGCGTGCTAGGACCCTACTTTCAAAAACTGATCCTATTAGGATCTGAAACGAACGGATTTTTGATGAATCTGATCTTTTTAAGTTACGTCACATTATTTCATACTATAATCTAAGATTATCTCGTTTTTATTGTTTTAGGGTTTCAAGCACGGGATTGGTGGATCTAGATTCACTAAGGCTAGTTAATGACCTAGTTGACCATTCAGGGTTCCGATTCACTTCCGACTCTAGGATTTACGCATAAAACCTATCATAAAATCTAGGGTTTTACAGGTAGGATGTCATCCCTAGGTTTTATCCATAGATGAGTTAAAATTAAAAGAATTAAAAGGATTAAAAATCTTGAATCCCTTGATAAAATAAAAGAGTTTAGAAATGATTCTTAAAATCTTGTTATCTATTCTTTTGTGATTACAAGTAATTAATTTTTTTGGCAATATATCAATTAATATTCTTTCGGAAATACAATGTGTAGTTTTACATACATTAAAAAGGTTGTGTTTTTTCATTAACTAATATTCCTTAAATGTTTTAAAGTTTGGTTTTTTTTATATGCACTAAGAATTTTAAAGTTCCATTTTCTATATTTAAAACTTTTCCTAAAGCTTCCAACATTCAATGTAAGCTAGTTATAATGAGTTTTGAAGCATGAATATGTAGTACTTTCTCTTAAATGCAACCTCCTTTATTAAATGTTGAAATGACAACTCCCAATAAGCCTTACTTATTTTCTTTTAGGTAAAAAAAAAAGTTAAACAGTGATTTGAAAGTTTATACCAAGTGGACGTCGTTTCTCTTAAATGCAGCCTCTTTTTTTAATAGCAATTATTTATAATCATTTTAATATTAATATTATAGGCGACCGTATAATAATTATTATAACCAATTTTAGTGTTATAAGCGTCGTCATAATACACATTCATGTTATTCTCCCATGCACTTAATCAATAACAGCACCAGGCTCATACTTCATTATTGTTGTTTTTGTGTTGTTGGGATTAACTCAAAAAAAGATAAAGATGAAATAAAATCCCCTTGTTTCTTGAGTCGAAGTTCGTACGAGTGCCATAAACCAAATATGGTGGGAGTTGGGCATTACAGGCCTTGAAAAGTACGGAAATCTAGTTTCATTAAAAAATGGCTGATTTCGGTATAGTTCATGAATTTCAAGCTTCCCCAGGTCACCGACACAAAAACCAAATAGAATCCCCTTGTTTCTTGAGTCGAAGTTAGTACAAGTGCCATAAACCAAATATGGTGGGAGTTGGGCATTCCAAGCCTTGAAAAGTACGAAAATCTAGTTTCGTTAAAAAATGGTTGATTTCGATATAGTTCATGAATTTCAAGCTTCCCCGGGTCATTGACACAAAAACCCAGTGTTTCCTTAGAGGAAGTCTGTAAAAGTGTCCTAAAAGTGATTTTGGTGGAAAACTCTGCATTCTTGGACTAAAAGCTGTGCAAATAGAATTTTCATGAGAAATGACCGATTTCGATGGATTATACACTCCATGGATTTCAAACGTCTTAGGTCATCGTCTCAAAATCCATCCATTTGTGGAGAGGTAGTTCGTAAAAGTGCCATAAAATGAATTTTTTTTTTTTTTTTTTGGCACGGGTAGGTGATAGAGCATTCCATGTAAGGAGTAAAGAAAGACGAAGACGAAAAAATAAAGATTGAAACGACAAAAACACAAAATTGTTTACCCAGTTCGTCACGAATTGTGACTACGTCTGGGGACGCTACCAAGCCAGGGTTTTCACTAATTAAAATGAGAGAGAGAGAGTCACTGTTATATTACATTGATTGGTTATTTATATGGGAAGTAACCCTAATGATAATTTTACGTGAACTGCCTGAAATACCCTTATAGTAATCGTGGGAAAAGTGTACAGTATTCAGGCTCCACAACCCAACAATCTCCCACCTGGAGACTAAATCTCATGTAAACAACTCCTCAATCTCTCATCAGTAACTTGCACCAAATGGTAGCGCCAAGACTTTTCTTCAAGTTCCAAGCACAGTTGAAGCCATGCATAGCTTCAATTTCTCTAAGATCATAACCTTAGTCAACATGTCAGCAGGATTCTCTCTCCCTTGAATCTTCACTAGTTGCAAGATCTTTCTTTCCAAGAGATGACGTATGTAATGATACTTCAACTCAATATGCTTCGTTCTTGAATGAAATGCTGGATTCTTAGCCAAGAAAATAGCACTCTAACTGTCACTGTATAGGGTACCAATCTTATGCTTTTTCCCCAATTCACTTAAGAAATTTTGCAACCATATCATCTCTTTACTTGCCTCTATCACTGCCGCATACTCTGCTTCTGTAGTAGACAAGGCTATAATCTTCTGCAACTTAGAACCCCAAGATATTGTTGTACCACCCAAAGTAAATACATACCTGGTTGTACTCCTTCTCTTATCTAGATCACTAGACGCCAAATCTACATCAACATATCTTGCTAACTCGCAATCCTTGCCTTTAAAACATAAACTCCTATATGTAGTACCTCTCAAGTACCTAAGGATCCATTTTAGTGCTTCCCAATACTGTTTGCCCGAATCGCTCATAAAACGGCTAACAACTCCTACTGCATGCGCGATATCTGGTCTCGTACAAACCATGGCATACATAATGCTTCCAATCGTCGAAGCATAGGGAATCTTCTTCATATGGGTTCGCTCCTCCTCACTCTTAGATGACTCTTTGCTAGATAGTTTAAACTGACTACCTAGCGGGACACTCACTGGCTTAGCATCTTGCATATTAAACCGCTTTAATACTTTCACGATGTACTCAGCCTGTGAAAGATACAACTTCCTCGCTTCTTTGTCTCGAATGATATGCATACCCAAAATTTGCTTAGCCTCTCCAAGTTCCTTCATAGCAAATTGCTCGGACAACTGCTTCTTCAATTTGCTCACTTCTTGAGCACTGAACCCTGCTATCAACATATCATCTACATATAGCAGTAGGATGATATAGCTTTGGTCAAATCTCTTGAAGTAGCAACAGTGGTTGGCATTGCATCTGATAAAGTCAATTTCCTGCATAAACCCATCAAACTTCTTGTACCACTGTCTCGGAACCTGTTTTAAGCCATATAAACTCTTCTTGAGCTTACACACAAGGTCGGTGTTACCCTCTGACAAGTATCCTTCTGGTTGCATCATGTATATATCTTCCTCCAAATCACCATGAAGGAAGACTGTTTTTACATCCATTTGCTCCAATAACAAGTTCTCTGCAGCTTCCATACTCAACATAATACGTATAGTGGTTAGCTTCACAATAGGAGTAAAAATGTCAGTATAGTCAATACCATGTCTCTACTGAAACCCTTTCACAACCAGCCTTGCCTTGTAACGCTTGCTTCCATCAACCTCCTGCTTAATTCTATAGACCCATTTATTATGCAATGGTTTCTTGCCCTTTGGAAGCTCATTAAGTTCCCAAGTATCATTGGATATCAATGAGTCCATTTCATCATCCATCGTAAGCTTCCGCTTGGCTCGATTTTGTCCCTTGCTAGCCTCTACGTAACATTCAGGTTCACCACCATCAGTTAACAATAGGTAATAACTAGATGGTGAATGCCTGTCTGGTGATCCACACACTCTGGTAGACCTCCGCAGCGGAGCTATGGGCCGCGATGTACTCTGTCCACATCAATAACAACCTCATCGTTCTAAACAGCCTTGCTCCCACCTGAGTTCGAAATATCTAACTCAACAACGTGGGTACCTGCACTGTCAGAATCTGGTGCACCTAATCTGTCCTTGTACAAAAACTACTCATTAAATATGACATCTCGACTATGAATAACTTTTCGATTACGTTCATCCCAGAATCTATAACCAAACTCATCACCGCCATATCCAATAAACGTACATTCAACAAATTTAGCATCAAATTTAGTTATAGCAGCAGTATCAACATGAACATAAGTAACACAACCAAATACTCGAAGAAACGACAGGTTTACCTCATTACCACTCCAAGCCTCCTCTGGTATGCCGTTCTCTAAAGGAGCTGATGGTCCTCTCTTGATCAAGAAGGCAGCAGTGTTAACTGCATCTGCCCAAAACATCTTGGGTAACCCGCACTTCAACTTCATGCACCTAGCACGTTCATTAAGTGTTCTATTCATGCGTTCTGCAACGCCATTATGTTGAGGAGTTCCTGGAACAGTCTTTTCCATGCGAATACCATTATTAGCACAAAATTCTTTGAACTCATTGAGCTTATATTCACTACCATTATTAGATCTCAAACACTTCACTTTCAAGCCTGTTTCGACTTCTACAAGAGCTTTCCACTTTCTAAAGGTATTAAAAGCATCAGATTTATTTTTCAGAAAATAAACCCATACCTTTCTAGTGGAATCATCAATAAAAGTAATGTAATATGACGCACCACCAAGAGATGTCACTGGCACTGGTCCGCATAAGTCACTGTGTACCAACTCAAGCTTCTGCTTTCTCAAAGTTCTGCTAGCCTTCGAGAAACTCACCCTCTTCTGTTTCCCGAGTACACACTCCTCACACAATCCGACTTCAATTGTCTTGAGGTCTGGCAACTTTCCTTTTGAACACAGCTCCTTCATCCCTTTCTCACTTATGTGACCTAGTCGGTAATGCCACAAATTTGCATCACTGTTTGCTCCTACAAGAGCAATACTATCCTTGGAATTTTCCGTCGTATACAATGTACCCTCCTTCTTGCCTTGAGCTACCACCATGGCTCTTTTTGTAATTTTCCAATTATTGCAGCCAAAGATTACAGCATAACCTTCATCATCTAACTGCCCAACCAGGAGTAAATTTCGCTTCAACCCAGGGATATGTCTTATGCCATGCAACGGTAATATATATCCATTCGGTGTTTTGATCCGAACATCTCCCTTCCCCACGATTTTCAAAGGTTCGTCATCAGCAAGATAGACCTTACCAAAATCACCAGAAGTATATCCTTCCATTAACTTTGCATCACTGCAAGAATGAAATGATGCTCCACAATCCAAAACCCACGATTCCAATGGACTGCTCACGCTCAAAATTAATGCATCTTCGATTTCATCTACTGTTGCGTTTGCCTCCTTCTTATCCTTCGGTGTTGTGCACTGATTCTTGAAGTGACCATATTTCTGACAGTTCCAACACTTGATTTTACTCAAGTCCCTTTTCGATACACTTCTTCCTCTGCTCCGACCTCTTGAATTCGATCTACCCGATTCGTTTTCTTCGAATCAGATCTGCACCTATTTCCTGTATTCAAAACTGACCCTGAAGTAATAGATTCCTTCCTGCGAATTTCTTCACTAATGATCAGATCTCTTACTTCGTCAAATTTCAACTTCTCTTTCCCCGATGAAGCACTGACAGCTGTAACTATTCCGCTCCAACTCTCCAGTAAGGAAGATAGCAAAATTAGGGCTTGGACCTCATCATCGAAATCAATATCCATAGAGCTTAATTGAGCTGTGATCAAATTGAACTCATTAAGATGATCGGCAACCATAGTATTCTCTGATATCTTTAGGTTGAAGAGACACCGCATCAGATGAACCTTGTTTGCTGCTGATGGCTTCTCGTACATCTCCGATAACGTCTCCAGCATCTCCTTGGTGGTTTTCGCTTTTATTATATGAAGCGCAACATTCCTGGATAGAGACAAATGAATCACGCTCATCGCTTTCCTGTCCAACAATTTCTAGTCTTAATCCTTCATGCCCTCTGGTTTTGTACCCAGAGGCTGATACAAATCTTTACCATACAGGTAATCCTCGATCTGCATATTCCAGAATCCGAAATCTACTCCGTCAAACTTTTCAATCGGTGATTTTCCATCACCTATCATATCTATCCCACCGAGTCTTACTCTGATACCAGTTGTAAGGAATAAAGAAAGACAAAGATAAAAAAAATAAAGATTGAAACGACAAAGACACAAAATTGTTTACCCAGTTCATCACGGATTGTGACTATATCTGGGGGCGCTACCAAGCCAGGGTTTTCACTAATTAAAATGAGAGAGAGAGAGTCATTGTTACATTATATTGATTGGCTATTTATATGAGAAGTAATCCTAATGATAATTTTACGTGAACTACCTGAAATACCCTTACAGTATTCGTAGGAAAAGTGTACAGTATTCAGGCTCCACAACCCAACATTCCAAGCCCTGAAAACTACATAAAACTACTTTTCATTAAAAATAGCCAATTTCAATGAATTATAGTACGTGGACTTCTAGATTCTCAAGTCATCGAGTCAAAATCCCTCCATTGCCTGAGTAGAAATTGATACGACTACCATAAAAATGAATTTCATGGGAGCTAGACATTGCAAACCTTGAAAAGTGTGCAAATCCAATTTTAGTGAAAAATAGCAGATTTCGGTGCACTTGGGACCTCCTAGATTAGGAAAGGAAGAACCAGTCTGTATCACGTATGAAATATTTTGATTCCTTACCTATAGAGAGGCAAAGTAATGTAGAATATTAGGAAGCAAGTTCAAATGCAACTTAATGTCATAAATAATCCGATGCTCTTTGCAAGCATCATTAAAAAATTTGTTTGATTAATGACAATTTCAATTACAATTTACAATCTAGATAAATTTAAACTTCAAAAAATTTGTGCTTCCTCATGTATGAGTTGTCTTTTATTTCTATGTGTGTATGTGTTAATTCCCTCACAATTGAACTAATAATGAATTTTAGAAGTGTAAAATCACACATAATAGGAGTTTAGAAATTATAAATGCCCATTATAAAATTTTCAATAAGTATATACATGTTAGAAAATTGGAAGTCTGTATTGGAGAACCTGGTCTAAATAGATAAGCTTTAGGAGTTATAATCAAATGGATGAGCTTTAGGAGTTATAAGGTATATCCCACATTTTATGGAGAACATTTAGAGCCAAACACTCCAAGAAAGGTATAATCAGGATGAATCCCATACAACATGAAGTATGGACTTTCAAAGTTAACTGAGGATGAAGGTAATCAATTAATGATAGGAATCAGCAAGCTCAAAATCTTGAAAAAGGAAAACAAATTCAAGGCCGACAAAAGATTAAAAGCTTGAAGCCTCGTATGCCAGCCTTTAATTGTTTTGATGTCTTTTCAATTTTTTTTTTTTTGTAGCTTTAAATTTCTTTGTAGAAATTATTTACAATTATGATTTTTCAGTTATGTAACTGCTACAATCATGTTTTTCAGTTACATTATGTAACTACCACAATTATGTTTTCTGGTTACGTTGTCAGTTACGTAACTGCCGCAATTATATTTTTTTCAGTTACATAACTACCTTGTAATAAACCTATATATAAAGGTTAGTAAACACTCAAGATATATATATAAGTTTTCATCATATCTTTTGAGATATTTGAGAGCACTTTTAAGTGTGAAACCCTTTGTGGTGATTTTGAATATTGAGTTTTTATTCTCCTTATTCTTGAGTTCTTATCAATTCTTGTGTCATCTAGAATTGTGGTGAACCTTCCTATTAGAGTCTTGCGATTGTTTTAACATCATGATTAATTTATAGATCGTGGTCTCTATCGTTCTATAATCTAATCACAAACCAGTTTAATTTTATTATTCGTGGATCCTATCGAACAATAATTGTATCCATATCATTTTTATTGGAAAACCCTAAAAATTCATATTAAGATTCAACCCCCTCAAGGTCACATCAGATTTGGGTATTAGAGCAAAGGTTTGTGCATAAATTATCATTTGATGCAAATTAATTTCAGGTTGGATTAATTTTTCTTCGTGAATTCTTTTGTTGATGTTGAATTCTACTATGTTGCTATTGGTGATTATGGAGAGATGTCGTTGGATGGAAGCAATAGTGTTAATGTCAATAATGCTAGGGTTAGAAGAAATAACAACAATAATGGTGGTGAAGGAGATGTTGTGACTAGGTAAGAATTTACTCAATTGCAAATTGGGGTTAATCGGATGCAAAAAGATGTTAGAAGGATTTTGGAGAGATTGGAGGTGAGAGAAAGGAGGAGTCAAAGTGGATCTAGTCATAGGAGACATTTTAGTGAAGATTATACTAGAAATAATGAAAGAAATAGGAAGCGAGCCGGTAGGGATGATAGGAGAAGGGGAATTGATAGTGTTTTTCATTGGAAGAGATAAACAAGAGGAATTTCTAGATTGGGTGCCAAGAGTGGAGAAAGTATTTAATTATTAGGAGTGGGATGAGTACATGAAGATGAAAATGGCGTCTCTAGCATTTTCTAACTATGCTAGTCTATGGTGGGACAAACTAAAGATTAGAGACGAAGGGCAGTTAAAGAAAAGGTGTGTTCATGGGCATTAATGAAAAGGTTGAAGAAACACAGGTTTGTGTCAGATTACTATAAACATGAGTTGCTGATGGAGTTGTAATCCTTGAAGTAGGGTAAAAGGAATGTTGAGGAATATGTGAAGGAGTTTGAGACCTTTATGGCGAGATGTGATATTCAAGAATCTTCATATGAACTATAGCTAGGTTCATTAATGGACTCAAAATGGATATCACCAATGTTGTTGAACTCCAGCAATATCAGACCTCAGAGGATATAATACAATTAGCTGGTAGGGTTAAGAGACATAAGCACAGACAGTTTCAGAAATCTCATCATTACAATAAGTCAGATGAGGAGGAAAAGAAGGAGGAAAGAAAAGAAAAGAACAAGGGCAAAGTGTTTGAAGATAAAGCACCTGATCAGACACAATAAAGAAGGAGCAGAGAGATCAAATGCTTCAAGTGTTTGAAGCATGGCCACGTTGCTTCTCAATGTCTTAACAAGCAAGTTATGGTCTTGAAAGATAATAAAATTGAGCGCGAGAAAGAGGAGCAGAAGAGTGGTGAGGAAGAAGTGCAAGAAGAGAACATGGCTGATTTGCCTTTGACTCTAGTGCTTGAGTAGGAGAAAACCATTTTAGATTAGAGGACTAATCTGTTCTGCATTCAAAATTTGGTTCAGCGAAAATCATTTTGACTGTGATTGATACAAGTAGCTGTGCCAACGTTATTTCAACTGGCTTAGTTTCTAAATTAGGATTGCAGGTGGAGCAGCATCCAAAGCCATACGCTCTTCATTGGTTTAATCATTAGGGGGCTATTCATGTGTGCAAATAGGTTCATGTACCTATCTCCATTGGTGAATATACTAATGATTTACTATTTGATGTAGTACCTATGGATACTACACACTTGATTCTTAGAAGACCATGGCATATGACCTTCGGGTTATATTTGGTGAGTACAAGAATGATTACACTATTTAGTACCGGGGCAAGACATACGAGTTAATGCTAATAAGTTATGAAGAGGTGTAGCAGGCCAAGATGTTGCATATTAAGAAGATCAAGGGTTTAAGGAGTTTGTTTGTATGGAGTAGTAGGATGACAAATTCTAATCCAACTCCAGATGTTTAGAAATTGAAGAATCAAGATTCGAGGATGAATCTTCTTAAACCCAGGGGTAATGATAGGAATCAGCAAGCTCGAAATTATTGGAAAGGAAAGCAAATTTAAGGCTGACACAAAAGATTAAAAGCTTGAAGCCTCGTACACTAGCCTTTAATTGTTTTGATTTCTTTTCAAATTTCTTTTGTGGCTTTTCGAATTTCTTTGTAGGAATTATTACAATTATGTTAGTCGGTTACGTAACTGCTATAATTATGTTTTTTAGTTACGTTACGTAACTGCCACAATTATGTTTTTCAGTTACGTTGTCAGTTATATAATTGCCACAATTATTTTTTTTTTCAGTTACATAACTACCTTGTAATAAGCTTATATATATAAAGGCTAGTAAACACTCAAGATGGATATAGAAGTTTTTATCATATCTTTTGAGATATTTGAGAGAACTTTTAAGTGTAAAACCCTTTGTGGTAATTTTGAATATTGAGTTTTCATTCTCTTTATTCTTGAGTTTTTATCAATTCTTGTATCATATAGAATTGTGGTGAACCTTATTATTAGTCTTGCGATTCTTTTAACATCGTGATTAATTTATAGATCGTGGTCCCTATCGTTCTATAATCTAATCACAAAACAGTTTAATTTTATTGTTCGTGGTTCCTATCGAACAATAATTTTATCCATATCGTTTCTATTGGAAAACCCTGAAAATTCATATCAAGATTTAAGCCCCTCAAGCTCGCATCAGATTTGGAGCAAAATATCAGTAGAAAAAGCTTCTAACCATAGATATAGAGGTGTCTAACTAGAAATAACATTGTCATACTTAGTTCACGTATAATAGTTGTAAGCCCTTAGATTTTTTGGTGTATATAAGTAAACCTTAAGAATCGGAGGTTAAACTGGAACCTTAAAGTTAATCTAGTTCTATATTTAGTCTAGTGAATCTAGATCCACTAATCCCGCGTTTTTAAATCCTAAACAATGGAATTAAGATAATTGTGGATAATAGTTTGTAATAATATTGGAAAGGTTAAAATATCATATTCGTTAATTTTCAGTGTGTTTCGTTTCCGAACGAGACTAGTTTTTGAAAACCGTACCCTGGTACACCAGACGGTGAAAATATTCCAACAATATCATTAGACTCATAAAAATATAAGGTTTTCAAAAATATTAGTTTTAAAATTTTTCAATAACTAAAAATATCATATATAAGCCATTTGTGCGTATATCTTTACTATCAGTATTTTATTTATCTAATCTACTACTCATAGTACTATTTCTACTATTCATTACTAATTCACTATCTCTACTTTTTCTTATAACCTATTCTTACACTCTACCATACCTATTTCTTATATTTACTTTTCCAATAAAACCTTACATACATCATATCTTACTTTTTATTACAAAACAACAAATTTAATCAATTTCTCTATCCTTTTCCTCTTGTTGCCATCCATACTCTCTCTCTCATCACTCCCAAATGTTTTTTTCATTTTAGTTAATTACATCTAATTTTCACTCCAAAATTCTATAAATCCCCCCCTTCCTCCTTCATTCTTTTCCACACTTTCTTACCATAACAAAACACTTGCAAAATCATTTCTCAAACCTTCTCTCAACAAATTTTCTTTCAAATACACCTTTCTTTTTCCATCTCCATAAACTACCAATTTCTCTTTAAGAGAAATTCTAAACACACCATTACATACCTTAGGTAAAACTTCTTCTATTTACTCACCATGTTCATATAACTTAACATGAGCTTAGTGTATGTTTCTTAGACTCATGAAAGTTAAAGAAGCAATAATATGTTTATGTTTCATTTTTGTTCATGTCCAAATTTTCCATTATGTTATTATTGTTATTATGGTTATTATTATTTGCTTTAATCTAACTTCTATATGATATTATGTATATTCATGTATATATATTTCCTAGAGCCTAAGTGCTCACTAACCTAACATCTTATTATTATGCTTTTTCTTTCTTTCTTTTCTTTTTTTTTTTTTTTTTTGAGACTAGTCTATTCTTAGTCCCAGGAAGCCTTAATGAAGCTAAGGCTCCCAACACTTGACCGAGATACCTTGATGAAGCTAAGGTCCCCAATACTTGACCTTATTATTATGCTCTTGTTTATTCTTATATATATCTTATCTTATTATTTGATATTTTTATATTTATCATATCTAGATATTCATAATCATGCATGAACATATTGATATTGTCTCAACAAACGTAAAAGGAGTTTTCTTAAAAGAAGAAAAATATGAACTCTCTTTAAAAATAAATTTTTGTCATCTAGGAAATGAGTTTTCCATAAAAACTTAAAGCTTCATCTTAACAAATCTTTTTCAAAAATTAGATAAGTTCATCATAAGTTTTTAGTAATAATACTACATGGGATTTTATCAAGGAATACATAAATTAAAGTTAGCACATACACTCTTTTAAAACCAATGAAATAATAAAATTTCTTTAAAACTTTATATTGCTAAATCATTGTTTAACAAAGGTTTTTCTTAAACTTATTTATTGAAGTTTTCTACCAACACTCTAAAATACTAAGGTCTAGACAAGTTTTACAAAATCATCAAAGAATAATCTTTTAGAGATAAGTCTTACTTTGGAAATAAAATTAGTAAATAACTTAGAAGATCATTATTATTATTTATGTAAAGTGGAAATAACCTTAGAAAAAAAATTAAGAACACATAAAATGACTACCTTAAGGAAATTTTTATCTTACTAAGAAATACTTAGAAAAACTACATTTTTCAACTATTAGAAATGAAGTTGTAGGAATCTTAAAAAGACTAAAATTATTTTTAGAAAATATAATTACTCTCAAAGATTAAGAAATGAAGTTGAAAGGAGATATCACTTGCGTGTAATAATTTAAAAAAATTTCCCAATAAAACTAAAGTGAAATTTTTTTTAAGTCTTAGCATTTTTTAACCTTTAAGACACATTGTTTTACAAAAATCATTGTAGACAACACCACTAAATTCATGCATACAATATGAGTCTACATATATATATTCAAAGGATTTTTCAACTATATAAATATCCATATTTTTGTACAAAATTTTTGAATGAAGAAAAACTTGGAAAATTGTGTTTTGAAAGCTAGGATTTTGGTATCAGTTCTGTACCCTGCTGTTCCGAGGCCTAAATAACTCTTTTTGATAAAAATAACCTTAGGAATGAATAGATCTTTTCGAGTAGATAGAAAACGGTATATAATAAGCGAAATTCAGAGTTAAAATGAGCAAGTTATGACCATTTTAAGTTGGAATTTTCACTAATACGAATTTTGATGAATTCAATAAGATAGAGTTAGAGAATTTAAATAGAACTTAGATGAAATACTCATTTTTGGTATTTCTTTTGTTTTGGTGTTGAGAACCAAGATCTTCTCTTTCCCGAGGATTACTTCAACTAATAGAAGATCTCCATGGTCGAGTGAGTTTCCTTTACATTTTATGTATTCGCGCATATACTTGTAGAATAGAGCACTACATATTAGAAAAAGATAAAAATTGATATGCATGTGGGTTGTCATAGGAGTTATGTATGTGATTGGCTATGTGTGATCAATGAATGAAGTATATCGAGCCAGATTTGTTGATTATTATAATTGTCTCTATATGTATTGCTATGTGTGCAATTATTGCTTGATCTCCTTAAATGAATTAATGTCAGATTGGAAATTCCCTTAAACTAAATTGCTCATGCATCTTACTTAGAATATTATTTCGCATTTTTGCTACTACTCTTCAGCATAGGACCGGAAAGGTAAGCTGTCTAGCTATATTTTGAGGAATTAGGATATTCAGGGAATATGACCTCAATGTGTATCTGTCACGTCCTAAAAGGTACCCTAAACGTGACAATCCGCCACACTCAATATTAAAGCTTAAGTATGACAACCTTAATTATTCCCAAAAGCTTTTATATTAAGTGTAAGGCGTGCTTTCACAACTTTAGAGGACCATACATGGAATTATGAAGCTTAAGAAGGTACAACAAGATATTAAGAAAAGAGGATTCATAATATTCAATTACTTATAACAATGATCTTTATAACTTAGGGACATTTCCCTTTGGTCACTAATCTATTACAAGAATTTTTGTGCATCATTACTAATACTATACTTCATCTAAAATTTCCTTTATCCAAAAGAAATTACCTGATCGCAGGGTCCTCGTGGCCTTAACCATAAATAGGGAAACTGCAAAAGATATCTATGGGGGTATAAGCTAACAGGCTTAGTGAGAATTATTTCCATAAATAACTTATTGCAACAAAATTTCAAACAAGTTAATTAAACAAACAAATGGAATGCAATATACATGTGGGCAAACAAGGCATATAGTTTTTCGGGAACTATATGTTGAATGGATTTGCGCCCTCCATTCGGGGTTTGGTGATACATAACCTCAAAACAAGTAGTTTTAATAAAAAGTTTTATGCTTTCGATCAATATCGCCAAGCATATGAAGTCTACTTGAATTGAGCCTTGCTTTAGAATCTTTCGCCAAGCATTTCCTTTTCCATAACGTCGCCAAGCAATCGCTTTCAGATCCTTCGCCAAGTGTTGCTTTCGACATGAGCTTACTATCCTTCTCACCCAAGGATAATAACCCAAATGCAATGTGACTCACTTCGTGGTATGCATGAATCTATTTATTTATGATATCATAACATTATTATTATCAAGTTTAAGGTGATCAAAGCATTTCATACAAAGCAAGTGTTATACTAAAACAAACATTTTAAATCGATTCCGACCTTGATATTCTTAGGATTCTTTCAAGGAATTTATTAACATACATATCCATTTTCCTTTTTCCTAACTCTAATGCAACTAATTTACAAGCACAACAAGTATAGCATTTAAAGGAAATAAACTCACGATACTATGTCGACTATTCCTCTACGTGGATGAGTCGTTCACACACTCCACTCAATCGAAATAATCTTCGGGATATAGGTATCCTTCCTCAGAGTCACCTAGCCAAAGAAAATACCCATGATGAGTATTTCTTAATGATTTTCTTGAACTTTGACAAGACAATGTCAAAAGAACGTCAAAGTTCGTATAAAGGAAAGTTCCAACTTAAAATGGCCATAACTTGGTCATTTTAACTCGTAATCGCGTATATAATATACCGATTTCTACCTACTCAAAAAGATCTACCTATTCCTAAAATTATTTTTAACAAAAAATGTCATATAGGCTCTGAAACAGTGGCGACAAAATTCACCACGGATTTTCCAATGCAAAAACAACTTTGGTTCAATCAATCAAAATTTGTTTGATAAATACTTAGTTATCTATATACATGAAAAATTCTCTTTTATGGTTATTTAGCTCATATTTATTCATGCTCAAGTGTTTGTTGTCCATTCATGTTGCTCAAATAAAATCATGCCGGTTTTGGAGTTTCTAGAGAAAAATATGGTTTACAAGAATTCACTTTTGTAAATCTCTTGAATAATTTGCTTTCTTTGTTTTCCAAAGATGTTATATGTTGGCTTATATATATTTCCAAATAACTTTTTGAAAATAACTTTTCTTCTTTCTATGTTTTCTATATTAATACTATTTTTTCTATTTATTTTTCCTATACAGATTTCTTTGTCTATTTGTTTGCAAAAATCTTTTATTTGAAAATTCCTCATCCTTTCCTCATATTATGTTCTTCATAGAAATTATCATTGCATAAAAATTTATTTTCTTTATAAAAACAAAGTGTTTTAAGAAGCTTTTTATAGTAGAAGTAGTTTCTAAAATCTTAGTGATTTTTTCTTGTAACTTTGAAAAGAGATAACTTTATTTTTGTTTTAAACCATAAATCTTCTATTTTATATAAACTTGTTTCTATGTGTCAAAATCTCCTTTTTGTCAATTATTTCTAGAACTTGAAATATTGGACAATAATTTAAATGACCATGAACTATGAAAAAATAATAGTAAACAAAGTAACATAAATAATAAAGTCAAGTATTGGGAGTCTTAGTTTTTTCAAGGCTCCCGGGACTAAGAAGTAAACTAGTCCCAAAAATAAAAATAAAATGAAAGAAAGAAAAAAAATTGTTTTGACTTGATGAGGACAAGTCTAAGACTAGAGACTAATCTTAAAATAACAATGAATAAATAAATTGCAACGGAATTAATAAATAAATTGCAATGGAATAATAAATAAATTACATTGCATAAAAATAAATAAATTGCAAGTGAGCTTATATGCTCTAAAGAATATGTATATATATATATATAGATAATAATACTTAGTTATAGTAACTATAATAATAACATAAATAAATAAATTTTCATGAACAAGAACAATACATGAACATAATGTAGCTTCCATAACATTTAGTCTTTGGAAACTTACACTATGATCATGTAAAGTTACATGACATGAGAAGAAAGAAAATAATATGGAATGGTTACCTAAAGAAGACTTTGGTATTGTTATGTGATTATGGGTTTTAGTTGTTGGTAGATGTTGTTTTGGAATAAATTTGAGAGAGTTTTGGGAGGATATTTTGAGAGAGTTTTGAGAAGAGATTTTGGGAGAGTTTTTGTATATAATTTGTGGGTAGTAAATGTGTAAAAGAAGTGAAAGAGGAGGAGGGTATTTATAGGAAAATGTGCAGTGATTTTTTTGTGTGATTAAAATAAAAGAAAAATAAAACAAATTGAGGAAGAGAGGGAGGGGATAGGCACCGGCCATAGTGAGGAGAGAGGGAGAGTGTGTTTTATTTTTTTGTATTTTGTGAATTAAATGAAGTAATGAATAAAGTAGATGTGAAATAAAATTATGAGAAAGGTAAAAAGTAAACATTATAAGTTATGGTGTGTGTAAGAGTAGGTGTAAGAAAAAGTAGAGATAAAAGAATAGTAATGAATAGTGTAATGTAAAGTAGATATGACTAATAAAGTACCGGTATTAAGAAAATACACGTATAAATACGATATCTGTTATTTTTACTTACCGAAAAATTACAAAATTGATATTTATGAAAACCTTGTATTTTTACGAGTCTAACGGTATATTCGGAATATTTTCATTATTCCGGGCTCCGGGACATGTTTTTCAAGAACCATGTCTGTTCGGGTTCGAGACGAGTTACGGTTTTACTAATCTGATCCTTTTACGTTACCTTAGATAATTCTGCATTATTCTACATTTTAAACTTCTACTTATCTTCACTGAGTTTCTTATTCGGGATTGCCGGACTTAAGCTATTTCGTATAAATAGGGTTTTGTTGACTATTAGAGCTCCGGTTGACTTCCGGTTTAGGGTTTTAGGCTTAAACCGATTCCAAAAATTTGGGGTTTACAGTATCCGAGTCGGATCGATCGCTTTAGGTAAGGAAAGACCGATGACTACTAGTATGGTTCATTAGAACCCCAAGACGTGTGCAAAATTTTAAGGAGGTCAATTATGGCCTAGTTCAAATCATTCCCTAACCACCGATGAAGTAGTAAATCCATTCTATATACGAAACTGAATAGTCGTATGTATTGTTTGGTCATATGATTGCTTGCACTTTATATGCTTGTTTAATGAACTTGTTTGAATGATTGCTATGAGTACTTTTGCGTAAGTATTATCTCACTAAACTAGTTATGCTTATTCCCCAATAAACTTTTGATGTTGCAGGATCTTTGTTTCGTACTCGAGACCACCTTGATCATCCTAGTAGAATCGATGTTTGGGGAAGCTTTTGGAGGAATTTTGTATAGAAGTCTTAGATTAGATTTATTCTAAATTCTTCTAACTTTAGTTATTTGTCTTAGTAAGATTATGTTATTATGGAAACTTACTAGGGGAATGCCATGTAGAAATTGTAAGACTTTATATTTTGACGAATTATATTAAGTATTATTTTGCATGTTCCGTTGCCAATATCTTAAAATGCATGACTCCATCGGTCTCCCTTTGTTGTGAACGTACGCCTTGTACCAATATGAAAGCTTCTGAGTGACTGCGGTAGTCATTCTTAATTTTTAATATTGTGTGCGAGCTGTCATGTTTAGGGTATCCATTAGGGCGTGACAATAGGTGTCGTCTTCCAACCATACCTAGCTGTTCCGTAGTATAGGGATAAGAGATATGATGAGCAATTCTAGTGGCAAGATAACAAAATGACAATCAAGAATTAACTAATCCTCCCCCACCTTTAGAGTGGAAGATTTTTATTTCCATATTGAATTGGTGCTCAACATATTGTTCAAATGCTAAGTAAGCCACAAAGAAATCAAATTTATTTCTTAGAGGAATAATCCAAGTATACTTAGAGAAATCATCTACAAAACATGCATCGAATTGAAACTTGCCAATAGATAAAACTGAAGCAGGCCCCCATAGGTCACAATGTATCTTATCAAAAACATTAGAACTGGAGTGTTCAAAAGAACTAAATGGAAGTTTACTTGATTTGCCTAATTGACAACTATCACATAACTGATCTACTTTTGAAGAGCCTACAACTTCAATTAACCTTTTATTATTTAACAACTGAATTATAGAAAATGGTGGATAACCTAGATGTTAATGCCAAATGTCTAAAGTGCCAGATCTGAATCGATAAGAGAAATGTGCCTCTCCGTTTTCCAGTTATGAGTGGATAGCTTGTGTTTTGGTCCTTTACACAAAAATTGTCATTAGAAAATTCACAATTAATAGGAAATTGAGAGGTGAGTTGACTTACTAAAAGCAAATTTTTCTTTAGATTGGATACTAAAAGAACATCATGAAGAGGTAAGACATTGTTTGTTTATTTAATAGAAGAATTTCCAACACTTGTTATTGGTAAAGAAGATCCAACTGAATTATGGATGCTTGTTAACATACCTTTTTGTTTAGTCATATTATTTGAAGCTCTGGTATATGAAGTCTAATATGTGTCAATAATATAATTGTTTAGTGTGAGTGCTGCAAGAGCTTGTCGGAGTTCATTGTTCTGATTTATTTCTTTTTTTTTTTGTATCCACCAGCATATTTTGGCAATATGACCTATTTTTCTACAATATTGATAGATTGAATCACGATATAGCTCTCTTTTTGCAGTAGTCATCCATCATTCTCTAGGTGGTGGTGGTCTGCATTTTTGTGTATTAAGATTACCTGAATAGCTTCGGGATTGTTGTATTAAGAAACCATGACCTGCAGAAGTGACGGTGTTGTTTTGGTTCCTAAGCATGAGATTTCGTGTTTGTTTCTGTTGTTGTCCATAGAAGGCTAAATGGGGAGTGAAAGGAGAGAGAGAAACATTAGATTGATTTGAGAACCAGTTCCGATGGTAATCTAGGTTTTGCAATTGTGAAATCAGTTCTATGTAGGTTGGTCTTGGGGGTTTTAGCATTGTTATGGTGAAGGTTTCATATTATGGTCCAAGGCTTGTGAGAAGACAAAACACCTTTTCTTGGTCAGGGATAAGTTTACCAGTGGTGGCAAGATTATCACACAAGCCTTTGAAGATTAGTATATGAATTGCAATAGTTTTGTTCTCATCTTTATGCAGATAGGTTAGTTGCTGTCGAAGTGTGAACTCTTGCTCTTTAGAGTCTTGTGTGTATGCTTCTTTAAGTACTTCCTGGATTGCAAATGCTATGTTTAACCAGATGACAAGTCCAAGGGCTTCTTTAAAGAGGGTTCTGATGATCTAACCCCTGAGAGGCTGATCAGACTTTTGCTAAGCAATAAATTCTTTTATTAATGTTGATGAGGTGTTTCTTGTGTCTATGTTATCTAAGTTTTGAGTGGGAAATTTTGGTGGAATAGGAATTTCACTAATGAGATGATGGACTAAATCTTAGTTTTCTACTAAACCTAATACCTGTTTTCTCCATAACGGGTAGTTGGATGGGGTGAGCTTTAGGGTAACAAAGTTACCAACATTCAAGGATAGGGAACTCATGATATGAAGAAGAGGTCGTATCTGTTCTAATACCAAGAGGAAAAACATAATTAAAAAGTTTTCTTAATGTATTTTTATTGCATAATTTCACCATACAATGTTAGCTAGTGGATGCATAATATATATCATTGATCATACGTGTGATAGATACAAAAATGCATAAATTAGTTCCTTAAAACTAGTAATCACTAAAAAATATTCAAACGTATTAAATGGCTGAAGTTTCCTTCATCAAATAAACTACCATTTATACAGGAAGTTGTTATTCTTAAGAGCCCTTGACACTAGCCATATTCCTTGAATAAATATTTAGGAGTCCTTGATATCAGCCATATTCCTTGAATAGATATTTGAATGAGTATATCTCTGTAAGCCCCGGAAAACTTCAGTAAATAATTCCAAGATGAACTTCTAAAATAAACCCTAAAAATCACTCCAAATTAAAACTGAATTTCAACTAGTCCAAAAACACGAACAAATTCAGAAACTTCTTAATCTTAAAAAAAAAATGAAAATCCTTAAACATAAAATGAGAACTCAACAGTCTTCAAATTCAAAATCACGACGTAAAAAAAAATTCCATATTTAACTCCGATTTATAAAAGGGATAATATAAAGCCCAAAAACAAATTATTAAAAAGCAAATAACAAGTGACTTTCGAAAATATAACTCAATTCAAGAATTCTAAAAACATTAAAGATAATAAATACTTACAAAAATGATATATAAAATAAATTTCTCAAATTAAATATGTTGTATAAACATAAAAGATCAGTTTCCAATTTGGCAAAGATCTAAACCGGAAAATCACCCAAACCCTAAGCGAAATACAATAGCTTAAGTCCGGCAATCTAGCGCCCCTAACCATAGAGGCCGAGATGTAGTTTAAATGTGTAGAATAGCTCATAGTAATATGAGTTTGTTTAAAAATATCAGATTGGTAAATTTTTTACCTATTTCGAACCTGTTCGGATACAGACTTCGAAAAGCTTGTCCCGGGGCTCGAGATATCAAAAAAATACCAATAGTACCGTTAGACTCGTAATTTCATAAGATTTTCATATATATCAGTTATATAATTTTTCGGGTTATAAAAGTTACAGTTATAACCTTTTTATCGTATTTTCATTATTACCGGTAATTGATTAGTCTTTTACACTATTCATTTTTATTTCATTACAAAATTTTATTATTCTTATAAAGTCTTATATTTTTAGATAAATATTTTATATGTTATAGAAAATTTTGTTTTTCTAAAATTTAGTTTATTTCGGGTCTTTACGGGATCATATTCTGTTTAAGACCCGGTACTAAAAATAAAATAAATTAATTTAATAATTGAAAAATATTTTAAAAATATTTTTATTTTCATAAAATAATTTTTTATAATTTTTCGGGTTATAAAAATATCATTTATAGCCCATATTCGCGTATTTTGATCATACCGGTAACATATTTGTTAAATTACTAAAATAATTCAAATAATTATTTAATTTTAATTATGAAAAATCTGCTACAAATATTTGGAATAAATTTTCTAATTTTATTTTATTAAGAAAGTACTCTTACAACCTATCTTTTCAAGTACACCTTTCATACATCACTTCTTTTTCACTTCAATCTTTCTACACTTCATTATCAATTCTTGGCATATTTTTTTGACTCCTTTTGGCTGTCTTTTGTCCTTTGAAACCCTCCAAAAATTAATTACAATAACTCTCTTTCAATCCTTCTTCAAAAAGCTACACATACCATTAATTACAATTTCAAGTCAAAAGCAAACCAAATTTCTCTCTCTCTCTCCCTCTCTCTTTCAAGTGAACCCCAACACCACCACCACCACCACCATCCTCCCCCCCCCCCCCCCCCCCCCCCCCCCCCCAAAATTTCTGCCTTTGCTTTATTTTTTTTCTCTTTCAATTAATTAACACACATTAAATGTACTCATTTTCTCTCACTCCTTCATTTATTTCACTTTCCCTCTTTCATTCTTTAACCTTTTCTCTCTCTATTTCCTCTCTTTTCTTCTTCTTCTTGTTCTTGTTTCTTCAAGAACCAAGCTGCCCCCACATCCTCCATTAGCTTCCATCCATATTTTTTGAAGATTTCTAAGCAAATCTTCATCTCAAAGCCTCCATAGGTGATATAGGTAAAGTGTAATGAAGGTTTCATGCATCAAATGACCTTCCATAAGCTTAAAAGCTTAGGATGATGATGCCAATAATGAAACACTCCTTTTCTCTACTTTTATTATCTTGTATTTCAATTATTTTCTTGTTTAAAGTTGATATGTTTTGTAGATCTAAATTTTTGTAGCTTTGATTTTCGTTTATGCCATGGATCTTGTTATTTAAGTTGTTTTCTTTGTTATTTCTTATGATTTATGCATAGATCTATCATCCACATGTCCATCTTAGTGATTCATGCATTTAAAACTAGTTTAGAAAACTAGATCTAGAGTTTTGAGTTCATAAAATGCATTAGACTTTTTTTTATGTTCATAGATGACTTATGATAGCATGATGATGATAGGAAGTTGTAGGAAACTCAAGATCTATTATATTTTCAACAAAAACAACTTTTGAAAATTCGGATGAAAATGGAACCATATTTAGAAAAGTGGTTTTTCAACTTCAAAATGTGTATTTTTCATTTGAAATGAAGGGCTTAGGGTATAGATACCATAAATGAAAGATTTTGATAAGTAAAGTTTAGATCCATGATGTTTATAGCTTATTACCATGCATTTGTTTTATATTTATATTCATATTAAGTATAGATCTTAGTTATGAACTCAAACAAAATTGTGAAATTCGTATTTTGGCAAGACCCCCATTTAAAAACCACTTTCCAAGTGTTAAAATGTAATTTTTACTTAAGAAAATGAAGGCTTAATATATGTATATCATCAAGACTTCTTTTTACAAGAATCAAAAGTGATTTCCAAAAGTTATTTTCAAAATAAAAATTCTATTTTCGGATTTTGGCCAAGGCCTATTTTAAAAACATGTTTTCCAACTCAAAAATGAAGTTTTTATTTAAGAAATGAAAGGCTCTTAAGATAGGATATGTAAGGAATGGATTTTCATGAGCTTAGATAGATTTAATCAAAAAATATGACCAAAAATAAATTTCCTAAATTCGGATCCCAACCAAGACCAATTTTTAAAACCCATTTATCAACTCCAAAACTCATGTTTTATGTGAAAAATGAAGGATATAGGTAATAGGTATATTTAAGGAATGATTTTTACAAGTTAAAATGAGTTTAGGCATGAGTAATATGTAAAACAAGTAATGGAATTAAAATAGAAAAATTTGAGTTAGTGATCAAATTGTCAAATTCGTAATTTGAGATGATGCATATGTAATCACTTAGTATTTGAGCTCAAATTGCAAGTTTTATGTGTTAAATGAAGTCCTTAGGTAATTGATATAGTAAAGTCTTAAATTTTAATGCATTAAACAAGTTTTTCCCAAAGGAATCATGCAAAAAGTGGATTTTTTAAAATCGGATTTTTGAGTAAATCATATTGGAAAATATATTTGCAAAGTGTAAAATGCAAATTTTTGTGTAAGAATGAAGTCCTTAGTAGTTATATATGGTTGAGCCTTAAATTTCTAAGTATCAAATGATTTTCACTTAAAGGAATCACTCAAAAACTAATTTTTGTAAAATTCGGATTTTGGAATCAACCCCACTTGAAAACATGTTTACAAAGTGCAAAATGAAAAATTTTTATGTAGAAATGAAAGTCATAAGTAATAGATATAATGAAGACTCAATTTTAACAAAAATAATTATATTTTCTTAAGTAATAAATCCAAAACAAATGGAAATGATCAAAGTTAGGAAACTAGATTTTTCATAAGTAGTTGTTATTATGGTCTTGCAAGATAAAAAGTTATAAAATTTCCTTTTAGCAAAAATCATCAAAATCATGCATACATTAAACTCATCTCATGTCATTCATGTTATGAATCATTCATATTGCATGTATAGCTAATCTATATAGTAGAAACATTACAAACATTTACAAAACTATTTTTCGGAATCAGAAACCGTTACTGATCGGATCTGATCCCTCTGTTTCGAGACCTAAATGTTTTCAAAACTTGAAAATAATGTTGGAAATAGATAGATATTTCGAAGTAGATAGAAATCGATATATAATTTGTGAGATTCCGAGTTAAAATGATCAAGTTATGGCCGTTTTAAGTTGAAATTTCCGCTTAAGACAAAAATTGCGAATTTGATAGGTTGTATATGATAGTTTGGATTAGTTAAGTGATGAAATACTTATTAGAGTATTCTTCCTTTTTAGGCGATCCCGGATTCGACGATTCCCTACCACCGGATTACTTGTACTAAGAGATCGGTGATCCAATGGCTGAGTGAGTATTACTTCCGATTTCATTTATTGTATGTGATTGTA
The DNA here is from genome assembly GCA_024138025.1 of Combretum micranthum. Classification (NCBI taxonomy): domain Eukaryota; kingdom Viridiplantae; phylum Streptophyta; class Magnoliopsida; order Myrtales; family Combretaceae; genus Combretum; species Combretum micranthum. The sequence continues at coordinate 960,103 of JAMXBD010000402.1, read as the reverse complement.
ATAACAGTTGCACTAGATATTTGGTAAAGATAAAATGGATATGCATGATGGGGACGAATGGGAACTATGTATGCTTGTTGTTGATATGAGAAATGGAATGTAAGAATATCGAAGCCGAGTGATTAACTATTGCTTGTATAGATGAATTAGAATTGATTGTCTGTGATTATTGACTGATCGCTTAAAAGAATTGGTATAATGGATTATTCGGAATTGAAGATGAAATTAAACTCATTCATACACAATGGGGATAGAGCATTAGCATTTGTTGGTTTATCGTTATACCTTAAACGATTTTATAGTTTATAGTTGTCCGTGTAATCCCCCTAATTTTACGTAGTCTAATTTTAGCAAATACTAAAAATGTAATATAGAATTATTTAGGATAATTGGAACAAATAGTAAAAATCACTCCAAAATTTTTTTTTCGATTTAAAAATGTTAAAGTGTAAATGAATTTGATTATAATTAGAAAAATTAAAATTGTTACCAATAACAATTTTGAAAATACAAACTAAACTTATATGATATCAAATAATATAAAACGACGATAAAGCAATCGTTAATATAAAATTACTGAATTCTTTTTCCTTAAGATCAAAACTTAGAAAATAAATCCTACGTTTGTTAAATAATGAAACAATAGTGTTTAAACTATTTTTTTTATACGATAACAATATCAAGTAGCCTAGATAAAATATGTTGTTGTTCACAAATTAGGAGGAATAATTCATATACAGTAAAACATGACGTTTAGTAAAGTGATGAATGGTCCAATGAACAAATCATAGTTAACCTTAAATTTAAGTCACAATAACAGACGAATAATTTTTATAACCTGAAAGATATAAAATTATAGACTAAAGACCAAACATTAGAATTACAAAGGATACGATAAGATTACAAATAGATTGATATCTAAGCATCTAGATCTTAAATAAATAATTAAATTTCACTAATATTCTATTCAAAAGATTTAGAGATTTTAGAAATTAAAATCCTGAATTGTCAATGTAACCTTTAATAATTTTCATAACTAGAAAATGAACAAATTGGCAAATGTGAAACTAATATCAAATAGGATTCAACAGAAAACCTTAGAATAGATCTACAAATTGTAATAAACTCATTCGTAGATTGAAAAACCCGAATAAAAATTTCCTTGACTCGAATAGATACCAAAAACGAGATTTCGTATCTTGAACTGATAATTCACGAGGTAATTAAAAGTAACTCCAAATTTCAAAACCGATAAGATACAGTTTAATAATAGAGCTTATTGGTATAGAACAATAATTCAAAAAGGATTTACTAAGATTATCATATATAATAGATACTAATACTGATCAATAATATTAATCTATATCTAAAATAAAATTTCAAAACCCGTTGTTATATTTGTAAAGAAATTATGAATTCATTAAGACTTGGTTTCTAAATTAATTTATTGAACTTGAAAAATTTAATCACGCAAATTAAAATACAAAAATAATTAATTGTGTAAACTAAATATTTGTTTATACAAACAATCTAGAAATTATTTTGGAACTTAGATAATTTTAGTCCAATAAAACTCTTATCTTACCGTTATAAGTATATGTTTATAAATTAATGTTGGTTAAATTATTTTAGTTAATAATAATAATAATAATAATAATAATAATAAAATAAAAGAAAGAATTCGGAGGAGCAGAATTTGAAGACACAAATAGTCTTCACATTGGGAAAATCACGTGATTGGGGAAATCCTCTACGGTACAAGCAGAAATTTCGGTTGCAGCTGCTCTTGGATGAAGAATCACGTACAGCATTTTCCACGCACGGAATGGAGGAGCCGGCTACAGCAAGAATGAATTCTGCTGGAACAGAGTTCTTCATGCAGCAGGGGAAGGATTTTGGACAGCAAACACACTTCACATCTAGCACATTTGCTCCAATTTCAACACCTATATTCAACATGAAAATGACATAAATTCCAACCAAAACACTCCACATGTGAACAACATTAAATGCCATGAAATCCAGCTCAAACAAATGAAGAAACAATTCCAAATGGCCTTGAAATTTCCGATGACAGCAAGCTGCAGCAGAGGAGAAATTACACAACACAGCAGCAGCACACACACCACTTCAGATCCGATTTTGACAAAATTATAGGCCTTGCTTGAGTTGTTTTTTTCTGACTAAATAAGAACCAATTAAAAGCCTTTATATGGACACTTCAAGCACCAAATATTAATTAGAAATCAAGTGAAGAAATCTGTCCAAAAAGGTCAAGAAAAACTGCAGCAGAAAAATTTGAATTTAGGCCTCTGTTTTCACACGATTTTTTATCCGATTTTTGTACAACTTGAGCCCCTATTTTACACACATAAACAAACTTAATTAACTATCAAACAAACACAATTAATGCTCTCAAAAATCAACCACAAATCTGTCAAAATAAATTCAAAAATCGTCATCCAAAACAGCCAAAATCGTATCTAAAAATCCCAGCTGCAATTTGCAAGTTTTTCAAGCCCAAAACACTCTCTTTATCCTCCTAAACTTAGCCTAACCTTAGTACATATATATAGCCTTAAGTTAGACACAAAAGTAGCTCAAAATCTCTCCAAAAACAAGTTGAAATCCTAGCTACAAGAAAAGATACGAATCAGCCATTTCCTTCACCATTTTTCCCCACTTAGACAACCTTTAAGAAATTCTAAAACAAAACACAACCTTTATCTTACTTCCTATACGCTATCCAAGCATTAATCACATCCAAAAACATCAATTCCCTCTTCCAAACAACATCCAAAACCAAATAAATAGCCTTTGGTATATCATCAATTCAAGTTGAATCTAAGCTCAACAAGGTAAAAATATATACATATATAAGCTAGTTTAGTTAGATTAAATTTTGTTAGTTACTCATCCTTCTACTATCCTATTTAGATCATTACTTTCACCGAGAAGGAGGAACTAAACCCCATCTATTATCCAATCAAGGTAAGAATTACATTAAGTTCAAATATTTGTTATGTTGATTTATAGGAATTTGTCTTACAAATTTATCAAGATTAGTCTAATAGTATATTTATGTTATCTAAACTATTTAGGATATAAACACATGAACTTGAAGATTTTTAGGTATAGAAATTCAAATCCAATAAAGGAAAAACCAAAACCATACTTGAACAACAATAAAACTAAACCAAACTTTAAATAACTCATGAAACTCGTTGGAAAGAATGAATAAACTGTATTGATGTGTTTGTTATAAGCCAAAAACGACCCCACCAATGGAAAGAACACGAAAAATCCTATGAAATCGACTACTCATTTGTTAAAAACGGATAAGAAATGAATTAGATATTACAAAAGCAAAAATGAAAACACTGCTGTCAGATTTTTACGAACAGAACGGGCTGTTCTTGCCTTTTTCGTTCCCTTAATGACTTTTTTTGATAAAAATAATACCACTAATGGATGTACTCGGAAAATACTATGAAAACGACTATTTATTCATCAAAAATGGATTAGAAATGAGTTAGATATGATCAAAACAAGTTTTGACTACAACTATTAGGATTCACTTGAAACCTATGCATGTTTTTCATAAATTTAAAAATTGTACAAATCTCTTTTCTTGAAAAATAATTTCACTACTAGAAAGTACTCTTCGGGTACTATCAAATCGACTATTTATACAACGAAATCGGATATAAAACGAATAAGAAATCACAAACTAGAAAATTATTCAGTTTACACTCTTAATAACCCAACATCAATTTTACTGTTATCCCTATAAATATGATTATAATTATTGCTATTAATATTACTATTGAGTATAGTATTTAGTATTGTTGATATTTTCATTATGAGTCATGAATGATTATTAATACTGTTATTTTCACATTAACGCTATTGTATTTATATTATTATCGATACTATTATTATTTTTGTCATTAATAGTATTATTTACTAATAGTATGAAGATGATTATTATTATTATACTTTTATTTACTATTAATATTGAGATTAATCTTTCAATACTAATATTACTGATAATATTGTAGTATTAAGTTTAGTTGTTTTGCAATAAAAATAAAATTTAAGTATAATAAAAATTTGATATATCTAAACTCCGTAGACATACGATTTTATAACTTTTGAAAGGTATAGATACTAGAACATACCCTTAAATAAATAAAAATATCAATTTGAGAGACAAATAAGGTTGATGGCCAAAGAATTAATAAATAAAAATCTCTTATTAAAAGCTGTAGAACTTAAGAAAGGACAAACCCCTTGAATAAAAATATAGATAGCAATTAATAAAAACTATATCAAACACCGATACGGAATATTTAGGTATCTAAAATGATTTAATTAAATTATTTAACGATGCAATAATTAAAGTAACGGGTTTAGTCTAATATTCGGCGATTAGAATCAACGCCTTTAATTACAGGAAGACTTCTCTTACAGAAATAATTCAATAATAATCTCTGTTATTCCCTTTCATAGGAAAATAGATCAATTCCCGAATTTCCGGTAGCTTATACAACAACTTAGCGAGGACCACAGGTGAGTAACTTAGACTTGTTACATTGTTTGTGCTTATAGTATAGTTGCATTTGGAATAATATATATATATATATATTCAATTGATATGCATGCGGGATTGGGATACAACATGATGCGTGGTGTATGATTGAATGGCAAATTATCATAATATAAGCGATAATCCTATTGTATGATAAATATTGAAATATGTTGATGATTGTTTGTAAATTGTATGATCGCCTTAAACTTGATTAACAACTGTCGGTACTATAAATGAAACGGTCATGCATTGCACGATTTGCATAAACTGCATTATATTTTTACGAACACCTATCACGTGTTAGAATTTCGGTTCTTGGTAATACTTGGTTTTTCTAGGCAATGGGCTATTAGTTCTACGCAAGTTTACCTTGTTCTGTCGGTTCCATGGGAACTAACTGGTAACGAAGGACACCGCCCATGGTATCGCTGTGAAATGGCTAACACTTAGTGGAGTTTCTAAGGTACAAGACAGGAACTGAGTGTTTAAAACTTCATTAACATAAAGAGATAATAATTGTGAGGATTATGGATTCCTGTGTACTTAGTTTCTCCTGGGTAGGTATTCAGGTATCGGTTCCTTCAACCCCGATGAGAGGGCGTAAATCTCCATCCTGTTTGGATTCCGGATTGTCCAAGCTTGTAATTGTTCATGTGTTTGATTGATGCATTACATATGATTGATAATAACTTGCTTGTTGTGATAAGTCTAGTTATTCACTGAGCCCGTGGTTCGCTCACCCCCCAACAGTTTTTGTGCAGGATCATTACTAGCTGGGATTGGGCTAGGAATGTGTGAAGAGAGCTTCTCCAACAAACTTTATTGAAGATAGAGATATAAGATATGGAAACTTAGAATGTAAAATAGATGAATTTTGAATCTTGTATGTTGTAGTTTGGAAACCCAATTTCACTATTTGGTGGGGGATACCGATTCTCTGATCTTGGTGGAAATTGGAAAATCAGATTCCATAGTTGAAATACTGTAATATATTATATCATTTGTATGATAAACTTTTATAAATAAATAGAGTCTTGTATACTCTGACATACAAGACGGCTCTCATGTTACGGGTGCACACGTGATATGATAGCTTTAGATAAATCCTGTTAGGCCCCCATTTAGAGTCGTGACAGAAGTGGTATCAGAGCTCTAGGTTGTCAGAGATAGGAGCAACCTACCAAATGTGAGCTTGGGTAGAACCTGGGTAGAAAAACTAAGTTGATAAATTAAAAGATGTAGACATCTAGACATATATATATATTTATATATTATAAGTATCATATGGACATATATTGTCCACAATGATGTAAATGACAAACTCTTACATCTTATTTTAATGTCGAAAGACATTACAACTCTGAACTAGAAGCTAAACCACAAGCTTCTAGGCTCGTTAAATCTATGTTAGCTAGATCACAAATATATCTCTTCCCCTCCTCATATGAACTGGAATTGATGAAGAAACTCAATGGCTATAGGTAAGTGAACATGACACTTCACAAGGAATATCAGTTATATTTCCAAATATACTATAGTTTTACAAGAATGCCTTTGGCATTATACTAGAAAGTTAATTGACCAATTAAGGAGATCGAACGAAAGACATGATTTTCTTTGTGTTTATAGTATTATTGGTTGAAACAGAAAAGATAATTCTTGATCTCAGTATATTTGGAGGAGTTATAAGAGGAAAGAGAAAACTGGAATTTGGTAAAATCATAGTGTTGGATCAATTGTTATGACCAGTAAGAATAGAATCGTACTTTTGATGGCAAGAAATACTTTCATTTGGGAATATATATTAGGAAAAGGAAATTCTTAAGTTTGAATCTACATATACTGTAGCAGAAAATAGGGATAAGCAGTATAGATTGAATGGAGTTTAAATAGTGTCAATAATCAGTGATAAATTAGAAATTGATAGAATGGTTGGTATAAATTTTATCTGTGGAGAATAGTACAAAATTACGTGAAGATAATATGAAGAATATATGACGGATGTGATGAATTAAATCTCGAGTGTTAAGATCATTAACGATTATGAATAGAAATCCAATAGGAGGAATAATAGTACAGAGGAATAAGAATGACAATAATAATAGAATTACTAAAACCACACGAGTGTACGTGGTGTTTAGATTGATATGAATTTGAATAAAAGTATGAAGAATATATGAGATGAAACGAACATAGAGATATCAAATTTACTACCATATGTATTTTAAGTTGATATTTCGATATGAATATATTTGGAGAATTATTACGACATATGTGGTGATGAGAGTAGTACAACTTACTGATTGATAATTTAATGATTCGAGAGATCTTACTAGAGGTATCACGATAATCACATTAGTGAAGAAATCTAGGACAACTGCAGAAGAATGAAATGGAATAAGTGATCATACTCTTCCTTACTATAATGATTCTATGGAGCAAGTCAACATTAAAGTAGTAATGATAAATCATACTTTTGGAGATAATGGATTAATTAAAGAGAGAAATTGTAGTAGTTCGAGTGATGAATATAACCATAGTTAACGATTTTATAAGTAATTATGAAATTTCTGTTCTTGACCTTCAGAAGTATTATCCTACTAATACCGTAGAAAGTAAGGCATTTATGAGAGATATGAGAAGAAACTTTGTTGATACTATTACAATCACTTCAAAAAATAGGGAACGCTTCTATTAGTTTGACTGTTGTGGAAATATAAGACTATAGATACGAGATAAATGTCTACAGTAGAATAAGTTCCGAATACGAAATTCTCTTAGAATTTAGTTAAACCCCTACAAGTTTCGAGGACGAAACTTTTCTTAAGGGGGGGAGGATGTAATCCCCCTAATTTTACGTAGTCTAATTTTAGCAAATACTAAAAATGTAATATAGAATTATTTAGGATAATTGGAACAAATAGTAAAAATCACTCCAAAATTTTTTTTCGATTTAAAAATGTTAAAGTGTAAATGAATTTGATTATAATTAGAAAAATTAAAATTGTTACCAATAACAATTTTGAAAATACAAACTAAACTTATATGATATCAAATAATATAAAACGACGATAAAGCAATCGTTAATATAAAGTTACTGAATTCTTTTTCCTTAAGATCAAAACTTAGAAAATAAATCCTACGTTTGTTAAATAATGAAACAATAGTGTTTAAACTATTTTTTTTTTATACGATAACAATATCAAGTAGCCTAGATAAAATATGTTGTTGTTCACAAATTAGGAGGAATAATTCATATACAGTAAAACATGACGTTTAGTAAAGTGATGAATGGTCCAATGAACAAATCATAGTTAACCTTAAATTTAAGTCACAATAACAGACGAATAATTTTTATAACCTGAAAGATATAAAATTATAGACTAAAGACCAAACATTAGAATTACAAAGGATACGATAAGATTACAAATAGATTGATATCTAAGCATCTAGATCTTAAATAAATAATTAAATTTCACTAATATTCTATTCAAAAGATTTAGAGATTTTAGAAATTAAAATCCTGAATTGTCAATGTAACCTTTAATAATTTTCATAACTAGAAAATGAACAAATTGGCAAATGTGAAACTAATATCAAATATAGGATTCAACAGAAAACCTTAGAATAGATCTACAAATTGTAATAAACTCATTCGTAGATTGAAAAACCCGAATAAAAATTTCCTTGACTCGAATAGATACCAAAAACGAGATTTCGTATCTTGAACTGATAATTCACGAGGTAATTAAAAGTAACTCCAAATTTCAAAACCGATAAGATACAGTTTAATAATAGAGCTTATTGGTATAGAACAATAATTCAAAAAGGATTTACTAAGATTATCAATATATAATAGATACTAATACTGATCAATAATATTAATCTATATCTAAAATAAAATTTCAAAACCCGTTGTTATATTTGTAAAGAAATTATGAATTCATTAAGACTTGGTTTCTAAATTAATTTATTGAACTTGAAAAATTTAATCACGCAAATTAAAATACAAAAATAATTAATTGTGTAAACTAAATATTTGTTTATACAAACAATCTAGAAATTATTTTGGAACTTAGATAATTTTAGTCCAATAAAACTCTTATCTTACCGTTATAAGTATATGTTTATAAATTAATGTTGGTTAAATTATTTTAGTTAAATAATAATAATAATAATAATAATAAAAGAAAGAATTCGGAGGAGCAGAATTTGAAGACACAAATAGTCTTCACATTGGGAAAATCACGTGATTGGGGAAATCCTCTACGGTACAAGCAGAAATTTCGGTTGCAGCTGCTCTTGGATGAAGAATCACGTACAGCATTTTCCACGCACGGAATGGAGGAGCCGGCTACAGCAAGAATGAATTCTGCTGGAACAGAGTTCTTCATGCAGCAGGGGAAGGATTTTGGACAGCAAACACACTTCACATCTAGCACATTTGCTCCAATTTCAACACCTATATTCAACATGAAAATGACATAAATTCCAACCAAAACACTCCACATGTGAACAACATTAAATGCCATGAAATCCAGCTCAAACAAATGAAGAAACAATTCCAAATGGCCTTGAAATTTCCGATGACAGCAAGCTGCAGCAGAGGAGAAATTACACAACACAGCAGCAGCACACACCCACTTCAGATCCGATTTTGACAAAATTATAGGCCTTGCTTGAGTTGTTTTTTCTGACTAAATAAGAACCAATTAAAAGCCTTTATATGGACACTTCAAGCACCAAATATTAATTAGAAATCAAGTGAAGAAATCTGTCCAAAAAGGTCAAGAAAAACTGCAGCAGAAAAATTTGAATTTAGGCCTCTGTTTTCACACGATTTTTTATCCGATTTTTGTACAACTTGAGCCCCTATTTTACACACATAAACAAACTTAATTAACTATCAAACAAACACAATTAATGCTCTCAAAAATCAACCACAAATCTGTCAAAATAAATTCAAAAATCGTCATCCAAAACAGCCAAAATCGTATCTAAAAATCCCAGCTGCAATTTGCAAGTTTTTCAAGCCCAAAACACTCTCTTTATCCTCCTAAACTTAGCCTAACCTTAGTACATATATATAGCCTTAATTAGACACAAAAGTAGCTCAAAATCTCTCCAAAAACAAGTTGAAATCCTAGCTACAAGAAAAGATACGAATCAGCCATTTCCTTCACCATTTTTCCCCACTTAGACAACCTTTAAGAAATTCTAAAACAAAACACAACCTTTATCTTACTTCCTATACGCTATCCAAGCATTAATCACATCCAAAAACATCAATTCCCTCTTCCAAACAACATCCAAAACCAAGATAAATAGCCTTTGGTATATCATCAATTCAAGTTGAATCTAAGCTCAACAAGGTAAAAATATATACATATATAAGCTAGTTTAGTTAGATTAAATTTTGTTAGTTACTCATCCTTCTACTATCCTCTTTAGATCATACTTTCACCGAGAAGGAGGAACTAAACCCCATCTATTATCCAATCAAGGTAAGAATTACATTAAGTTCAAATATTTGTTATGTTGATTTATAGGAATTTGTCTTACAAATTTATCAAGATTAGTCTAATAGTATATTTATGTTATCTAAACTATTTAGGATATAAACACATGAACTTGAAGATTTTTAGGTATAGAAATTCAAATCCAATAAAGGAAAAACCAAAACCATACTTGAACAACAATAAAACTAAACCAAACTTTAAATAACTCATGAAACTCGTTGGAAAGAATGAATAAACTGTATTGATGTGTTTGTTATAAGCCAAAAACGACCCCACCAATGGAAAGAACACGAAAAATCCTATGAAATCGACTACTCATTTGTTAAAAACAGATAAGAAATGAATTAGATATTACAAAAGCAAAAATGAAAACACTGCTGTCAGATTTTTACGAACAGAACGGGCTGTTCTTGCCTTTTTCGTTCCCTTAATGACTTTTTTTGATAAAAATAATACCACTAATGGATTGTACTCGGAAAATACTATGAAAACGACTATTTATTCATCAAAAATGGATTAGAAATGAGTTAGATATGATCAAAACAAGTTTTGACTACAACTATTAGGATTCACTTGAAACCTATGCATGTTTTTCATAAATTTAAAAATTGTACAAATCTCTTTTCTTGAAAAATAATTTCACTACTAGAAAGTACTCTTCGGGTACTATCAAATCGACTATTTATACAATGAAATCGGATTTAAAACGAATAAGAAATCACAAACTAGAAAATTATTCAGTTTACACTCTTAATAACCCAACATCAATTTTACTGTTATCCCTATAAATATGATTATAATTATTGCTATTAATATTACTATTGAGTATAGTATTTAGTATTGTTGATATTTTCATTATGAGTCATGAATGATTATTAATACTGTTATTTTCACATTAACGCTATTGTATATATTATTATCGATACTATTATTATTTTTGTCATTAATAATATTATTTACTAATAGTATGAAGATGATTATTATTATTATACTTTTATTTACTATTAATATTGAGATTAATCTTTCAATACTAATATTACTGATAATATTGTAGTATTAAGTTTAGTTGTTTTGCAATAAAAATAAAATTTAAGTATAATAAAAATTTGATATATCTAAACTCCATAGACATACGATTTTATAACTTTTGAAAGGTATAGATACTAGAACATACCCTTAAATAAATAAAAATATCAATTTGAGAGACAAATAAGGTTGATGGCCAAAGAATTAATAAATAAAAATCTCTTATTAAAAGCTGTAGAACTTAAGAAAGGACAAACCCCTTGAATAAAAAATAGATAGCAATTAATAAAAACTATATCAAACACCGATACGGAATATTTAGGTATCTAAAATGATTTAATTAAATTATTTAACGATGCAATAATTAAAGTAACGGGTTTAGTCTAATATTCGGCGATTAGAATCAACGCCTTTAATTACAGGAAGACTTCTCTTACAGAAATAATTCAATAATAATCTCTGTTATTCCCTTTCATAGGAAAATAGATCAATTCCCGAATTTCCGGTAGCTTATACAACAACTTAGCGAGGACCACAGGTGAGTAACTTAGACTTGTTACATTGTTTGTGCTTATAGTATAGTTGCATTTGGAATAATATATATATATATATATATTCAATTGATATGCATGCGGGATTGGGATACAGCATGATGCGTGGTGTATGATTGAATGGCAAATTATCATAATATAAGCGATAATCCTATTGTATGATAAATATTGAAATATGTTGATGATTGTTTGTAAATTGTATGATCGCCTTAAACTTGATTAACAACTGTCGGTACTATAAATGAAACGGTCATGCATTGCACGATTTGCATAAACTGCATTATATTTTTACGAACACCTATCACGTGTTAGAATTTCGGTTCTTGGTAATACTTGGTTTTTCTAGGCAATGGGCTATTAGTTCTACGCAAGTTTACCTTGTTCTGTCGGTTCCATGGGAACTAACTGGTAACGAAGGACATCGCCCATGGTATCGCTGTGAAATGGCTAACACTTAGTGGAGTTTCTAAGGTACAAGACAGGAATTGAGTGTTTAAAACTTCATTAACATAAAGAGATAATAATTGTGAGGATAATGGATTCCTGTGTACTTAGTTTCTCCTGGGTAGGTGATTCAGGTATCGGTTCCTTCAACCCTGATGAGAGGGCGTAAATCTCCATCCTGTTTGGATTCCGGATTGTCCAAGCTTGTAATTGTTCATGTGTTTGATTGATGCATTACATATGATTGATAATAACTTGCTTGTTGTGATAAGTCTAGTTATTCACTGAGCCCGTGGTTCGCTCACCCCCCAACAGTTTTTGTGCAGGATCATTACTAGCTGGGATTGGGCTAGGAATGTGTGAAGAGAGCTTCTCCAACAAACTTTATTGAAGATAGAGATATAAGATATGGAAACTTAGAATGTAAAATAGATGAATTTTGAATCTTGTATGTTGTAGTTTGGAAACCCAATTTCACTATTTGGTGGGGGATACCGATTCTCTGCGATCTTGGTGGAAATTGGAAAATCAGATTCCATAGTTGAAATACCGTAATATATTATATCATTTGTATGATAAACTTTTATAAATAAATAGAGTCTTGTATACTCTGACATACAAGACGGCTCTCATGTTACGGTTGCACACGTGATATGATAGCTTTAGATAAATCCTGTTAGGCCCCCATTTAGAGTCGTGACAGTCCGTAAGCTGAAACGGTCTTGGTCGTATCGCAGGATTTGTTAATCTGCTAACCAGGGATGGAGGGCGCAAGTACATCCACATATGATTTTCGGCAGGTCATATGTTTGTTGAATTCACGAGTTTGATGCATATCACTTGTCTGACTAATCACTTGATTGTATGACGTGTTATAAATGTAATCCTGGAAGTTTTCACTCACTAAGCTAGTGTAGCTTATACCCCAATAGTTGTTTAAATGAACAGGTTATCTCAAGAATGCTAAGTGGGGACTGAGATGGTTGAAGTCGAGAATGACTTCAGGATTCCAGCAAGACATAAGAATGTTTGAAGTTATTAGCTAAGTTTTATTAGTTGCCTTGTAATAGTTCATGTAATAGAATCTTTTGATGAATTGTAATTGAAGTTAATGAGTTGTATTTTCAAGAATAGTGAATTGAATTTCCTTTACATTGTTCTCAAGTTGTATCAACATAAAATACATTACTCCGATGAGTCTCCTCCATGTGTTAGACGCCTTGTACATAGTATGAAAGCCTTCGCGTGACCGATGTGGTCATTCTTAGGCTTTAATATCGTGTACGGCGGACTGCCACGTTTAGGGTACTCTTCGGAGCATGACAATCTCCCTTATCTCTCCATAAAATGTAGGATACACCTTCATATTCCTTAAATAGATAGATATTTGAATGAGTATAATCTCCCTTATCTCTTTATAAAATGTGGGATATACCTTATTACTCATAAAGTTCATCTGTTTGATTATAACTATTAAAGCTAATTTGTTTGGACCAGGTTTGCCAATGGTTTGAAGCTTAACAAAGTTGAACCGATAGGAAAATATAAATGATTAATAATATGTAATGCTAGCCATTAGTATTTAATAAACTCTAATAGAGCTAAATAAAGGCCAGCTACATCCTCACCAATTTCATTACACGTATCTAGAACCATACTAGGTACAAAGGATACTAGAGGTACTTCATACACGCTTAAGAGATACCCCACTCTAAGGCACTTTGCCCTATACAATACTTGGTTCGCTTACTTTCGACTGGTGAATTACTCTGATACCATCTATAACGATCTAAAACTTCACTGACCAAGATATTATTCACTTTGGCAAGATACTTTACGATTTTGTCCTTGGTGTTAGCTATTTCTCAAGAAGTCACCCATCTTGAAATTGCTTTCTATTTGAGCATACTTAACTTTAAAACTTTGATGAACTCCAAACCATTACACTAAAAGGTGTCTCGATAATTAGAGTTCCACTATCTTATATTTGAGGTGTATTAAAGATATAATTAAAGCAAGCAAGGGAGCACATTTTAGTTAACCCCAAGGAAGTATATAAAATCTTTGAAATCTCCTTTTTGTAACCAATGAGGGTATTATCAAAATTCACTGTGATAGTTATCATCTCTGTAATATATGTTACCAGCATTTCTTATGATTTGATAAATTGTAGTTTTTTCTAGCAAAATTTGTTGTTTTGATAATCTATCAACTTTTGCTCTAATTTTGTAAGCTAAATGTTTATCTAGTAAAATTAATCATTGTGATAAATATCAAAATTTAATCTATTGCCAACTCTTTCGTAACTTGGTAAGATTACACCATAACTAATAAAATGGTCCTTTTTTTTTTAATTACGAAATATACTCATTAATACAAACATTTTTCTCAAATTTGGTACAATATACAAATATCTAGTAAATATCTCCTTCTCGTTTTGATAAATATCATATTTATGTTTAAATTCTGGCTAAATATGCTTTCACCTTGTATTGTTACTATCACAGAAATTTGCGTATTGCTTTTCCTTCTCGCTTTCCGCCTTGGCAATGTATTCATCCGTTCAGGTCCAATCGATGAGCAGAAGACAGACGTCCCCGTCCTGGAAATAAACAAACGAAGGCGAGGGATGGCCTCAAGAGTGGAGACGTCTCAGAAACGGATGACTTAAAATAAGGACTCCGTATATAAATTTCACAATTAAATAGAATCTTAATTTTAAGTCACTAAAACGACACTTTTACTATTAATTTCTCTTTGAGTATTATTAGTGTAACAACCTGCCATGTGTTATTCTCTTTGTAAGAACATGTCAATACTAAACAATACTAAACATTAATATTAAACTCCAAAACTCACATAAAAAGGGTAAAGATATAAAGAAACTTTTATGACCCTTCAATTTCCATAACAGTATACTAGAAACGAAAAGAGACGAAACCCTTCAATTTTCGTAACAGCATAGGAAACGAAAAGACATCTCATGTATTATATGCTTGTTATATAATACACATAAATAAAACTTATGATGATGGACCATAAAGCTTTCTCATTTTATAACAAATGATACTACTACCCTTTATTATAAAATATTTTCCTTTATATTACATTCTTCCCCCTAAAAGAAACTTTTATCCTTAAAAGTTACATGGATTGCCACAACTCCTTTAAATCATTGTTTCTAACTCTATAATCCATGTTTTCATATGCTTTTTGGCACTTAAGATGTTTTCTACTCCATCACTAACTTTAGACATCATATTTACTTATTTCCAAAACTCCTTTTCTTGCTTTCTTACGTGATCATATCAGTAAGTTATACAAATCATTAGATGTCTCCTTAACTCCTAACTTTTATTGCCCAAATTAGGTTCACTTCTTCTATTGCTACATGATACACCTCTAGAATATAAGATAAACTTATTGATAATATCCACTATGATTACTCGCTTTCCTACTAAAAATGTCCCTTATGTTAATCTTCAAATCAATTCCATGAACAACATTTAAATAGCTGAAAATCTTATAACTATAGTTCCAACCTTAAATTCTAAAGATTCAAACCTTACATCAACTTGAAACTTCAAAGTCAACATATCATATACACTTCTATTAATTCAACTTACTATTTACTACTATTGCTCATCATTGAAGCTCATTTATATCACTTGTATATAATTCATCTAATCCCAAAACATTCTTTAACTAATCACATTGCTTCCAACACAATTTCTCAATTCCTAACATCCTTCCTTCATGTTTGTCACCAATGTATAGATGGGGATTAAAGATTAACACCTCTGGTATTTACTAAATCTTTTAATATCGTCAAATGACTTCTAACTCTTCCTTTGACATCAATACTCCTAACATTCCAATATCTCTTTGTTATTGAGCTCTCTTATTCACTTTGTTTCCTTAATTATTACTTTACAAATCCATCCATGGTGTTCTCATATTATACATGATTCTTCTCTACTTGAATTTGGTATCCTTCTACTCCTCTTTAATTTCTTTCCAACCATCACATTCTTCAAAATACCTATATGATGTGCTTTAAAATATCAATCCAACTAATTAGCACTTTCTGATCATCGTGCCTTACCTCTAATTACTACTATTTTCATTGAACTTTCTTATAACATAATCTCCTCATATTTCCTCAAACAACAATTAGAAAGCTCCAAATATAGGATAAGCTCAAAGTACATGATTTTCAATTTTCAAGGATAACTCCAAAAATCTTACATAAGGCTGTTATTTCATATGATGTTAACACCTATGTTTCTATTGATATAATTAAATTTTTCCACCATTGTCAGACACCATAGTTAATCCACAACTTTTATTTATCATTTATGTCATTCCAATTCTCTCCCAAAATTTGTATTATTACTTTATATAACAATTTATATCTATGATCTCATATAGATCTTTTTAAGAATCATCCTAAAACTCATCATCATATATTAGTTTAGATGTCATCATTGTTCTTCACCCTTAGATTCCTCATATCTTACAATTCACTAAGATCACATTTTCTTCTTTCAACTGTTATTCCACATGTTCATTCATATCTTTATCAAATTCAACTATTCTTTTATATATACTGATTGTCTCCAAATTTTTATCACTTACTCTTCAATAATGATTCATCTTATTTACCTATAATCACATATCACCATGTCAACCACCTATTAGGATTTTCACTATATCTCTAATTCCTTCTAATCAACTCCAGTCATCCTTCTTTCACCTCCAACTTCTGTTAACTTAATATTTTTACTACTGTCATCTCAAACTTTCCTGTAATTCACTTTGAATACTTCTCTAACTTACAATAGTAGCATTTTCTCCACCCTTACACTTGCCAAAAGCTTTCCATTAAGCAATAATTTATTTCCATACTTCCTTCATATATCATCCTTATTTCTCTTCACCATATAAAAAGGAAAATTAAAGAAATACATTAAATACATATAACTGTATTAATTTGGTTATTGTGCTCTCAATTAATCATTAATAGATGAATTATTTATTTCTATTTGTCACATGCTTGTATTATCATTATTTATACTTTGTTGTTTTAATTCTTGATTTTTACTCGGAATTATGTTACATTCTTCCTTTTCATTTTAGTTGATTGATTTACAATTACATTAACAATGTTGACCTTTGTCATAATTGGCAACTTTTAATGCATTTGTTTATTACTGTCAATGTTACGGTTGTGAGGTCTATTGATCTTGGTAGTTTGTTTTTCGTTAGAGACATTTTTTTCCTTCTCTTTTTATTTATTTTTTATATCAATACCATAATTTTCATTAAGTCATGTTATACATATCTATATGTATATATATTTTCTTGTATATTTTTTTTTTTGTTTTGTTTATAATCAAGAAATTCTCAGTCTTTTATCATAAATTTGATTATAAGAGGGGTTGGACAAACCAATACTAGATTGATATATGACTTGATTTTTAAGATAGACATAAGACAAAAGGCTAAACATGACAAGATTGAACATGACACGGAATAACAAAACACGATGGAATTGTAGAAATGACATTTAATGAATCAAGAGTAAACTAGGAACTCATCAATCCTACCTCACATTTTCTTGTATTAGATTCATGATTATTACATTTTTGTATACTAATTGAAGATCTAATATATTGTAATTATTCTTAATTCTTAAACTTCATAAGTTCTTATTATAGTCGTCACTATATGAAAATTTGGTATGGTAATTTCTCATTTTCATTCTCTTATTTATACATTAATTAAAGTTCTAATGTTTTAACTTTGTTATTTATGATTTAAAATCTTTGGAGATACCCATAAAATTTATCTTAATTCTTTAATTTGCATCATTTAATTCAAATTATGGTTTCCTTTAAGCTTTGCTTGAAATTTATAATTGACAAGCATTAAAGTTTTGTTCACTATCATTAAGGATTTGTTGACTATCATTGATAATTTATTGATTAGCGTAGGTTTAACTTTTCTATGTGAAAGTTATTATAACTATTATTTCCTTTATATGTATACATGTGTATATAGATATATATTCTCTTTAACTTATCTTAGTAATTATTATTTTATAGGTCATAATTCAATGAAGGCCATTAACTTCTTGCATAAATCATTACATGTATTATGGTAAAAGTCTAAAAAGGTCACATATTTACTAAAGGGATATATATCTATATTTATATTTATATTTTATAATTTATCATTTCGTGATTTTTTTTAACTTTATTTGTTTTACTAATCACTTTTCTACATATTTTAGGGAGCAATAACCAAACAAGGAAAAATAAAATAATAAATACTCCAAATAAATAAAATAAACATAATACATATAAATGATAAGCAGGAAAGAAAGAAACAATAAAGAAATCATATTTAGAAAGAAAAGAAACAATAAAAAAATCATATTTAGAAAGAAAAGAAACAATAAAGAACTCATAATTAGAAGGTAAAACAAGAAAATCTTTCATGAAGAATAACAAGTCTTAAGCTTTCTACAGATACTAGCAATCCTATGATATCATAGGGTCTATAACACCTTATACACTTCCTTTTTGTATTATGATTTGTTGCTTTGTCTTGATGGGAAACCAACCTTTATCTCCAATTCTTGAGTAAGGATACACAATATCTAGAGACAAAGCAAACTTAAAGGATCAAAACATTATAGAAACTACTAGATATCAACAAGACTAACTAGACAAACTACCCCAACTATTTGCTACACATCTCATAATTGCTCACCATTCGAAGGAGTTCATAACTTAAATCTAATAAGATCAAAACTTATTGCTCTGATACCAATTAAGCTGTAATGCCTTAACATGAAGGTATTACAACCCGCCATGTGTCATTCTCTTTATAAGAACACGCCAAGGCTAAACAATACTATACCACAAGTAAACATTAATATTAAATTCCGGTAAAGATATAAAGAAACTTTTGTGACCCTTCAATTTCTGTAACAATACACTAGAAACAAAAAGACACAAAACCGTTCAATTCTTGTAATAGCACAGGAAACGAAAAGACACGAAACCATTCAGTTTTGGTAACAGCACAGGAAATGAAAAGATATCTCTTGTATTATATGCTTGCCATATAATACACATAAATAAAACTTATGAGGATGGACCATAAAACCCTCTCATTTTATAACAAATGACACTACTGCCCTTCATTATAAAATATTTTCCTTTATATTACAATTAGTCAATCCTTCTATGGTCCTATTTAGTTTGTTGATTTCTGATCATTTTGACAGACATCTTTTTTCATTGTTTTTAAATAGACTGTTTGTCAAGAGATAAATACAGACATTTTTTTACTCATAAAGAATTATATATACTAGATATAAATCATATACAAATAAAATACAGATACAAATTATATAATCCGGATGAGTATTAGACAATTCAAATAAATATATGAAATGTCTTTAGTCCCATTGCCAATATTTAACAGATTGTTGAAATTATTGTATTGGTTAACAAAGGAAGAATTTTAAGAGTCGGGGCACTAGAAAAATTTTGTAGCCCCATCCCGAACTATTTAAACTGATTTTTAAGATCATTGTAACAGTTAATACGGGAAGAATTTCAATAGTCAGATTAGGGATTAAGTAGACACATAGACAAGGATTAAAAAATTTCGACGTTTTTAAAATCTTTTAAAAGCAACAGAATATTTGTTTTTCGAAATCTTTTAAGTGCTTGAGAAATACCGAAACCATTTCATTGGATGACATATGTCAAATATGAAGCTGTAAGGTAATTTACATAATAGGCACACCGCTTATTGAAATATAAATTTCCATGACATCGTTAAAATATTGACGATAACTAAATAGACAATAAAAAAGAGGGGCAACTTAAAGGAAACACAATTGGAAGTTGGAACAACACTATCAAGGAAGTGATTTTTAGTTCCTCTATATCATTATTTTGCCCTTTAAAAAATTACAAAAAAGTGCTTTTAAAAAAGGTTTTCCGCGTGCATCATATATATGCGATCTTCCTAGAATCTTGTTAGCACCAAATAAAAGTTTTTATGATCATAAGCTACAAATTGTTGTTCCAATTGGAATCTTCTTAAGTAAAAACAACTTATAAGATTGTGTGTAATACTCCTCAAATATAGATTGTGAACTCTAATCACACAAACGTGTCGCTATAATAGGTTGGAGTTTGTCAGAACTATAAAATTAAGCATGCTCTGGCAGAGTAATCCCAGGATGGGTGATCCTCTAGGAAGCGCTGATACCAAAAGGATAAAACTGTACGATGGGTGGCAATACCTCGGTGAGTAAAGTTCGTAATCATTACATAGTGTATAAATTACAAGTAATTTATACTTTTACCAATGCTTAATAATATTACATTAGGGTTTCAACTCTTTAACCTTTTCTATTTTAGAAATTAACTATGTATAATGTTATGTATTTATAGATATCGATTAACCATTAACCATTGCTTTTTCATAATTACAAACCGAAACCGAAACCGAAAACTGAAAAAAATTAAAACCATGAATCTAAACTGAAACCGATGGACTTGTTAATCGTATTTTTCAGATTGGTTTTCCAGTTTCGAATCGGTTTCTCGATTTGATCGATTTTTTTCCCACCCCTAGCATTTAGTAAATATGTTTTTTCCAGATTTACAGCTATGGCAGCTTTACCAATATATCCAAAGAAGAGCTGAAGTTTGTCGCCAAACGGATTGTGTTGGATAAAGCTCGGTTCACAATTGACAGATTAGGAGGTTCCTTGCAAACACAAGATCAATCTTGTCGAACACAGTACAAAGTCCAACAGGTTCGCTCTGTTATTTCATGCAACACCAAGAAGATTAGGATGCGAAGGATTGAGATAGATATCTTCCTTAATCAGCCTAAGAAAGAGAGAAGTTCACTAGAAGTACTCGATCTAGAGGGTGTTTACAAGCCGGTCCTTCCAACAAATCTGGAGAAAGTTCTCTTAAACCTTAAATATTTGGGATTGAGATGGACAATCCTCCATGAACTCCCTAAATCCGTCGGCAGTCTTCCTCAGCTAGAGACATTGGACGTGAAGCACACCAATATCACGGAAGTTCCTAGTTCAATTTGGAAAAAGAAGAGCCTTCGTCATCTGTATTTAAACGAATTAAGTTTTGATGAGTCCACTCCCCATCGCTGGAGGCAATCACCATGTAGAAATCTGCCAGAAAACCTTCAAACATTATGCGGCTTGCATATCGAAGACAAAAGCCCAATGCTAGAAGCATCAAGAAAATTGACAGCCATCACAAAGCTATCTCTAACATGCCCTTCTACATTGGTAAAAGAAGTAATCGATCGCATAAAGGGTCTGACAACACTTCAGTCCCTCAAGTTGATTTCCAAGATCTGCTTGGCCAGCCTTCAATACTCGTTCTGGGACATGACGGAATTTTTTCTCTCTCTAACTTGAATTTGTTTGGCGGTTTAGGAGGCAACTGTGGAACACCCCTCAGAACTTTTAGGCCTCAATTTTCAATGTCTTACCTCACTACTGATGCAATGACACCTGAGTACGATGCTCAAAGAATTGACTGATCTAGCTATATGGCCATTCCTACGTTGGCACAACCCTGCGTTTTTCTCCTTCGATGCTTCCCAAACTCCGCAACTTAAAGATATGGAAGCTGGATGAACTAAAATCTTTAACTGTGGAGGAAGGAGCAATTCCCTGCCTCGAAGAGTTGGATATTAGAAATTGCCAGAAACTCACAGACATTCACATATTGAGCTCGGGTAATGCATTGAAAGAAGTCAGTTTAACAAGGGTTAGGGAAGAACTTGCAAGGAGCCTTGAAAGCACTTTTGAACTGTCCGTCATCGTAACCACGGAGTCAATTTAATCTAAATTAAATTCCGAAACCAAGTTCTTATTTTAAGTTCTTAATTTGTGACTTATTAATTCTGAAATCATTTTTAAATATTTCTAAAACTAAAGATATTGATCTAAAAGTTCTAAATCTAACACCCTTATTCTAAAATATCCTAATTGTTATCCTTTTACTTTTCTTTTTCCTTTTCTACCTTCACTTTCTTTCTTCTCCTCTCTCTCTCTCTCTCTCTCTATCTCTTCTTTCTCTCTCCCATTTCCTCTCCTTCCTCTTCTTCTCTTTTCCTTTTTCTTTTTCTCTCTCAAATTTAACTCTCAAAAAATCTCAATTTCAAGGAGAATTGAAAGAGAATCAAGTTAGAAATGGAGATAGGAGGAGGAAATCAAGGTTAAAAGTCGCTCCAAAAGTTAGAAGGAGAAGAAGAAGAAGTTGTTTTGCTTAAAAGAAGAGATAAGTCTTGTTTCTCCTTGTTTTAGTTGTTATTTACTTCATTTTAGTTGTTGTTTATGTGTGTATGTGTTGATTTAGTGGTGGATGCATGTTGGCTTGTTGAGGAAGATGATGAATAGTAGTTGTGAGGTTTGAGGAAGTAGTTAGATTTGTTTTGATGAAGAGAAATAGGATTTATAGTGTTAGAAGTTGTGCTTATGTATTGTATGTTGCTTGTATAATGTTTTAATTGAAGTAAGATGTGTTGAAAATGAGTTAAAGATGTAAAAAAAGAGGAAAGAAGTAATGATAGGGACTTGCAAGGGCAGCACAGATGTGCACGAAGTCGTGCATAAGGTGTTGAAGAATAAATTTTCACTTATAAGCAAAATTTTTGGGTCTGTACAGGTGTGTGCACCGGCATGCAGGAGCCCATGTTGAGCATTTGTAAGGGAAAAATTCGAATATAGGCATTCTTTAGGGTTAGCACGGCCTCGAGCACGACCGTGTAACAGGCCTTGTAGTAGGTCGTGCAGCCTTTCCTGTTACATAGTCTGACCATAATTTGATCATAAAGTTTTCATCCAAACTCGAATTAAGGTGGTTCAAAATGATTTAGAAAGCTTAAGAAAATTTTATAACTTTCATGTTTTAAGTTTTTGCCAGTTCTAAAAGCATCAAGGCTTAAATTTTGATTGATTCTAGTTGCTACTTTTTCCAAATAAAGTTGAAAGCTTGTTTCACTAGCTAACTGTATATAGTTAAGTATAAAATAATTTTTTTTGAACTAAAATGAAATAGATAAATGATAACTAATATGTTATATTAGTTGAAAGATATGATTAAGAATGAGTTAGGATAATTTGTAGATTAATAATTAATTTCAATTCACATAGTTCCTACGTATAAATGAGCTTAGTTAATAATTCTAAGTTCAGCATGGCTTAAAAAACTTGAATGAGTTAAAATGAATTAGATTAATTAAGTTTAATTAACTTTGATTAGTAATTGGATTAAATGATTAATTCTAACCAATTAGACTAAGTTAAGTTAAAAAGATATATGATGATAACTTAAGGAGATTTTTGGACATGATATAGTAATTTGATTAATTGATTGGATCCAATCAATTTGGCTAAAATTAAGCTAACATAGACTTATATTGTAATTAATTAGATTATTATATTGAATTAAACCCTAAATAATGAGTATATAATTTCTAAAATATGATAGATCAAAGCTAGGTTAACTAAGATAATTTGACAGGCAATGGAGAACTGTTCGTTTCTTAGTGGGGCAGTCTTCACAGCTAAGGCGAGGTTCCTATTTTATGTCTGATCAAATAAAATCATGAAATGAAGGTTTAATATGAAAATTGATATGGGTTAATAAATGATTGAATTGCTTATATAGTTTAATTTTCTTAAATAGATGTTAGTCTCTGATTTATATTCTGAATCGGCTCTCGATCTATCTTCTGATTTATTTGGATCTCGAACAGATAAGGTACGCAGTGACGTATTTGTTGGTTGATTAGGATAGACATGTATCCAAATGGACTAAAACTTAAAGAAGGCTTAAATAATGAGTGTTGCTTGTGCTTATGCTGTTGAATCTGGTTTGGGGAGCAGTAACCTTGTTCGAGCAGATACGGTAGTTTAGGTGCTTAGGCAACCCCCATCATGATGCAATGACATTTGTAGGTGGCTCAGTGGATAGCCGATGGGTTATATGATATCGTGTAACATTTACTTAAGCTTATGATGATATAACATGGTTTAGACCACGTTTATGGGACCGGCCGAAGTAGGCAATATTATTGAATAAGACTAAGTAAAGAGTGTGTAATGGCTGTGAACCCTAAAGGACGCTATTTTTTCTTTATCGATTATATCATTTATGAGATATAGGTATTCAAACTACCTATATCAACCCCTTAAGCGTCGTGTGGTTACTCAGGACCCCATGATTTCCAGTAGTTTGTTTCGGATGTGAAGGCTCCCATGTTGCTTGTTTCAATAAGATAAAGAGATAATAAATTGTTATTTGTTGCATTGCATTTAGCTAGATTTGTGTGCCATTCTGTGTATATCGGTGTTATTGTGTACTGAGCGTCGACTCATTATCTTTATTGTTGTTCTTTTTCCAGGTATTATATGGATGATTGAAGTTGATGATTAATGATTAGATGATGATGATGATAAAGCTGTTGATGTTGATGATGGTGTTTGTCTTTGGTTTGGGGCAACATATCGAGAAGAGTTTGTTGGAGAGTGAAGTGGGTTAGGACCATGAATTTGATTTATTTTTGCTTTTATTTTTTTTTAAGTGCTGGATTTATAATTTAAGTTGTAATATTCTTTTAACTGGCCTGTTGAAGCCCATGATTTGTAAAAAAAGTTCTTAAAACTCTATTTACCATCATAAAAGTTATTGACGATACCTGATGGTATAGTTTTGTTTGCGAGAAAATCATCTACTCATGAGAGTAGTTTACGATATGTTTTTACAAAGTTCATTTAATAAATTATAAATCCAGTTATTTTGAGAATCTTACCAAATGATTTCATAACTTAAAATTGAGAAGCAAATGTTTGACATAAACATATCATTCTAGGAAGTCTGAGCATGTAATACATAATGTATTAGACGTAGTGGTAATGCCTTAAGTTAAATTTTAGGGCGTTACATAAAGAAAAGAATTTTTTATATTTTTTTCCAACTTTTTCTATTTCTTATTTTTTTAGCTTTCTATTTCCTATTTTTTTATTACATTTTCAATGGGAAAAATAAGGTCCCTATACTCGGCTTTCTCTAAATTTATAAGTAAATAACTTGTTTTTTTTTTTTTTTTGTTGCCAAATAAGTAAATCACTGGTTATTATCGATAATGTGCAAATTGTATAAGTTTAAACCTTTTGGCCATCAATATAGGTAAAACAAGATTCTTCTTTCATATTCATTAAGTTTCCATTAATCTAAAATTATAATATAATAATCTCATCTCATGATATCATTTTTTTCATTATAGACTCCAAATTTCCACACAGTAACTCTACCTCGACGTGTAAATTGTAGCTGTGTTTGTTATCTCATCATTGTCCAATGTTACAATTCATTCAAGCCAATTTTAACGAAATCACAAATTCTTTACTTTTTGAATAATTTCTTAATAACATGTAATTTCGTTATAAAAAACTATTACCATAAAGAATCTCATATAGTCCTCTCAAATCCATTAGTTTCCTACCAAAAAACACAATTTTGTTATTATTGATATAATATGGAAAACTCATAAAACAATGAGCAAGAGTTTAAGAATCTCATAATTTGTCCTCTCAAATTCATTAGTTTCCTACCAAACAACACAATTTCATTAATTTTTTTTCCTTAATATGGAAAACTCGTAAACCTATTAGCAAGAGTTTTTATAAGGTTCTTAACTTCTTGGTGAGTTCTTGTGCTCCTTGGGTTTCATTGGATTAACATCCCTATAAGAAATGGGAAAATGTTATAAGAGGGCTTATATAATAAGCAATATTTTAGGTTACATTACTTAATTGCCCTCATCCATAAAACATTTTATGATATATTTCAAAATGATCATAAACTTGTCATATCTCAAATAGGGTCTAAAGCGTCAACAGTTCCACCACATAAAACACGTAAGCATCATACATAAAGGTTACCAATCAATAAGTGAGTTTCTAACCAATTTTAGATTTAAGAAATTGTTATTTAAATTAAACAACTAATAATATCTAATGAAATTATACATCTAAATTCATTAGAAGTAGTTCCTCGAAACCTTACAATACAAATATCAATCTCTTAGAAAATAAAATATAATATCCCAATGTCTAGATGTCCAACTTATCTAATCTCTCACCAGTATCTAAATCATAGCTTATGTAATCACAACAGTCCATATCAAATCATTTTTTAACACCTGAAAAAAGTAAAGGAGTGAGCCAGGCGCAATACACAGCAAGGCAAACACATGACGTACACATATAAAATATATGTAATATAATAATAAACAGTTTATATTAATTACTTAAGGAGAAATAATCAGTATGGGAGTACTCACACTCTAAACAATAAGCCATAAGAATCTAGAGATTATGAGTAACAGCAACAGCTCAGGAGGTTGATTAAAGTAAGGTGAACATCTTAACCTCCTATATGAACATTCTATGTAATAACCTCGTCTAGAGTTCACAACTGTTATGTATCTCTACCTATCACAATCCATAATATAGTATAGCTCAATTGATGCACATAGTTGTGAGCTACACTATACTACTTCTCTCAGATCCAGATAGACGTCATCTCGATACTTATTACTTTATCAGCTATCCGCCGAGCCACGGGGGAATAAGAATATATAGGCAGCCTAAGAGCCTCACTACTATGCTGGCATTACCTAGCAAGGTTGTTGCTTGTAGGCCGGATTAAACTATATAAGCACAAACAACACACTCGATTATTATATTGTCTTTAAAATTAGTTTATTTAGGACTCTAAGCAACTAATATACATGTTACTGAGTACTTGATAACTAACAATATTTTACAAAAGTTCAAAAGATAGACATGAGCAAGAATAGGTGTTTGTTCAATAAAAGTCGCCTCACATAAGATTTAGAATAAAATTTCACTCATTAACCAATATTTGTTTAATTAATTAGTTAAGTTTAAGTCATACACAACACATGTTCTTAATTAGGATTTAACTTCCTATAATGTATTAGCTCAACAATTAGGATCAAATCCAAAATTACTTACTAATATGCATTAGAGTCTAAGTAAGTTTAATAATATTTATTAAGCCCATATTATAATAATTAAGTCAATTAGGTGTTGTTTAGGTAAGTGGCTTGGTTTTTAACCTAAAAGTCCCTAATTGATTGAGATAAGTTCATATTTTTTTTATAGTCTAATAAATATACCTATCAATTATAATTTAACTTCTTTCCTTATATTATTAATTACTTAACTTAAAATGTATATTCTAAGTGGAGAATATATTAAATATGTTCAATTCATAATTATATTACCAAATTCAAATTTAATTTAGTTTTAGTTATTCAATACACTATTACATAATTATTTGAATTCAATATACAATTAATTTCATTAGTTTAACATAATCATAACATCAAATTAACCAATCAAATCATTAATTATACACTTGCTTATAATTTCTACATTAAGTTTATATTTGTTCTAGCATGTAATATCATGATTCTATTCCTTTAACCAGTTCAAATCAACTTTAACATGCATGTATTAATTTAAGTACATAATCATATACACAAACACAATTAATCAAAACATGAATTTAATACCCACATCTATTTAAATTCTTGACTTAATTATACATAATTAAAAATTATAATATTACAAGCATATTTATACGTGCATCAATATACATTAAATTCACAAATCGCATATATGATATACCTTTAATTTATTTTATTTTTTTAAATAGTAATTTTTTTTCAAAGTCATCAATTTTCTATTTTGCTTCTAAAAATATAGATCTATCAATTCCATGAATTTTTATAAAAGCATAATTTAATTTTAGATCTAAGATAAAATATTTCATGTAAAATTTATCAAATTAACTCAAAATATACATGTATATTGAAGAAAATTGCAAAATTTCATAAAATCAAAATAAAATATATTAATTCCAGCATACATTAGTATCAAATTTAATCAACAAGTGTAAATATCAAATCAATTAAAAAAAAACTTACTAAGATGTAAAGAAATTGACAAATTTAGCTGAAAAATTCCACGCTATTACTACAAGCAATTTGGTGAAGCTTTTAACCCTTAACCCCAATTTGTGACTTCACTTTACTTCATATTTGACCCAACAAATTAGAATATAATTAGAGCTTAGATTAGGTATTGACATAGGAATTAGAATAAGTGCTGAATAATACTTTACCAAGTTGATGCTTAAATTGAAGTTGATTTTTTATGAGTTTTTGGAGTTCAAAAGGAGATGTGAATTTATATGTTTTGTGTTGGAAGTTGGCATTGGGAATGGATATATGGGGGGTTAACTTTTTTTTTTTCTTTTTTTTCTTTTTTCTTTTTTTTGTGTTGAAAAGAAAATGAGGAAGAGAGTAAATGTTTTGGTGTGAGATGGGATGATCTTAGATGGTGTAGTGTGTACAAGTAAGAGGATTTTATTTGTATAGGTGGGAGAAAAGATTGTGTTGGTTTTATAATATCTTGTGTATAAGACCTTGAGAGATCTTGTGTGATTCTATGATGATTTTATGAGGCTTTGTGAATAAGAATTGATTTGTTTGGAAATCAAGGATACATAGATTATTTTAGATATGGATTATAATTGGTTTAATCTTCTTTCCAATTAAATTCAACTATTACTCTCTTATGCTAATTTACCACACTACTTACTTAAATTATTTAATTCACTTTACCAAGTCAAATTTTAAATTAAGTTTCAAAGTCAAATTTATCCTTAGTTATTTTTGGAAAGTAAAGAATATAAAGTAGAAGTAAAATAAATCTCAAATCTAGCATAGGCTAGATCAGTTGTTAATGGGCTCATAACATAGCGTTATAGGATCTACAAAACAAAGAACCCATTAGTTGCTCACTAAGCATGGGCCCAGTATAGCCACTCTAATACTTAAGTTAGTGTTTGTTATGAAAAGCCTATAGATTCGATTGAAGAAAATGGTTTATGTGATATTACTTTGATTGGTGGTGGTCTGATCATATTTATAGGTGATTAACCTAGTAGCTATGTCAGTCGTGGGGAATGGGCGAGTGGGTGAGTGGCTTCTTGGAAGGCATGGCAGTTATGCTCATAGTAGATAAGTGGAGATTGTGTGGTGTCACAATCTTGACATGCAGATCGATCCTGACCAAATCGCAATGTATCTAAGTGGAAGTGTTTAGATCCAGTTGTTTAGGTAGTGCAATCAGGTTGGCGAGAAGAAAAGCCTATTAATAAGGCGCTAGGCCATATTTTGGTCTAGCCTAGTAAGATGAAGGGCTTATCTCAAACAAGCCAACGCCAGGATTAGATCGTCAACAGGTAGGTACTTAAGATTTGTTAGAGATGATGACATTTACATAGTTACTTAGATATTTATAGGTGTACTTTATCATTAATTACAACAATGCATTAATTTTTTACCAACACAATTTGATTTATTCTTTTAATTTATCTAAGCTAAATTATACTTTATAATTTAATATTTATTTAATGGAATATCAAAAATAGTACCTCAACTTTTGCAAAAAGTTCAATTAGGTACCTAAAATTTTGTTTTGAAAAATTTGGTACCTAAAGTAAGTTTACGTAGGCATTTTTTCTATTTGATTTGGTTTTAACAATTCTAGTACCTAAACAAAGTTTTCACAAACCTTTTTTTCATTATTGATTGTCAAAACCAAAGTTTCAAGTATGAAAAAGTCCATGAAAATTTTGTTCATGTACCAAAATTGTCAAAAAGAAAAATTCAGGTGTGCAAAAAGTACATGAAAACTTTATTTAGATATCAAATTGTTTAAAATGAAACTTCAAGTACTTGGTTGAACATTTTACGAAAGTTTAGGTATCCTTTTTTTCATCAAGACTTACTTCTTTAGCTAAATTATCTAACTTGTGATTAACTGATCAAATATAATTTATGGTTCAAATTTACCCATATTTTCATGTTATTTAATTTTACTTTCTTAATTTGACTTGTTGAAAATCCATGGTATTTCATAACTCTTATAATTATAGTGTAAACTCTATTTCTTCACTGAAAGATATAATATGTTACATTATCATATAAATATATAAAGGGATAATGTAAGAAATGGTTGCTACACTTTGATAAAATTTGCAATTAGATACCTAAACTTTGAAATTGATCAATTTGATACTTAATTTTTAAATTGACTAATTTAGTATTGAAAAATCTTTAAAATTGATCAATTTAACACCTAAAAGAGTTTGACGAAAGTACTATTGGGTATACAAAAAGTTCTTTCATGTACTGAATTGATCAATTTATTAAGTTTAGGTACCTAATTATATATTTTATCGAAGTTCAGATATCATTCGTAACATTAAAATGATTTTCCATGAAATGATGAATCATTTAAAAAGATTATAACATTTTAAATTATTAAAGTAAAAACAAATCCCTTTTGAAAAGGAGATTTTATGGTTTGGTCGATGGGACCATCGAGTTAATCATCTAACTAATAAAATAAATATAGTTTTTTGGAATATTAACTATTTTAGTAGCTCGATCACAGTTGGGTATGATGTGAGCTATTAGATAATAACGGGATCGGTCCTGTCAAAATTAATGATGGTATTGATAATGTGACCTAAATTTTATGTACACAGGCAACTCTTGAACGTACATAGGTGGTCCACAATTTCTATATTGTCGGCCTTTATCATGGTCGTTCAATACTGCCTCATCATCGCCAGTTTTTCATACTACACCAACAGCGTAAACCTTGTGCCCTATCAGCCTTGATGCCAATGTTAAAGAATTACATTCTGTGAACTGTCAAGGCCGGCTCTATGCCTCTGGCCTTTGTCATGTACGCTGCCGGCATTGAACACATAAGGCGTAGGTCTCTAGCCGACGTATGAAGAAAACTGATGACTTTTCATATTCCAACTCTTGAGTTAGCCTCCATGCAATTTATATATGTTCTTTTGTTGTTTCTTAGGGGTAACTAGTCATGTGAGATTTGGTATCACTTTGTATACATCCTCTTATAATTCCTTCTTCAACACTAGTGGATTTCGCTTTCTCCTCTGCCCGTGATTTTTCTCTTAAAGGTTTCCAAGTAAAATCCTGTGTGTTCTTTATTTTCTTGTTATTTGTTTTGTCATTATTTGTGTTATTTGTTTGATCCAATTATAACATATGAGAATATAGAATTTCCTCTTATGATAGTTGCACACAAGAATTGTCCAAGTTCAACCATAAAAAATTAAAGTTCTCGGCATGGTAAATACACAATTAACTAATTTTGAAAATTGCACACAAGGTAAGAAAAGAAAATTTGCTTCATCTATATTCAGCTAAATAATATAGTAACACTAAATAAAGACCGCTATAAATTCCTTCAATATCTCAAATTAAAGTAAAAAGAAAGAAAACTCATGACTGAAAAATTAACAAACAAACGAAAGAGGATTAGGATTCTTTGCCATGACTTTTTTTTTTTATCAATATTTCCATCAAAACTGATCGTCCTTGAATCTTGATGAAGTAACAACATATGCTTCCTTTTAATTTTGTCTTGGAATACAAGCAAATGAAAGGAAGAACAAAAGGAAGAATAGACAAAAGCACATTGTTTCAAGTGCTTTTGTGAAGGTAAAGAAAGGAAAAGGAGGGAAAAATATTAAAAAAAAAAAGATCCCTAACTATGCTACAAGCAAATGAAAGGAAGAACAAAAGGGAGAGCAGACAAAAGCAAATTGTTTCAAGTGCTATTGATTATGTCTCTTTTACAAAAGTAGAAAAAGTCCCCTCTTGAAATCTAAATTGTATATTTTCATTATTCTCTCTCTTTTGCTTTTGTTTTTTTTTTTTTTTTGTCTGATACACTACCACTTGGTTCTTCCTTCTATTGAAGTGTTTTTTTTTTCCATTCATTGATTTTCCTTTCTCTCCAAGTTGGTGCTTGTCCTTGTTCTAACAAAAATCTGCGCCTATAATTTCATCTCAAAGCTGTATCGATATTTCAAACACATTTCGTGGAACAGCAAGGATTCTAGCCTCTCGACCATGCTTCCTATAGGTATGTGAATGCCAATAATACTCATCTCTTTGCCTTCAAGTTTACACTTCCAAAGATTTACTTGGATATAGGTATATATTTGAGTTTTGCCATGATAGCAGCATAAGACATAATCCATACCATTTAACTGTACACTTAGTAAATTATGTCGAGTGATTTTAACAGCCTGCATGATCCTTTTGACATTTATAATTCTCTAGTAATAAACATAAGGCTTTTACTATATTTAAAAGTTCAAACTTATAAATCAGAAGGTCATCATACCAAAATTAATGTTGTATCAAAATAGGACTTTAGTGTTTGAATTTTTACATACCCATTTCATAATTAAACTAAGATGTCCAATCATAGTACATGAGAGGTGTCAAGTAATAAATTTGAGTTTTTCCATGAGAGCAGCATAGGAAATAATCCATACCATTTGACTATACACTTAGTAAATCATGTCAATTGATTTTAACAGCCAGCATGATCCTTTTTATATTTATAATTCTCAAGTAATAAATATAATGCTTTTACTAAATTTATAAGTTTAAATGTATAAATCAGATAACATTGTATCAGAGTAGGAGTTCCGCGTCTAAATCCTTATATACCCATTTCACTCAATTAAACTAAGCTATCCAATCATAGTACGACCCGAGCAGGGATGAATGTAGGAATATTATTTTGGGGAGTCGATCTTTCATCTTAAGTTGAAATTGAATTTATCTATAAAATGTTTGTTTTTTTCTTAGAATTACAGTATATGTTTTGAGTTTTTCATTTATCATAAATTCAACAAAGTAAAACATATGATACTGTGAACAATATTTATTTAAATTATTGTAGTATACAATACCACATGCATTAAAAAAAAAGCTATTTTTTATTATGTAATATTTTATGATGATTATCTATATTTATAAGATAAAATTTTCCTTATAAGATATCCTTTTTTTTTTGTAAATAAAAAAAATATAGTAATCAATATCATAAAATATTGTGCATAAGTAAAAAATCTCACCAAATGGCTTCTAAATATATATATATATATATATATCGATACATAAATATATAAATTGATCTCTTTACTAGCTATTTTGAGAAATTACTTTATATATATATATATAGAGAGAGAGGAGAGAGAGATATTTTATAAACAGTTACATAGAAATTCATATTATTTATAATAAGTAAATATAATAAATTTATCAAAATACTAACTAATAAAATGCTACGTAAAATTTTCAAGAAGCAATACTTAGGTCCATCATATTTAATATATATCATCTAAGTTTTTAGTAATCATATTTCCTTTCCTATCTAAAAAATTAAATAAGTCATGAACTATAACTAATGTAAGTACAAAGTAAAAAAAAAAAAAATGAAAAGAATCCTACTATAATCATTATATCACTTTCAATTTACTATTAGCATAGTGTAATTATACACAATATGATTTTCATAATCTTAATTTTAGAGCCCATGCGTCGTCAGTAGGATCTTACCAACCATTTTGTATATATTTTATTAACACTATGTTTTTCAATTTTCAACAGTCATATAAAATAAAATAAAATAAAATAAAAAGGATCATCTCTGTTCATTCCATATTTTTCCAATGTCTTTAATACTAATATTGTGTAAATAATTAAAAAAATAAGTGTTAAAAAAATTAGAACAGTCAATTATAGAATTTAAAATGTATTTTACAGCATTTTAATATAAAATTTAAATTTTTAGAAAATCTAAACAAAGGTTATGATAGAAAAAATTGTGAAATTATTAACAAAAACTTTAAAACGATTTTAAAAAATCCATAAAGAGAGAGATTTTAATGTGCCCTTCTTTTTTTCTTTTTTTAGAACCTGTTTATATTGCAAAATATGTGGATAATAAAAAATCTAAAAAGGAAGATTATGACAAGAAAAAATTAAATAAAAAAGGAAAAACGTAAGAATGAAAAAAATAAGGAAAAGAACCATTAACAGACAAAAGATTAATGGACAAATATTCACTACTGAAACTATTTACGTACAAAATATTCACTGCAAACCCCACCTTGAAAACAATGACGAAAGTGCATGACCAACCTTGAAAATAACAACTAAAAGAAAAGCTGTAAAGCACCATAAAATTAAAAACATCACAAACCGAACCTGGGTCATGCAGAATGCACAACTACTTCCTTAACCGCTGCATTATTAAACATATTCACAATTATATTCTCAAAATTTATAATATCATTTATTTTCTTTAACAATATACACTGATTCGCGACGGCTGGCCGGCCCCCCCAGCTCCGTCCCTAGACCCAAGGTGCCAAGTAATAAATATACGGTCTGTTTGTTTGGCTTTTTTCGTAAATACAAACATTTTTTTTAAATTCTTTTCTAACAAATTATTTATCAAGAAATAGATATCAATAAAAAAAGTTTGCAGTTTTCATCAAAAGATCAAATATAGATAAAATATATATGTAAATTGAATATATTTGTACATATCATTTTGAAAAAAATACAGATACAGATGAAATAGATATTGATGGCTTTTCCAAATTTATGAAAGTAGTTGTGTGGAGCTAACCTTTATAAATATTTTTCACGCTAAATCGATAGATATTGCAGTTATTACCAGTTTGGTACTGCTTAGGACGAGGAGTATGTGGGAGATATTTCCTCCAAAGTGGATAGAGGATTGGGAGCTTCATCTGGAGCAAAGGATCCTGGTCTTGTTGAGCCTTACCTTTCAAATAGTACTCATCACCCTGGGTAGTCGCCGGAAACAAATATGCGACCTTTGGATCAGGATCGTGGTTTGGTGTGCTTACTTGTCAGCCGACGCTGTGGCTATATTTGCCGTTGGCGTCATCCGGATCCAACCCCCACTACAGAGTAGGTACGGCAGTTGCAGTAGTAATAATGATATTGACCCAACCACCGAGTTGAAGGCCTTTTGGGCGCCGTTTCTGCTGATGCACTTAGGAGGTCCCGATGCCATCACGGCGTATGCCGTAGAAGATAATGAGCTCTGGCTCAGACATTGCCTTACATTGGTTTGCCAAGCGGTGCTAACCCTTTATATCTTGTTCTTGACATGGAGTGGTTCCTATATTTCATGGCTTTATGTCCTCATCTTCATCTGTGGCCTTATCAAGTACAGCGAGCGGGTTTGGGCCCTTTGGGCTGCTAGCAGTGAATCATTCAGCGAATCAACGGCTGAGCGACATCGGAGGATTCCGAAATTGGATCATGATGTTGGCTTGAATTGGAAGGATAAAGAGGTGGAACTCTCGTGTACGGATCGTTACAAACGCAGGCAGGAAGAAATACTTCTCGCGAGAAGGTTGATTGATATTTTCCAACCCGCATTCACGGATCAGCTGCTCAGCTTAGAGGATGACGATTCTGCTAGGTCGACACTAAAAGACAAATATTATCGATCGGTTCTCAATGTCGTCGCAATTGAACTGGGATCCATTTATGACTTACTATTTACAAAGGCCATGTTGTTCCAGACCTTCTGGGGAGTTGCAAGTAGGGTCATCACTTTATCTCTCACCAGCATCACCTTGGGTGTCTTCACTTTCACTTCCTTTTATAGGAAGAATGCTTATACATATAATAAAATGGACATCCACATAACTTTGGCCTTGGTGGTAGCCGCATTCTTCCTTGAACTTTATGCATTCCTGTTCCAGCATTTATTCTCCGATAGAGTCACCTGTTGGCTGATTAAGCACAAACACATGAGATTCTTGGGCATCGTCAAGTGGCTATCGCTACTCTTTAAACAGCAAAGATGGTCTGGCAAGATTGGCCAATTTAGCCTAGTGAGTTATTCTCTTAAAGAGAAGCACTACCTTTGTCGTCTAGAGATCCATGGGATCCACAAGCACTTGTACCTCAGCCACTGCAACGTGGAAGATGGCTTCAAGGATCGTTTATATGATCACATAAAGACGATGCCCAGTCCTATGTATAAGGATCTCCAATCCTTGTGGGACATGAAGTGGAAGAACCCCCAACAAAAGGAACGGCTACAGAGCTTCAAATGGTCGATCTCAGGAGAGTGTGAATTCGAGATGTGGGTCCTTATATGGCATATTGCTACTGACATTTGCTGTCATGCTTCCCACAGCGATTTCATAACGAGCCGTGAAGCTGCTCGAGCCGTGCTTAACGACGCCGAAGTCAGCTTAGATATATCCCGGTACATGTTGTATCTTTTGGTCATGTACCCTTCCTTATCTCCAGCAGGAATAGGACGTATCAACTTCAAAGATATGCATTCCATGATGACTACCTTCCTCAAGCCTCACCGCCACCGGTCTACTGGTAGACAGAATGATCCCAGCTCCAAATCTAACATTTTTTATAGGTGTGAGTTGTGGCTGCGGAAAGAAAAAGGGAAAATGATCAGGTATGCTGAGAATAGTTTGAAGGAGGATGCTTGTAATCTGCTGCTTAATCAAGTGAACACCCAACTCAACTTGACAGTGTCCTTAAGGGACAAGAGCAAGTTTGTAATGTTCTACGGCTGTAAGCTCGCGTCCCAGCTCATGGAGGGTATCGAAGATGTTGGTTTCAGATTTGAGCTCCTACGTGAGACATGGATGGGACTACTGGTATTAGCGGCCTTGAATTCCAAGGCAAGTTTCCATTTGCAGCAACTGAGGCGCGGTGGAGAGCTAATAACTCATGTCTGGCTTTTGTTGATTCATTTTGGCCTCACTGATCATTGCAAGAAACCAAATACTGTTGAATAGCTCAGCTGATCATCAAATAATGTTCTAATCCAGTGAGGGTATTTAATTAATTAAGTATGTTGAATTGAATTATATATCATGTACACAAGATCGTTGGTATGTGAATAATAATAATGCATATGTGTGCACTAGTAGTTGTGGCAAGGTTGCATTATTACGTTTGTATCATCTTTTTGTTCCATAATCTATTATTAGTCGATTAAAGGTGTCTTAAGAAATTTGCTAGTTATTTATTTATTCATTTTTATTCTCTCCAGATTATTAGCAGCAATTACCCAACATATTAAAGGTTTGGTAGTTGAAAAACAACTATATTATAAAATATATTATAATCATCCATATTTATTTTCTTCAATTTGTTCTAAATTAAGCTTTTCAAAAAGTCATCTTGTATAATTAATAATCGAAATTATAAGTGATAAAATGATATCATAATGATATTATATATAAGGTATTTTAATGGCGTTTGTAAATTTAGAAATTTTTTCAGAAAGTAAATTTGATGGATTTAAATCCAAGCTTTTACATGTTAAGTTTACATGGATTTTTAAAGCGTAGATGGTTGGGAGGAGGAGGAAAAAAAACACAATGGAGAAGACAATGCCGGAGCAAGTTTTGATCTGTAGGGATTGGTTGCCAATGAGTGGAAGTTGACTGCTAGAGGCCAACGGTCGACTACCGGGTCATTGATTGACCGAAGCCATGTTCTTTCCCCTATTTGAATTCATCCGCGATAAATGTGCTATAAATTCTTTTTTTATTAGGACTATAAAAATAAAAAGCAGTGAAAATGTTTAAGGCAATTGTAAAATGGAAAAGAATGAAGAACAAATACTATTGGAAAAAAAAAAAAAAAGAAAAAGAACAACATTGTATCAAGATGTGTAGATGTGAAAGTTAATTGCTCTTTAATAAACATTTTGTGAAGATGGGGAAGTTATTATTTATCTCAATCCTCATAAATATTGGAAAGTGGTTCATTGACTTTGTCAACTTAAAAAAAAAAATCCTTTTAGTTTAAATATATGTATAGAGGGATCATATGTTACATTTAAAGTTATTTGATAGAAAAACTAAGATACCAAAGCTCCATCGTGGCTTGAATAGTATCGATATATGTTTTTTTTTTTTTTCCCTCCTTAAGTTGTTTCCTTTGAAATGCTAGTTTTTCTTTTTTTCATTCGAAATGCTAAGATGTTGGAACTTCCACAAACTCCAGTATGTTTTAATCCGTTTCTAAGTCGAACTAGTACTAAGATGTTGGAATTACATGCGGGAGCAGTACCTTAGAAAGACAAATTATCTCCTTTTCAGAGAGAGAGAAGGAAATATATATATATATATATATATCAGAGCGATTATATCATGTTGTAATACATTGTTTGTACTTTAGCCGATAGTTTTTTACCTTTCTTTAATTGTTTTCATGATAAATCTCATGTGTTACTGCTTTCTTTTTCCAGTTGTCTATCTTTTATATATATATATATATATATATATATATGGTTCACAATGATAAATCATCACCCACATCGATGTAGCCTCAGGTATTACAACAAAAGTTAAAATGTCGATCTCGGTTAAGAAAGGTTATCAGAGAATTACGGCTTGACTGCAACAAATTTTAACTTAAAAAGATAAAAATAAAAATTAAAAGTTTTAAAACAAACTTTAAAAGCCTCATTTTTAGCTCAGAAGAGTTGTACTCTTCACCATGTAATAACATATTCTACCGGATAAATTTGAATGAATATTAAGATTCAAAGGATAGATTTTAGGCTCAAATTTGCAAACTTACTCGAAGAAGAGACGTCCAATATCATGTTCCCACATCTTATATCCATTCTAAAAACCTATAAAGTACATAAAGAATTGAATTTAGGGCATCTTGTGTGCACTCTACATAATTTATCAAATAATAATAATGAAGGAATAAACTTATTGTATTTCCACTTTTGAGTTCTAAGGAAAAGAATGAGAAATGAACATATACACAACCTAAAATGAAGACAAACTGCATGGTAAAAAGCTAATCAATCTCAAGGAATGAGTGCCATGCAATGTGCATATAAAAATATAAATGTAATAAGTTATCCTTCGCTGGGGTAAGAAAGTGTACATATATATATATATATATATATAATCCTACTAAATCTTGTGTATAATTCTCATTTATATTAGTATGAAAATAATGGGTTTAGGTTTTTTAAAATTTATGTTGGAATTTTGATATTATAAATATGTAATAGAAAACTTATGGGATCCATAGGATAGCCTATACCTGTGTGTTTTATAGAACATGATTATTGAAATATTCTGGGAAAAAAATATATCTTACAAAGTAAATAACAATTGTTGCACAAGCTAATTTCATCGATAGACATTGGTTCATACAAAACAAAAAATCGATCGGAGGTGCACTGAGGTTGGGGGGTTGCTCGACATGACCACTCCGATGCTTAAGTCAATCTGTGGGTCTTTCCTCTAAAACTCTGGGGAAATCTTTCTCTATTCAGTCATGTGATAAATTAGATAATCTCTTCCATGGATTTATGCTCCTTTATGCTAATCTAGTGGTGAGATATTACTATCTACACCAGATGCTTGATTCTACAAGTAGTTGATGGTAAAATATAGCTCTAGGCCCACTTGGTCTTTTAGGGCTCATGAACCCTTGCCATCAACAACCTACGGAAGCACAGCTCAATTCATCTCATTTCTAGAGTTGTTGAAGAATGTAATACCTCAACTATACAAAGAGATACAAGACTCGACCTTGGGTCCACACCTCAAGACACCTCTCTGAGCTCATCAAGTTGTTGGGTCAACTAGCTCGTCCTCGATCCAGTCCGACCTCATTTCCCTATCTTCTTCCATTGCGCCACACGTCCTAGTCACATCTCGTGATCAAGGGGACATTAATAGCTCGGCCGCGCTCCACAACGTCAAGCCATCCAATTTGAGTGCTACCTCTATACCTAGTACATGGCCTTGTACTAGGTATCCTGGTATGACCCTCAAACCCTATAAATACTCCTTCCCCCACCCACCCCTACCCCCGGCAAGGGGACAACAGGACAACAAAGGAAAGAGGATAGGAAAAAAAACATATAGTACAAATAGAAAAAACAACTTATCTAACATTCTATTTACACCCACCTTGCACCAGATTTAGCTCGCATAACATTTTAGCCTTGTCTATGGGAAATCAAGCACTAAACACCGTTAAACACTCACTTGTTACCTCTTTCCAAAAAACCCTTTTAAAACCTTAGCCGATAGAACCATCCTCTCACGATGCACAGGCCACAACGAAGTAGGAATCGTGGTGATTCTACTCCCTTACCACCCACTTCTCATGCTATTGATGGTGAAACCTATGAGATGCCACATTACGGTCCGACCATCATCATTAATGCTGGCCCTATAGAAGAGGGCCGAATTTTAGAGTTGGAACACTTATGCAGACATTTAGTACACCAGAACATAGAAAACGAACGATCGAATGCCCTCCTACAAGTCAGAATAACAGAGTTAGAAGAGTTGAAGGATTTACACCTGAAAGAGCACTCCTCTAGTGCATAGAAGTGTTTCCTTAATTCAATCATCACTCAGACATGAAGGAGAGCTGAACGAACGTAATTGCGAGGGTGTTGTAGGCTCCCTCAGAGCAAGAACCTTCACTAGAGAATGGTCTCACAGCCTTGGACCATCCCAAAATGCTCATGGGGAGCTGTACTTCACGTAGCCCTACGAAAGCAATATACAAGGCATCACAAGCGCACACTGCCTCACAGCAGTCAGCCCATACCGCTGCTCGACACTAAGTCGACAATTATCAACCTAATAAAGAAAGGACAATGAATCCTTGCCTAGTTTGGGACCATGATAGGGGCACCCACACTCCTATCCCAAAAGATACCTAGCTTGGCTCTAATAGGAAAGGATATGCGACATGGTGAGAAGGTTGTCCACCATCAAAGAGGCTTCAAAGGTGAGCCCGTCATAAAAGCACCATCGATAAGACATTCTTTGTGCTCAAAATCCAGTCAGAAGTGCTCCCTACAGGATGAGGCTCCCTACTATGGAATCGTACCATGGGATGATGGACCCAGAAGACCACATTGCCCAATTCTAGTCCACTATGGCGATACATAACTTTTTAGATGCCATATGATGTAAGACTTTTTCTACCACCTTTGGAGGAGTAGCTAGGATATCGTTCAACAAGCTCAAACCAAATACAGTGAGCTCGTTTTTTTAACTTACCAACCCCTTTCTTACACACTCTATGGTGAGCAAACCACTAGAAAAGAATGCCTCTTACCTCTAGGAAGTACGACAAGGGCCCTGCGAACCCCTACGAGACTATTTAGCAAGGTTTAATGAAGCATGTCTCTAGATCCCGAACCTTAATCAAGACGTGGCTTTAGAAGCCATCAAACAAGAGGTTCTCGTTGAAAGTCCTTTCTTCAACTCCCTCTCCAAATGTCAACTTACCATGCTTGAGCAAGTAAGGGAGAAAGACCGGAAGTATATCCGACAAGAAGACAAGAGGAATGCCCGAAGATAGACCGAAAATCGCTCAACTTAGACTCGAGCGACCGATGATATCTCTTGAAAAGGAACCGACCAAGGGATCACTGCGATTCCAATCGAATTGACAAAAACCTAAGGATAAAAGATGGAGAAAAGTGAAGGCTCTTCTTAATGTATGAAGAGTTCACCCCTCAAATTGCCTATATATGATGTGTTCCTTGAAATAAGAAACCGCGTCATCCTACTGCCATCACCTCCGATGAGACCAAGTCCACGATGAAAAGACTCCAAGGAATATTACAAGTGTCACCGCAACTGTAGACATGATACGGGAAATTATTAGTAGTCCAAAAGCACCATAGAGGATGCCGTACGTCGAGGTTAGCTAAAACAATATGTAGATGGTGACCTAAAGCTAGAACCTTAGCACATCAGCTATGTCATGGCGAAATTAAGACATCATAGGTGGGCACATCACCTTGGTGAGAGCTGAATTATTGCCCAGTATGTCTCGACTAGTGATGAACATGGGACCAAAGAAGTTGAGGATTGACTCCACCATTTCATTTTTTTGACAAGGATTACAAGGGAATCTAAACCCCTCATTAGGATGTCCTGTTATTGTTGCTTGCATATCAGGGTGGAAGGTCAAAAGGATATTGATTGACAATGAAAACAGGGCGGACATACTCTTCAATCAGGCTTACGAACACATGAAACATGAGCTAAAGCCGGAATTATGGCCATATGACCACGAGCTGTATGGCTTTAACAACCAAAATATTGAGCCTCGAGGCATCATTACCTTGCCTCTCGAGCTCGGAGAGGAGCCATACAGCATCGAACATCTGATAGATTTCCCCGTGGTTGATTGTTGGTCTCCCTACAATGTCATATTAGATAGGGGTAGTCAATCCATATTCGCCATGATCGTCTCTCAGCTACACCTCAAAGCCAAATTCCTTACCCCAGTGGGAATAGGCGTATGCTGAAGTGATCAAGAACAGTCCCAATAGCTATACATGAGAGTCGTAAAAGGAGATCATGTATGCACGATTGAAGGAGAACTTGGGCATAACCTCAAACAATGCAGCGAGACAGCTAAGCTTAGGGAAGAGGTCGCCTTCGATGATATCTTCGACCACAAGATCAAGGTCGGAGCATCTCTCCACCGTGATGTCAAAGAAGATTTGATTACCTTTTTAAAGGCAAACAAGGATGTATTTGTCTAGTCACCAGCCGACATGACAAGCATAAACCCCAGTCTAATTACACATTTGCTTAACATCGACAAAGATTTTAGGCTGGTATGTCAGAAAATCTGACACTTCGCCCCTAAGAAGTGGGCCGCCATCAAAGAAGAAGTCCAAAAGTTATTAAAAAAATAACTATATATAAAAATAAGAAAATTCTACAATAACAACCTTTTTTTTAGTGCGATTGGTTCGATATGATTATTGGTGATTGGGATCTATTATAACCATCATGAGACCCTTAATATTGCTTTTGCATTAATAATTTATGATCAATTTAACACTAATATTAAGAGCGAAACAAGGGAATATATTTTTTAACGTAATGATACGGGGTTAAATCATTTTTCCTTATATTGTTTTTGTGTTGCTGGGATTAATTCAAGAAAAAAAATCGATAAAATATTATCGCCATGTCGAATCACTTGGGACCCACTAATTCAGGAGAGGAAAAATATTTTGATTCCTTGTCTGTAGAGAGGCAGAGTAATGCAAGATATTAGGAAACAAGTTCAGCTGCGACTTAATGTCATCACACCCTATGCTCTCTGCAATCATCATTCTTGTCTTACTTATTTTAGTGACTAATAATTTTTTTAATTAACAAGATTTTCAAAACCATGTATAATCAAATTTAAAACATTTGTTCTTCCTCATATACGAGTTGTGTTTATTTCTACTTGCGTATATGCTAATTTTCTCGCAATTGAACGAATAACGAATTTTAGTGTGGTAAAATCACAAATAATTGGAGGTGAGAAATCATAAATGGCCATTATAAATTTTTGGATGAGTATATATATATATATATATGTCAAGTTAGACCAAACTAGAGATGAGTTTCGCCTCATTTATTTTTAGGTGATACTCGTCTTATTATATAATGAGACGAAACTTTCTTTAGGTTCTCTATTTAGACGATCCTCACATCATTTTAGCTAAAAAGGCAAAGTTTTATATGAAAGGGTTGGAGGTGATTATTTCGCCTCTGTACGTTAAAAGAAGTGATACTTTAACCTACTATTAAGTTGAAAAATTTTGTCTCTTTTGGTCATTTTCCCACGATTGCTTCTACATTTCTTTTCCTACCAAATAATGAAATTATAATATTTTTCCCCTTTTCTTCCCTCCTGTTCATTCCCTTCAATTTCCTTAGTCAATAAAGTCGAGACTCAAGGGCAAGGTATCTATGAAAGTTACATTATCACTCACCCCATTTGCGTAATGGAAAAGTGAAAGAGAGGAATGTAAAAGGAAAAAGAAATCAAAGTCATTTCGATGGAATCTTGCCGCATGTTGAATCTTTGTCGATACCAATTATGGAGCACAACTATTTGCTGAGGTAACTAATGACACTACTTATTGATGTATGGATTCGAGTAAAGTAGTTATGTACGTACTAATTATCGTACTATAGGTGATTTCTAAGTAGTGACACACAATAACACGTCAAAAGTAATCAAGAGAGAAGTAGAATAGAAAGGAAGAGTAGGCAATCCCAATCGTTGAAATGCATTTGTGACAAGTGGAGGAGCTATCAGATCTCAAATGCCACTAACAGTAATGAACAAGTGCTTGATCTCTTGAGACAAAAATCCAGCAACACTTTAGAGTTTTGGTCCAATTTCTTCTTGTTCGAATGAGAAGGGACTTGGGGTGTCTATCAAGTAAGGTCATCAACGTTATCCATTGGATCACATTGACAGTCAACACCCAAGATAAGTCTCTTTTGGTGCATAGTCACACTAAGAAAGGTTGAATGACAGATAGGTCATACCAATGAGCCATGCCAAAACTTCCTTGGTCATCCTATCTAGGGAACCAGACTTGTTGGGCGTTATAACTTAGTCCACGTGTCTAACCCAAATAATTAAATAATAATATTTATATTTTTAAACTAATTTATACTTCTTTATATTGTAACATCCTTTGCATTTTGGTTTTCCTTTTTGCTTTTGGACATAGTGTGTGACTATTACCAGGGAATTGTAGGTGTTTCACAT
The DNA here is from genome assembly GCA_024138025.1 of Combretum micranthum. Taxonomy (NCBI): domain Eukaryota; kingdom Viridiplantae; phylum Streptophyta; class Magnoliopsida; order Myrtales; family Combretaceae; genus Combretum; species Combretum micranthum. The sequence goes on along the minus strand of JAMXBD010000402.1, from coordinate 915,281 downwards.
CTTTTAAAACGGTGTAGACATGCCATGGAATATATTGATAGAGTTACCAACAAGGGACATGCTTGTGGGTTATTCATACTTAATTAGCTTTTTTATATAGAATTTAATTATTAAATGATTTGAATTTAAAGTTAAATTAAAACCCATTCAAGTTTTAATTTAAGATCATGAGTCAGCTTACTTAAACTTGTGGGTAAATTTATGAGTCATATATATTATGCAAATCATACATGCAAATAAAACTAAAACTAATTTCTATTTAATATGTAACATATAGTCCATTTTTTTTAAGGTTCAATAAAAATTATGATATGAAAAACAGAAATAGAAATTTTCAAATCTTATTTATTAAGTAAATTATATCAAAAAGTATCAAAGTTTTAGATAAGCTCAATTAAATTATCAATGTCTTGAGTGGTTAAAAAAAATCAATATCTCATAAAGTGAGTCAATTGAGATATTTATAACATACTATTTAGGAAAATTAATTAAAAATAATCTAAGCATTAATACCTTAAACAAATTTTGCAAAATGTGAATACCTATTATGACTTACTTTGCGAAATATTGATATCTCATTTAACTCATTTTTTAGAATATTGATTCCGCATTTTAACTGTTCCAAGTGTTAATGGCTTAAATTAACTCATCTCAAAAGTTGATACTTTTTGACGCAATTTGGCCCTTAATTAATGTACTCTACTTATAAAATTATCTATATATTTATTCATTTTGTATATCTGTTGTCGAGTATTTAACTATATCTCGTATCTTAGACACACAAATCAAGTACTTGTGAGGTACTCAAGTTTGGCTCAAGCTCCATTTTTAAATGAGTTAAGTCTGAGCTTGAAATGGAACTCTTTATTTAAATGAGCTGACTTTGAGCTTGAATTTTAGGCACAATACAAAAGATTGGTTTAGGAGTTTAATAATATTTTAAAGAGCCAAGCATGAGCCCTATAGATGTTTGGCTCACTTTAGCTCAATTTATTTGCAGCCCTATATATTGTTACTAGTATTATTAGTTAATCAAGGTTTTTTGTTATTGCCATTTAAAGGACTTATTTCTATTAAGAGGCGTGCAGGTCATAAGTATTACCATGGCAAAGCCTTTGGAGGAGTTGTATCTCACTGCTTTGTTTTTATTTATATTTTTGTTTTACATTTTGAGGAAGGAGGAAATGACGGGAATATAAGGAGATCCATTATTAGCAAGATAGACATGTTAGATCATTTAACATATATTTAAATCTTCCTATAATTGTATCCCGAGAAAAGTGGACAAACTATATAAATTGTAATTATTTGTATCCCGAGAAAAGTGGACAAACTGTATAAATTGTAATTAATTTATGGGACATCAAATGTCATATTGTCACACTCCTTTCATTTCACACGGTATTGATCATACTATAGCTTAACATAATTTGTAAGAAAATTGTTCCATCTGATAATTATTTTATGAAGAGCATACATTAAGGGCTACTAACATCTCTTTGTTTTTTCCCCCCAGAATATAGTTCAATCATCTAGAGCTCATAAATTGAGAGGCACTTTCCTAGCCTGGATAATGAGTTGTAAAGTTCCTCCCTAATGCCCTAGGCGTAGGGTCTCTAAAAACAAATTAAATATCGTATTTATAATTAAACTTTATAAATTCGTATAATTAACTATTTAAAATTTATAAGTTTACTACATATAAACTTTTGAGTTCATTTATAATCTCTATTTGAGGTAACTAATTAAAAAATGGATATAAGTATCGATTGCGAAATTTGATAAAGTTTATATAATTAATTGTAGAAATAAATGAAATTTAGGTGTCAAATTGATATTTTAAATTTCAAAAAATTAATTGTAAAAATAAGTAGAGTTATGACACCAAAATATGATAATAACACTTAAAAATAATGCTCACGTAACGCAACTTGAAACAAAAGTAAGCTGACTTTGCCTTCATTTTAATAAGTATATAATTATTAAGACATTAAATAATGTAACTTTAATGTTTTATACATATTTATTTTTCATAAAGTATGTAATTGATATTATAAATCTAAATAGCATTTTTTTTAGGGAAACATCATTAAAGAACCAATTTATTAATTTAAAATTTAAACGAAATCCATGTAAAACAAAAATATGTATCGTAATTAACAGACACACATTTCAATGAACATTTTCCGTAAATTAAAATATGAATGTCCATAGCATGAAGCCTACATTTGATTTGTCCAAAAACATTGATTGCAATATCAAGGGTACAGAGGGGACATTAGTGGAACAGGAAGGAACACCTTCACTTAGACTCGACAAGCATATCTTTTTAGATTTAGGAGTGGTTTTGTATAAATAAAAGCATATTTTTTAAGACGACTTAAAAGAACAAAAAATGGTTAAAATCTATAATGCCATTCGACTCAACTTATTTTTGAGTTTAATTTTTTTTATTTATAATTAAAATTTCTTTATTTTTTTAAGTTTGTTCTAGTTTTAATTTTAATTAATAAAAAAGCTGGATGAGTCATGCGCATTCTTGTTTGATAGGGAGCGTTCCAATTCCAAGTACAAAATTTTATCCATCCACCTCCGCTAATCAAGATATTAATGACTGTTTATAGGTATGCACATATTTTAAAATTAAAAAAAAAAGGTGTGTTTCAAGAAATTTAAAAATATATCGGTTTAGTTTTCCATGAGTGTGGTAATTAATTTGTTTCACATGTACACACTATGATAAATACAAAAAAGCTGAGTTTCATCAAAGGGACAAAGTGTAAAGAAGGTAAAAGAGAAACATAGAGAGGGAAGAAAAGATTAACCAAAAATTCAGAATACAAATATATATATATATATATAATTAAAAAGTAAAACGAATCGTAAGAAGAGAAAAAGTAAAATTGTAAGAAGAATAAATTAAAAATATGTATTCAAAATAAAGGAGAAAAAAAGTAATTGAAAGAGAGACGCAATGATGATTAAAGTTAAAGACAATAACAGGATGGGATATCACTCTTTCTTAAAGTCGTGAGCATATGGAATTATATATGTGAAATACGAAGCAGCAAGGCACCTCACATGAATAAAAAGACATTCCGACAGCACTTTCGGTGCAATGAGATTTAAATTTCCAGGACATCTTTTTGACTAGAAACACCACTATCCAACGGAAGCCCTTCACTTATCAAGAACCAAAAGCCGCTGCCCACTAAACCCGGTCTAGCTTCGTCTTTCAACCTATGAACTTAGTGTTCCATTCTTGCTTCACGATGAAAATGAGTTCAAAAAATCCCATCGAATCTGACGAAGGAGTATCAAATACTTCTTCAATATGTATGGAATATGAAGTGTTTTTAAGCTTTAGAGGGCCTGATACTCAAAATGGTTTTACAAGTCATCTTTATTTTAATCTCATTGAAAAGGGAATTAGAGTTTTTAAAAATGATGATGAACCTGGAATTGCTATAGCCATCTTCTTAAAATGTTATGCTGCGAGCAAATGGTGTCTTATAGAGTTGGCAAAGATTGTGGAGTGTAAGAGAACTACCGGATTAAAAATCATGCCTACTTTTTATGATGTTACACCTACTGAGGTTCGTAATCAAACTGGAAACTATGGAGAGGTGCTTGAATCACATGAGAAATATTATGATAAGGAAACCATTGCAAACTGGAAAAAAGCTTTGAAAGAGGTAGGATGCCTTTAAGGTTGGGACATTGAGAGTGGCACCAATAGGTAATTTGCTCATACATGATGATAGCTACCTTTCTTTTGTGATATACATATTGAAAATTACTTTTTTTCTGCTATGTGTTCATATGATATCTAAATTACACAACTTATTAGTTGTTATATTATACTATATTAATTTCCACAGTATGTTAAATTATTTCTTGGATTTGAAAAATCTAGCATAAATAGACCTTACTAACTGACTATTTCTAAGCACATTAATAACCTTACAGGGCTCATATACTTATTAAGTATTTATATATCGGTACTTTCAAGAGGAATATTTAGTGGGATTTGAACCCTATATCATGTAAGTTGCTAGAGGTATGTCTTGTACACTCTACCCCAAATAAATGTATATTATATATCATTGCATAAATATGTTAACTGTTATTTACTGGGATAACTTTATTGTTAATATCTCAATATCTCAAGTTTGGATAACTTTACAGGTAACGACAATTCCATCCCTAGCGATTTTAGGAAATACGCACAATTTAATTCATCCTCCAAATCAAATCTAACTACATCTTCCAATTTTTTTTTAAGGTCTCAAAACATATTGTGTGGCTCAGTTGATAAATTTGAGCAATAATCATTTATCAAAAAAGTTCCTTCTTTGTAATTATCAAGAGAATGTTTAAAAATTTAAGGGAAAAATGCAAAGCCTTCATAATTTAGTTGCGCATACGCCTCTAAACTTTCAAATATGGTAAGTTATTTCCTTAAACTTCGATAAATTGACAAATTACCCCTAAAAGTTAATAATAGCCCCCTTAAAATTAGATTTTGGTAAAAAAAAAAAAAAAAGAAAAAAGTCACTTAAACTCATTAAAGTGTGTTTTAACATCCTTTTAAACTTTCATTTTGATGTGTTCTATTAAACTGAAAAATCAAGTGTTCTTTATCTGACCAATTTATCAAAATATAAAGTGTTATTTTCAATATGAAAGTTTAGAAAATATATGAACATTTAGATTAAAGTTTAGAGGTGTTTTGCAACTTCCCTATCAATAAGGCAAACAATCCCACTGCACCCACTGGTCAAACAAATACAATATTACTTGCGTGACAAATAATTTGTATTTGACGCATAGCGAAATCTTCTCATTCACAGAAATAACAGGTGGCAAGGGAACTCTCTGATTTTTTCAATTCGCATGCAAGCCTCCTAATACTACATTTTCTTGAATTCATTCTCCATCTGAAAACGGTGATAGTAGTGGATTTGGATCTTATTTAGGGCCATAGTTGTCAAAATTGCGATTTTACCTATATGATTCTACGAGTTTACGATTTTAGGAGGTCATTCCGAGTTGACTCGTGCGTAGTATCATTTTTTGATAAAATCTTACGATTTCAACCGAGTCTACATGTAAACTTGGTAGAATCTTACGATTTTAATCGAATTTACCGATTCTACCTATTTGAGTTAATTAAGCTAAAATATAAAAAATACGACTGTATATTTATAAGCTCATCAATTATTAAGAATTAGAATGATGTATCTTTTTTATTGTCGTTTCTATTTGGTTTCCACACAGTCTCTCTATCTTATTCCCTCCCTACCATGAAAACTCTTGTTCTACATTTATGGAATTCATTTAAGTTAAGTTGTAGCTATAAAGTTGACAAGAAAACTTATTTATTTCATTTATATAATTAAGCATTTAATAAGTTGAAGATTTTGATTATCCTATAATTTATCACTTATTTCAAACAAAGTAATAGAAAATAAATTAATTTTGACTTTATTTGCTCTTTTTTATATGTGTTATATTATAGACTAAGAGTAATTATGAAAAAGATAACTTAATTTCTTTATTTTTTTAACATTCATTATGTGTTTTATGTCTTCTATAAGTATTCTTATAATTTTTCAAAGCTATTTTGCAAAGGTTGTAGAAACTTACGTTTCTACGTTTCGATTCTACTGACCTCCTAGCGATTCTACATAGAATAGCGAGTTTAACAACCTTGTTTAGGGCAAAATTTTCTTTTAAACACCGGTTTGGTTTGATTCAATTAAAATAATTTTGTTCGGATCTACTGTTTGGTCCTAATAGTAAGCTCAAATATTATACTCCAACACGACTAAAAGTAAGAAAAAGCAAAAAGAAAAGAAAAAGTAGACGATAAAGTTATTATTAACTGGTAAAAGTGAGTAATCTGGTAAAAAAAAAAAATCACAAGAGTTTTTACTTTTGTGGACTATTTTGTGATTGCCCAATTTTTTCTACTAGATTACTTTATCGAAAAATAAAAGACAACATTATCTTTATTTAATTACTTCTTCTTTTTTTTTTTTTTTTTTGGTAAAAACAGAGGAATAAACATGCGGAGAACCACAAAGAAGAACAAACATTACGATGATAGACGATCGAGCAATTTTAAGCCGTCATTCTTATTAGTTATTATCAGTATATACTAAATCTTTATATAAAATTTGCTTTTTGAGCCCTTGTAGAGAAATTAGTAAGTTCAAATTGTTGAAATTTTATCAGGAATTTTAACATTTTAAATTAGTGTGAAATTTTATAAAATTCATTAATTATCATGTAAACATATAACGGCAGATCAGAATAGGAGTGAAACCTTATATCCGAAAATCCTTTCTAAAATATATATCAGATCACATTCAATTATTTTATGGAATCTGACAGCTGGAGGCCAATTTACATCTAAGAGTCTTCGGCAAAGCCCACGTGATGCCCATTGGGCCACTTTGCCTTTTTTTTTGTTTTTTTTCTTTTAACCGCAATTAAAAAAACCCACGGCAGCATACAGGGAAAGCAATAGGAACCGCACTATTGACCATACTGCTATCCAAAGGAAACACCTCCACTCTCCGAGGGTTTTTTTTTTTAGAAAAAAAAAAAAGAAAACAGCAAAGTTGCGAATTCCATTTTTTCTTCTTTCTGCAATAGAGTTAGAAGTACTTATCCACCACATCGTATAGATCCATCCTGGTATTTCATTTGAGCTGTCCATTCTTGTTTCTTATTAAAAATGAGTTCAAAAAGTCTCATAGAGTCTGATGAGGGGGTATCTACAGCAGGATTCGACTACGAAGTATTTTTAAGCTTTAGAGGTCCGGATACTCGAGGCAATTTAACCGATCACCTTTACCATAGACTTGTTGATGCTGGAATCAGGGTTTTTAGAGATGATGAAGAGCTTAGAAAGGGAGAAAAGATTGGACCAGAACTCCTTAAAGGTATTAAAGAATCCAAGATCGCCATACCCATCTTCTCAAAAGGCTATGCTGAAAGCAAATGGTGTCTTAAAGAGTTGTCTGAAATCGTGGAATGTAAGAGATCTAATGGATTAAAAGTGATGCCCATCTTTTATGATGAAGCGCCATCCGAAGTTCGTAATCAATCCAACAGTTATGCAAAAGCTTTTGAAATTCATGAGAAGTGCTACGATGAGAATGTTATTGAGGGTTGGAGAGCGGCTTTAAGAGAGGCGGGAGAATTAAGTGGTTGGGACATTTATAGCACCACCAGCAGGTATTTTATTACTATGGGATGATTTTTGCTTTTCAAAACAATATCTGATATATGAATGTCAAAAATATATGAATTGCGTTATACATCCTGCACACGCTGGTTATTATTTATTTGAAAGATAAATTTGAAAAATGTTGGATTATTTTCTTATTATATTTGTCTATCCAATATGATAAACATGTGTTATACAAAATGCTAATAGCTTTATTATTTATGTCTTCAGATGATTAAAAATACGGAAAACTAAATCACATGAAACAAACGATTTTTTTTTAATATTTTTAAAAGGGCATTTTAGCAGCAAAACTTATAAAAAATATGCTTACGCATGATCTGATTATACATTGAAATTTTTTGGGTGCTAAGAATATGCATTGATTTGACTTATACGACAACATGGGTCGGGTCTGAGCTGTGTTCCGGATTGGTTCCGAACTGTAACTCTCGGAGCCCATGATCTGACAGGTCCGGGCCAGTTCAGTGCCGAGTCTGGTTGTCTCATCATCTAATTGATACAGTATGAAATGAAAGCAGTATTTTGAATAGTCTCATAATTTTCACACAATATCTAATATTGATGTGACAAGTGATGCAGCTATTTTTTTTTCAATTAATATATCTGTAATATAAAAAAAAATGTAACTCATAGTCATATTAACTAGCAACTTCCAATATGAAAAAAACAAAAAAAAAAAATAGTTGACTGGGTATCACAAGATTAATTTAACTCATATATGATAGTGATATGACGTAAGTCGGTCTGTTGGTAAAGTAAATAAAGAATTTTGAATATTAAGTAATGATTTGCAGATTTTTATATAAAGAGTTGTTTATCAAGCGAGATACCTTACAACCAATGCACCGTGTAAAAAAAATGTAATAATAATAGTATTAATATACAACAACATAATTTTCTTTTTTTTTTTAATGGAAGAATTTACATTCAAATAATATATTGTGTGACTTTTTTATTGCTTTGATTGTCCTCATTATTTGATATTTCTCTTTTCTATTTCTATTTATTTCTCTTTTATTTTTGGCCTCTCACCATTCCCCAAGTGACCTATTAACTTTTTCAACGCCTGTTTGTTTTCTTTTCTTATTGTTTTAATATTTTATTTTTATTATTTTTAAATAAATATTTGTGTATAAATAAGTACAAATAAAAATAAATATTTTTACTAATAAACTGACCAAATAAAGATGAGATATAGATAAGTTACAAAGTAAATTAAATATAAATGAAAATTAGACAATCCAAACAAACCTCTAATGCTCTCTTTATACTTTTTTTATCCATAAGATTTTTCTTATTTTTCTTCTTTCTTCTCCTTTTTAGAAGGAAAGAAATTGGAATTAAAAAAAAACACAGAACAAAAAAAGGAAAGATAAAAAGGTGAAAGTGAATGTCTTGTTTTAGTAAAAAGAATTGTAAAGAATCATTTTGTAAGTAAAGTTAGTTAAATTTTTTTCTTAAACTAGTTAAACTATAAAACTGCTTGCAAAATTAAAAATAATCTCATCATTAAAAGATATTTTTGTAATTTCATGAAATTTCCCCACATTCGCTCCATATTCAAAAGGAAGACTTATGTGGGCCTAAAAAGATCTTTTCTTTCAAATCCATTACCTCCCTTTTCCTCTATTTCTTCCAAAATTTGAGAAGAAAATGATTTTTTTTCCTTCTGTAATATATCCAATTTTTGTACATAGTAAATGCATTGTATCCCTTTCCTTTGATATTAAATTCTTTGCTAGCAATTTTTTTCCCAACTTGTAATTAGTAATGTTTGATATCAGCTTTCAATTATCTAATATTTTCATCCTTTTCTTTATACAGATTCTTCAAAAGAGAGGGAGAGCTAACAAAAGAAGTAACGAATGTGGTATTACGTGAATTAAAGAAAGCATATTTGGTTATAACTGATTACTTAGTTGGAATTGATCATCATGTCAAAGAAATTTCAAGTATGTTATCTGCTGACACTAATGCTGTTAAGATCATTGGTATTTATGGGATGGGTGGCATGGGAAAAACAACTCTTGCCAAAGCCATTTATAATGATCTTTTGTCTAATTTAGAAAGTCACAGCTTTCTTGCCGACATCAGAGAAACATCTTGGTCAAAAGGTATGGTGTTTCTATACAAGAGATTGATTACAGACATTCTTGGTAGGGCATCGGCAAATATCTCTAATGAAGATGAAGGTATTGGTAAAATAAGGGAAAGATTTTCTAATAAGAAAGTTATTATTCTTTTGGATGATGTTGATGGAAAATCCCAATTAGAAGGTTTTATAGGAAAACATGATTGCTTTGGTTGTGGAAGTGTAATAATTGTAACCACCAGAAACAAAAGCATCATTGATTCATTCAAAGTCATTCGACCTTATGAACTTGGTGGTTTAGAAGCTCCTTTAGATCTTCAACTTTTTAGCAAACATGCATTTCGAAAAGACAATCCACCGAATGAATATTCTTCTCTCTCTCAAAAAGCAGTGGAGATAAGTGCGGGACTTCCTGTAGCCCTTGAGGTTTTTGGTTCTCTTTTATATGGTAAGAGTCGTGAAGTATGGGAATTTACGTTGGACAAATTAGAAGTGGTTCCTCATTTGGAGATTCGTAAAAAGTTAATTATTAGTTATGAGGCATTAGATGAAATACAAAAGCAAATATTTCTTGATATAGCTTGCTTTTTCATTGGAGACGACTATAGAATTGCAATTCATTTTTAGGAGGAGTCTCAATATCCAAAAGAAGCAATAGAACTTCTTCAACAAATGTCCCTAATAAAAATACTAGAGAACCAAGAATTCTGGATGCATGACCAGCTAAGAGATCTCGGCAGGGAAATTGTTCGAGAAGAGCAAAGAGAACTTGAAAGATGTAGTAGGTTGTGGAATATAGAGGAGGCAACAAAATTATTTATGGAAAATAAGGTAACATCTATATTTTACTTTTCAATAGATAATTTTTTAAAATGATGATTGATAAGTTTCTATAATGTTCGTTTATTAGAAACTTAAACAAAACAGATAGAATTTTTCCCTTTAAAATTTTGCAGAAATTTCAAATAAAATTTAGAACGCTTTTAAATGGAAAAAAAAATCCAACATCAAAATTCTTTGAATCATGTGCTACATTGATCAATAATAAAATATATAAATAAATAGTCAATTGTTTAGTTTTATTTACTATTAATACTATATACAATACATCTACATACAAAAAAAAATTGTAGCATATTTATTATATAGAGCATATTTGTATGTAGTATATATATAGAGAGAGTACTCATAATTAGTAGTATGAAAACTAATTGTCTATTAAAATAGACAAGTGCAAATCGCCCTTTCCTTATTATAAAAATGATGTATGTTGTAGTTATTACTATATGAAGTGTGAAATTATATGTAATGTGTATTTATCATTATAAATGTGTCAAGAAACATATAATGTAACTTCGTATAGAAAAAAATTTTAGGGAAGTCTTTCAAAAGGGCTAAATTACTTTCTCCACTATAGTAAATATGTAACTTTATCAAAATGTTGAGTTTCAATTTTAGCATCCATGTAATTAACCAACCAAGAGAATAGTGACTTGGCATGCTTATATTGAAAAGAAAAGCTACCTAGAAAATTTCTCTAAGATACAATGTAGCCTATTTTAGGAGGTTTTCTTAGTATTATGTAAATACAAAAGAAGATTAATAGTGCATGAAAAAAAAAAAAAAAGAAGAAGAAATATCAATTTATTGAAAGGTTAAAATTATAACTTCAATTATTGTCTATAATTTGTTGAGAAAAGTGGTTGCTACTAAGTTGTAGAATTGAAAATGCAACATTAGGATTTGATTGGTTTTCTTTTCTTAAAAGTATTTAATTTTTTTTTTTATTTTAGGGATCAAAGATAAATTCTTTCTTATATTTTCGTTATGATCAGGAATTCCTAATTTAAGTGACTATAACCATAATTTATATCGAATCTTATTTCATATATACATCTAAATATACCAAAATATCTATAAAAAGAAAAGGAAATTGACACCAATGAAATCCAATCAACTAAATTTCCTCTGGTTTCTATTTAGTTGATCTTATTTGCATTTAGCTAACCTAATCGGTCTCTTTTGGCCCTAGTTGTCTTTGCAAACTACCATAACTTGTCTTTTTTTTGGTCAAACCACTCAAACAATGATCATTTAACTTAAGATTTCTTTCACTACCAATACACGGATGAAAGATAATTAAGATGATTTCCCTTGCTGAGAAACTATTAATGGATGAGACCATGGATATAGATTAGGGTGAGGAAGCTATTGTAATTTGCTACTTAAAGACGAGGTGGAATGCAACCATTGATATAAAGGCCATTGATAAGATGGAACATTATGCTCAGTCTGAGTGCTCTTCTATTGGAGGTCCTCATTTGTCTGGTTTAAATTTGATAGCACATGAATCATTGCATCAAGCTTGATATCTCTACTGGCAAAATACGTCACATAAAAGACCAAGCTCATCACAAAATGATAGTTGTATCGATGATGGGTTAGTCCTCTGCACCAAAATCCATCCATGCTTGAGAACCTTCAAGATATCTACATTAGACTTTGGCTTATCCCCCATTTCCTATACATAGGCCTCATCATCAACTTACTTCTACAACATATTCTCTTGAGTGGTACAAACAACCTATCAATTATGCTAAAGTAAAAAAGGTCTCAAAAACTTTGATCATATATTAATGAGGTATCTTTATGTATAATTTCATTGCAAGGTAAGTCCAATGCTAAGCATTTAGTCCTCTGCTTTATCATTGTGTATATTTATACCTTTAAGCTTTTGACATATAAAAAAATGACGAAAAATTACGACCTTCTTAAGCACTTGCATGCAACAAATAGAAGAAATAGGAAAACATGTAGTTTTTAGCTTATATACATGAATGAGTGCACTCTAGTAATATGGTGTTGCCTTGGTACACTTATTAGGAAACCCATAACTTAAAATTCTTACTAGTTTGCGTAGGAGCCTACTCTACTATGATGCCTCTCTAAATTCCCTATATGCCTAGTAAATGATGTCACTCTAACAACCATAGCATCCCTTATAGCTCCATCTTCCCTTCATTTAGCACTACGATCACCCTCTCCACAACCACCATCATAATCATTATCAGCATCATCTCCATCATGGTTGTTACCCAATTAATGCAACATAAACCTCTCTTTTGATGCCCCATTATTGTTCTTTGACCAAATGCTGGCATAGATCCTCACTAAGAGAAGTGTACAAACTATTGCTTATTTAAATTTATCTAATTAGACATGAAAGAATCAATATGTGAAGGAATGTAACATAGAGCTAAAATATAACCATTGTGCTACTCAACATGAATTTGATGATCTTGTATAAATCGCTCTATGATGTTGTGCTCCATCTTGTACAAGTATGCATAATTTATTAACTAAAGCACGCGTTGACATAAGACTACATTCACACACATTTAAACACACTAAAAGCTACTACTCCTAAATCATTTGTTCTTTTCCATTGAAAAAAAGGTACTCCATGGGTTTAGTACTACCATCAACATTTTCCTTTAGCATAGATGCTAGATTCTTAAAGTATATGAAGATACTATCTCTCAAGATCTACTAGGATTTACTTATTTCCCGTTAAAGTGGCTCATCTTCTGTAGGTTAATTGGTGATATAATTGCTATTACAATCTTTAGTTTAAAATAATACATGATTGAATAGATGATAGTGATGAACTATCAGGATTGATATCTAATCACTCGATTTCTTCTTCATATCTTTCAAGTAAAAAATTTGTTAATAGTAGTCCATAAGAATGCGAAGCTCATTATCATACTATGTATGATATGTGTTAATTAATAATATATCCATATATGATCATTTTTACTCTCATGTTTATTGCGATGTGTGCCATACCATCCACACTTAATCAATAAGATGCAATGACTTTCATAGTAGTTCAATAATATTATGCTAGACAGTTGCCCATAAAAGGTCATAGGGTTTTTGTTCTGATCATCTAAAACATACATACCATTATTCTATAATTTCAATCCTACTTATGTAGATTTTGTGATAAACCCAACTCTGTTTACTACATGGTAATTATATAGCTAGATGTTAGTGCTTTTATCCCATGAAAAAGCCTTTAAGTCATGAGATACTTAAGCACAACAGAGCCTCAGTTACATATTTACACAAAAGAACAAAAGGTTAAATTTAATCGTCTTTTTAAAAAAAAAAATGGTTAAAAAGTTTGCTTATCTTATATTTAAACCATAAAGGAAAATACAAGATAACTTATATTGTGGACATTGTGGGTCTTTAATTCTTCCTCAAATGCCTCATTTAAGAACTTGTATGCCAAAATGTTGCTTAGCTAAAAAATGAACTTTGTAAATTTTAAAAATCAACAAACATGCATCTTACATATGGTCAAACATCCTCACAGTTATTTAGCATGGTCTAATGCAATTTATTTTATCTTGTTTCAATAATCAAGAGCGGTGTTATTAGATATGGTCCCCCATGTATCTTTAGGGGTAGTGTCGTATACCTAAAATCATTAGCACATACTATAGGTGGTATGCTTAAAAGGGTTAAACTCATCCATTGGAAGACTTTATCTCACGTGAGCTTAGAATTACATGTTGAAAATTTAATAAAGATTTCCATGTCTTAGATATAAATGGATGCATTAGGCCCTAAGTCTCCTTCCACAGTAACATGGCCTTCCTTATGTAATATCATTTTTAGCACCATTTTCTTACACATGAGCATTTGTTCGACTTGCTATCTAGAGAAAAATGCTAGAAAACCTTTGCTTCTATCTTTTGATTTGAACCTTCCACATTGACTCATTATAAATAAGATAAGTGTCAAAAGTCCTAATACTCTTGTATATGTGAAAATAGGGTAAATATTTCTTGCCTTGCAATAAAATCTTTTAATCAATAAAGAATATTCCCATTACATGAAATAGTTAATGGGCATTTTGTCTACGAATTGCAATACTTCAAAGGTAATTCTTTTTTTTTTTTTGTTGATTAAGTATAAATAATCATAGGCTATGATTAGACTTTTGTTTAAAGTAGATAAATTACTAGAGAAACATCGTACTCCTTGATCTAACAATTAAAATAAGTAACGTCATGAAAACATGAAAACTAAGGGCTACTTTATAGAGAAAAACAAATTGAAGAGATATTCACATCTTTACTTATTTTTATCCTTAGGGAATTCGTTAATTAATGTTGTACTCAAACTATTCATTGTGATTTGTCTTACATTGGATGAAGCTAAGCAAAATAAAATTTATGTCTATCATATTACATAGGATTATTGAATATCAAATAGCTAAAGGGATAGCTTTTATGATTTAGGTATGTATAAATAATGACTTAGGGTTAAGTAAGTACTACGTGAGTATAAATCCTTAATTGAATCCTAGCCTATAGGTGTTAATTTTCAAATTTTGGAATTAGAACCTACCTTGTAATTTGTGGGAGCCATCTTAAACTTATTGAATTTAAGAAATTTTTTATTACATGTTATAACATAATTTTTTTAAGCTAGGATTCTTAATAACCTATCAATTTTCTCATGTATTTGTGTACCTTGAAATATTAATTACTAATTGTGGCTGTGGGAACTTGTTGCCAAAATTGAAGTTCAGATTGTATTTACTACAAATTTTATGAGTCAATTACAAATACACATCATATGTTTTACTTCATCCTCTTTTAGATATGCTCAAATCTTTAAAAAGTATGCATTTAGATTCCTAATGTAGTAAAAATGCACTTTTTTTTTCCTCAATAAGATTTGGGTCTAAATGCATGAATTTAAAGATAAGAGAGATAAATGTACATGAAGTAACATAAAAAGGTGTACTTGCAAATTACCATTTTATTTAAAGGCAATTGTTTTTTTTTTTCGTATTTATACAATAATATTTATAATCAGCTTTTAATTTTTTTTTTTTTTTATAAAATTGTGGGTTATATCAATAGTCAATTTTTTTAAAAGATGACAAGTACATCTAAGACCACTTTATTCTTACATAATGTTATAACGTTGGTTTTTTATACATATTTTCTCATTTTGCATTATAATATTCAATATGATCACTATAATATCATAAATATACAAGTATCATAAAATTAAAAGGAAAATAAATTTACGTTCTTTTTTTTTCCTAAGGACTTGCCAAATTTTTAATCTAAAGAAACAATAATAAATACTGCATACACAATATGGATACACTTAAAATAACAAACCAATTTCATCTAACATCTAAATTAAAAGTAGGTGGTGGTTCACAAAACAACATAATTAGAAACTCCTTTCTAATTTTTGTCTTAAAGTTCCACCCCTCACAACCCCCTCGTTAAATGCACCGTATATATATATATATATATATATATATATATATAATTGAATTACGTCTATATTTTGTTTGTTTATTAATTTATCTTCTTTTTTCCTTTTTTTTTTTTTTTAGGGACATGAAAATATTCAAGGCATTTGCGTTGATATTAGCGATCAATCACATTATTATTTCTCAAGTGATAAATTTGCCAATCTACCTAATTTAAGGCTTCTTCGTGTGGAATGCGATTATGACGATGACCGAGATAAAACTCTGGAGGCAAGACACACTTGGCACAGATGGTATTCAAAAGTTATTTTAGAGGATATACTCCCTAGAGGTAGGGGTAGAGGTCCATTCATTTTCTCCAAACTGAGATGGCTTTCATGGTCTTATTTTCCTGGAATGCATAACACAAGGAATATCTCTTTCGAAAAGTTAGCGATTTTGGAACTCTATGGGAGTTCAATTAAAAGTAGCTGGGGTGGTTGGAGTCATATTAAGGTACGACATTCCCCATACCAAGCTTATCATCACCATCATCACCATCATCATCATCATCATCATCAACTTCTTCTATGTGTAAATGAATTTACTTTTAGTTGCATATTTTTGTTTTTCTGATTTACAGAAGGCTAGAAACTTGAAGGTTTTGAACCTCACGAGTTGTGACCGATTGGTCAAAACTCCAGATTTTTCTTCTCACCCGTGTCTTGAGCAACTGATTCTTGAAGATTGTACAGGGCTAGTTGAAATTGATAAGTCTGTCAGTCTGCTAAAGCACTTGATCATAATTAACTTGAGCGGTTGCGAACGTTTGAAGGAGCTGCCAAAAGAACTGGGTAGCATGGACTCATTGAAGGAGCTAATTATTGCAGGTACTCGTATTGTCACGACTCTAATATGGGGGCCTAACAGGATTTATCTAAAGCCATCATATCACGTGTGCACCCGTAACATGAGAGCCGTCTTGTATGTCAGAGTATACAAGACTCTATTTATTTATAAATATTTATTCTACAAATGATATAATATATTACAGTATTTCAACTATGGAATTTGATTTTCCAATTTCCACCAAGATCGCAGAGAATCGGTATCCCCCACCAAATAGTGAAATTGGGTTTCCAAACTACAACATACAAAATTTAAAATTCAGCTAATTTACATTCTAAGTTCACCATATCCTATATCTCTATCTTCAATAGAGTTTGCTGGAGAAGCTCTCTTCACACATTCCTAGCCCAATCCCAGCTAGTAATAATCCTGCACAAAGAAACTGTTGGGGGGTGAGCGAACCACGGGCTCAGTGAGATAACCTGACCAGACCACACATCAAACAATAGCAACCAAGTATAATTATCAATCATATGTAATGCAACAATCAATCATATGCACATTACAAGCTTGGATGATCTAGAATCCAAAACAGGATGAAGATTTACGCCCTCTTCATCGGGGTTGAAGGAACCGATCTATGGCCCACCTACCCAGGAGAAACAGAGAACCATAGGAATAACAACACTCAGTTGCTTCACTCAATTTCCTTTTGGAACAAAGAGACTCCATTAAGTGGTAGTCATTTCAAAGCGATACCATGGGCGGCGTCCTTCATTTTCCAGTTAGTTCCCATGGAACCGACGGAACAAAGGTAAGCTTGCGTAGAACTAATAGCCTTTTGCCTAGAAAAACCAAGCATTACCAGAGAACCGAAATACTAACACGTAGTAGGCTGCCACATCTCCATATGCAGTTTATGCAAATCGTGCAATGCATGTCCATTTCATTTATAGTATCGTCAGTTGTTAATCAAGTTTAAGGCGATCATACAATTTACAGACAATCAGCAACATATTTCATACAATATTTAACATACAATAGGATTAACGCTTATATTATGATAATTTGCCTTTCAATCATACACCACGCATCATGCAGTATCCCAATCCCGCATGCATATCAATTGAATATATATATTATTACAAGTGCAACTATACTACAAGCACAAACAATGTGATAAAGTCAAGTAACTCACCTGGGTTCCTCGCTAAGTAGTTGAATAAGCTATTGATAATCCAGAAATTGATCTATTTTCCTATGAAAGGAAAATAACAGGGATTCATTATCGGGCCGTTTCTGTAAGAGAAGTCTTCCTATAATTAAAGGTGTTGATTCTAATCGCCGAATATTCGACTAAACCTGTTACTTTAATTATTGCATCGTTATATAATTTAATTAAATCATTTTAGATATCTAGATATTCCGTATCGGTGTTTGATATAGTTTTTATTAATTGCTATCTATATCTTTATTCAAGGAGTTTGTCTTTTCTTAAGTTTTACTGCTTTTGATAGAAGATTTTTATTTATTAATTCTTTGCCCGTTAACCTTATCTGTCTCTCAAAAATTGGTATTTTTATTTATTTAAGAATATGTTCTAGTATCTATACCTTTCAGAAGTTATAAAACCGTATTTAGGTTTATTAAATTTTTATTATACTTCAGTTTCATTCTTATTGCAAAACAACTAAGTTTAATACTACAATATTATTAGTACTTTTAGTTTTGAAACATTAATATAAATATTAGTAATAACTATAGGTATAATAATAATAATCAATTTTCATACTATTAGTGACAAAATAATAGTATCGATATATAAATATAGTAGCGTTTACATGAAGATAACAGTTTTAATAATCGTTCATGAGTCGTGATGAAAACATCATCAATACTAAATACTATACTTAGTAGTAATATTAATAGCAATACTTATAATCATACTTACAGGAATAACAGTAAAGTTGATGTTGGTTTATTAAGACTGTAAACTGAATGATTTTCTAATTTGTGATTTCTTAAGTATTGATTCTTACAGTAAAGGAATTTTTATTGTTTAATTCTTTTAATTTTCTTTTGATTGTATATCATTTTAGAGGATCTCATTTAAGTCTACATTCATATCCCAAGTTCATTCATAATTTATAGAGGTATTAATATGTGCAATTTCTATGAATTTACTCATAATACATTTTATTGTAACGTAGAACTCCTAATCATGTTTTTAAAGCTTGTTTTATCAAGTTTTATGTTCATATAAGGTTTCAGGAGTATTAGACATGAATTTAAACTAGTTTAGATAAAATTTGAGTCTTGTTTTATACACTTTATTCCTAGATCCGAATTTACTATTACTATAATTATAATATTTCTAAGTTGTTGTCTTTCTTTGTCAACAATATCTAGACATTTCTAACATATCAACCATCCATCTACTTGAATTCATCAATAGATTTGCAACTTTTATTAACCACAAAACTTTCTTCAAATGCTCAATAATTCATCTTAAAGTCTATACATAACTATAACAAAGATAGGTTAATAGTTTAGGACTTACCTTGGCTTGGAATGGAAAAAGGATTTTCAACTTCCTTTTTAAGCAAGAATTGAACCTATATCAAGGTTGGATGATGAGTTCTTAATTAAATTATAAGTTAGCATCATTAACTATAATGGAAGTTTACAAATTCTAACCAATATCCTTACCTTATTAAGCTAGCTTTTCCATCTTGGATTTTATGATAACTAAAACTTTTTGATTCGGTTTTGGATGTTGTTGGAGAGAGGAATTGATGTTGTTGATGAGCTTAGTGTGTAGGTAGGATATGGAAGAAAGCTAGGGGTTTTATGGTTGGTTATACAAGGGTTTCTAAGCTTCTAAGTTGAAGGTTGTAATGGGAAAAAGGAAAATAAAAAGTGCTGGACGCACTTGTGGTTGCAGCTGAGATTTTAGAGTGTTTTTATGGGGTTTATGAGCTCAAATTGTGTCTAACTTAGGCTTATATACTTATACTAGGACTAAACTAAGTTTTAGAGGCTATGGAATGAGTTTTGGACTTGAAAAATGTCCACAATTGCAGCTGTAAATTTCTATACGATTTTGCAATTTGGATGATAATTTGACTTGTGTTTTGACAAATTTTTGTGGTTATCTTTGAGGGCTTTAATGGTGTTTGTTTGGTAGCTAATTAATGCTATTTATGTGTGTAAAAATAAGAGCTTAACTTGTGTAAAAATCGGGTCAAAATCTGTTGAAATTTGAAGTGTGAAAACTGGAATTTCTGGAACAATTCCACCTTGATTTTTGGACGAATTTTGGATCCGATTTTCTCATTAATTTTTTGTGTATTAAGTGTCCATTTGAAGGCCCTTTATTGGTGTTTGATTGGTCAAAATATCAGCTCATTTAGTCCTAGGAATATTGCAAAAATCGGAGTTGAATTGGAGAAGTGTGCTGCTGTAATTGTTGAATTCTTCTCCTCTGTTGCAGCTGGTAACATCTGATTTTTACATGGATCTTTGAAGTGGTTATGGTTGTTTTTGTGTGCTGAAATTCTCCTCATTTATTTTTATTTACATGTGGAGTGTTTTGGTTGGTTTTTGGGTCAATTTCGTTTGAATTTAGAAGCTCAAATTTAGATCAAAGTTGGACAAGAAATCTCAGAGCTCTGTATCAGGAAGTCTTTTGCTGCTGTAGGACGAATTTCTAGTTTACTTTGCAGTTGTTTTCCTCTTCTATTTGGGCTGTGATTCTTGCAAATTAATTGTAGGTTATAGGTGTAACTTGTGGATTGGTTGGGGTGTCATTTTCAGGTTGGAATTTGTTCTAAAAATCGGACCAAAGTTGACAAGAATCAACCGCTGAAATCTGCAACTCCAGGTGCTCTGTTTTGCGTGTGTGTGAGGTGTGTGTGGCTCCTGCTGCTTGCTGCTGTGCTCTAGAATGGGGCTGCTGCTTGTTGCGCTGGCATGGAGACTGCTTGCTGGTGCTGCTGCTCGTTTGTCCCTTACTGCTTGTGTCGTTGTTGTTGCGCGTGGAGGGAAGCTGTTCCAGTTGCTCGATGAACTCCTGCAGTGCGCGTGGGATTCCAGCTGCTCGGTTGCTCATCCATGCTGTTCACGCGCGTGGATTGATCTTCACTCGGTTGCCTCCTCTGCTGATCACGCTCCAAATATTCCATTTGTACAGCGGTTGAAAACATCCGATGTCCTCTTCTTTTTTTTTTTTTTATATTTAATAGTTATTGACAAAAATATTTTTATTAAGAAAATAAATTATTCGCATATATCTACTCTTATTATATTTACGTTTTATCAAGATAATTTTATCTAAGTTACTACAAAAATTTTAGTTATTTGTATTTTCAAATTTTTAGTTAAAACTTCACACGATTAATTATTTTTAGTATTTTTAACTTACGTGATTAAATTTTCAAGTTTGGTGAATTAAATTAGGAACCAAGTCCTAATAAAGTTAGAATTCTAACAATTAAAACAGCGGATTTGAAATTTTCTTTTTAGTTTTAAATTGATAGTTATTGTTTAGTATTAGTGTCTATTTGTATTTGTAATCTATTATTTTATACCGATAGGCTCTATAAATAAACTATATCTTATCGGTTTTGGAATTTAGAGCTACTTTGAATTATATCTTGAATTATCATTTCAAGATACGAAATCTCGTTTTTGGTATCTATTCGGGTCAAGGAAATTTTTATTCGAGCTTTTCAAGCTACAAGTGAGTTTATTATATCTCATAAATCTATTCTAGGATTTTTGTTGAATCATGTTTTTTTTATATTAGTTTTACATTTGGCAACTCGTTCATTTTCTAGTTATGAAAATTATTAAATGTTACGTTGACAATTCAGGATTTTAATTTATAAAATCTCTAAATCTTTTAATTAGAATATTAGTGTAATTTTAAATATTCATTTAAGTTCTAGATTCTTAGATGTTGATCTATTTGTGATCTTATCGTATCTTTTGTAATTCTAGTGATTTGTCTTCCGTTTATATTTTTATATCTTGCAAGTTCTGAAAATTAATCGTCTTTTATTGTGATTTAAAATTACGATTGACTATGATTTGTTTATTGGACTATTGATCATTTTATCAAATGTCAGGTTTTACTGTACAGGAGTTAATTATACTAATTTGTTAATAACAACATATTTTATCTAGGCTACTTAATAGTGTTAACATATTAAAAATAATTTGAACACTATTAGTTCACTATTTAACAAGTATAGGGTTCATTTCTTAAGTATTGAACTTAAGGAAAAATGATTCAGTAATTTATATTAACGATTGATTTATCGTCGTTTTATAAATTATTTGAGATCACATTTGTTACAGTTTGTATTTCGAAAAATTTTATTAATAGAGATTTTAATCTTTCTAACTATAATCAAATTCATTCTTTGACGTTTGTAAATCGAGAAAAATTTAGAGTGATTTTTTACTACTTGTTCCAATTATTCAATATAATTCTATACTACATTTTCAGTATTTGTTAAAATTAGACTACGTAAAATTAGGGGGATTACACGTATAGTGGAAATCCCCAATTGGTCACTCATGAGAAGATTAAAGGTTTTTGATTCCCGTGACTGCGGGTATTTGAGCAAGGTCAATTCGCTGGATTTTGCAATTAATATCACAAGGCTTTCATTAGCACGCACAAAAATCACTGTACTCCCCGACTCAATCGGAAAGCTGGTGAACCTCTTAAAGCTGTCCTTAAGAGATTGCATAGGATTAAAGGCACTTCCAGAGTCAATTGGAGATTTAAAATTATTGATTGATCTAGATTTAGTGAATTCTGGAATTGTTGAGCTTCCCCATACGATTGGTAACCTAAAGAATTTGGAGACATTGCTCATTAGTTCGACTCGCTTAAGAAAATTGCCCACTACAATTGAAATGATGGAAAATCTCTTGACGATTCGGGCATGATTACGCTACAAGTGGTGGAAGCAAGGACACCAACAATTCCAGATATCTCAAACCTAATCAATTTGAAGCATTTGAGACTACATTTGAATGAAGAGGCTGTCGATCCATTTGAGGCATGCGATTCTGCCCCATGTTGGATTGGGAGGCTTACCAATTTGGAGACATTGCAATTGAACTCTCGACTCATAATTAGCTTGCATGAAGATCTGATCATCCTATCTCATCTTAGAACGTTGGAACTTTTTTCTTGTACCATGCTCCAAAGCATCTCGAAGCTTCCGTTAGGCTTGAAAGACTTAATGATTGGGGATTGCGAATCATTGAGGACTTTAATGGATCTTCCCTCAAGTTTAACGACGTTACAAATCTCGAGTTGTAGCTTACTCAGGACTTCATTAGATCTCTCGCATTTGAGAAAATTGGACTCTTTGAGCATTTATAGAACTCCCATTAGCACACTGCAGGGACTTTTCGGCCATGAATCGTTGCAAAAGCTAGTTTTAGTGGATTGTGAAATTTCTGAAATTGATGAGCTTGATATGCTAGAGAACTTAGAAAGAATACATATTAGCATTTGTATGAAACTTCAGAGTCTACCAGATTGGTTAAGTTTGAAGAAGCTCAGATATGTAAGTGTGTGGGCTTGTCATAATTTGGTTGAGATTCCTGGCATTGGTGTATTAGAGAATTTAACAACATTATGTATTGAAAGTTGTGCAGAACTTTGGAGACTACGGATTTGTCAAATTTGAAGAAGCTTAAGACTATAGAAGTGTTGTCTTGTCCTAATTTGGTTGAGATTCCTGGCATTGGTTTATTAGAGAATTTAACAACATTACGCATTGAGAATTGTGCAAAACTTTGGAGTCTACCGGATTTGTCAAATTTGAAGGAGCTCAAGGATTTAAGAGTGTTGGCTTGTCATAATTTGGTTGAGATTCCTGGCATTGGTGTAGTAGAGAATTTGACAAAATTATTTATTAAGAATTGTGCAAAACTTTGGAGTCTACCGGATTTGTCAAATTTGAAGAAGCTCAAGTATTTGGAAGTGTATTCATGTCCCAGTTTGGTTGAGATTACTGGCAGGTTGGAATCATTGAACGCATTAATCTTGATGGATTGTCAGTCTCTGGAAAAAATTGTGGACACACCAAAAACTATGGAAGAGTTCTGTATTAAACGTTGTGGGAAATTGAATAAATCTTCACCGAAGCTATTTACATGCACACAATTCAAGTTCTTCCAGACTTCTTTATAGGTATGGTGATATTATCCACATGAACATTCATTGCAAAAAAATTAAGTAATTATGACTATAATGTGCGAGTAATTGCTTGTGACTTTCACCCCTATTTTTTGGTTTTCCACAAATTCTGTATGTCTTCTCTCTCTCTCTCTCTCTATATATATATATATATACACATATATGCTACATCTTTGGGTATTCTGCATAAATTTTTCATTTTTTTTACTCTTTTACTTATCATATCTCTGTTATGTCTCTCTTTGTCCTGTGTTTGTCATTGATAATGAAAAGCCACATCCTATCCCAACAATTTGTTTTATGTTTTTCGTCTAGTATGTGCGTTCCTTGAAAGCGTTGTGACGTTGAGTTTTTAGTTGGTTTATTTTCTTCGCTAGAAGTTTTCTGTTGCATATTAGTATTTTACTTATGAATATGCTTTTTTTTTAAAGTTGTCTCAAGCTATTAGGACTTCTTGTACATAGCAAAATTGTTGTATACTCGACTACAATTGCTTTCCTTAGTTCTTTGGGACATTTTAGTATGAAGCATAATATGTTGTTAGAACAAATGAGAAATCATGTTTTCAGTGCTAGGTAGATTGTACTTCATACATCTTATATATAAGTAATAAATTTTTTGGTTAGGACTATTACATGATTTGAATTATATGATGCAAGTGCACATGATTATTAATTTAGACAAAAATATTCAATCATGCATGTAGCATAAGTGGTATCAAACACACTAAAGCTTCCCATGCCTATGGTCTTTTATGTCATGACATTTACAGCACAGGCGTGAGATCATTAGCTTAATGTTCTTTTAAAATGTTAATTTGCTACAAGTGCTATGTTCGTAATAATAGATGTCCAAAAGCCACTGTAGCTTGACAGATGTTAGCTTGTTTTTGGCATCAAGTCCATGTTTTTGTGGTCTCTCTTTTAGTCTTAAATTTTCCATGATTTCAAGAATGGAGTAGATTAATCTCAGTTTAAACCTAGAAATGGACTAGATCGTCAGGGTCCTTGTCAAGTTCTAGGCCATAATTGTAAAGAAATATGGTGGTTGCTATTTCTCGATTCTAAAGAATCTAGTTGCGAACTTCTCTTGGCTTGCAATTTTCTTGATGAGAAATGGTTTTCCAAATCCATGGTGATTGTTGTATAGAAGAGCCACTGTACAGGGTTTACTCTTCTTGTTTCCCCAGGTGAACCTTTCTTTGTCTAGTACAATACGTTTAGCATGATCATGGTGCAATAAACTACATTATGTGTGTGTGTGTGCGCGCATTTTTAAGAATGGTAGTTGACTCTGAAGTTTGTCATCCATGGAACCATGACTTTTATCTATGTGCTCATACTGTATCTTCCAATAAGAGTTAAAGTATCCGATTTAATTTTAACTTGTGACGCTGCCCATGGTGCTTTTTTTCTTTTAATTTTTCATTTAGTTTTCCCTTTTAATTTTCACTCTTGTGCAAATGTTTGAAGACATATTTGAAATAATGCTTGTATGTAATTTGATAGATAAGATTAAATGTGAAAATATATTGATTTTAATAAATCCATTCTCATTTCTAATATCCAAAACACTACCAAAAGTCTGGATATACTTTTAATTTTACAGAAGATTTTAGAAATGGCTGCATGTCATACTCACTGGAATCTCTGCTTGTCAAACTTTAAATATAGAGTTCTTATCTTGTCAAACCTTTGCCATCTGTGAAAAAATGTTGTGGTATGCACTCTTGGTGTGCAATGAGAAGACGATAGAGGTAATAAGTTTAACATGTAAAAATTTAATTGGGTATGAAAATTCAAATTGTCACTGTAAAATTTAAAATTCTAAAATTTAATTGTGGTTTTGATGTTATCTTTAGAAGAGACAATACACTACCAAGTTCTCTAAAATGAGGTTGGTTATTTTGCGGATGATTTAGAGGTAGCAAATTTTACAGAACAATATGTCTATAGCATGACCAAACATTTTAATACTTATTCAGAGTCTTTCATTGCAGCTACCAGAGCAGCACATGCATATGTTTTTGTGTGAGATAAATTTGGTGTGTACGAGGACAGAATTGATTTCATCAATTGCTCTGGAGAATCACATCATCACATGTTCCATGGATTCAGAGAAATCTTCTAAGGTAGAAGTTTCACAAGTACGTTTTTGAGTTATCTTGTGAGATTAATTTATACTTCATTTGTGAAGACTAAGTAATTTGCGTTATCCTTGCTAGGGATGATCATTTAGGTTCAAACAGAATGTTGGATGAAGATTGTGGGTATGATCACATGGCTAGATGATGCAAAACTATTAAAAAAAAAAAAAGAAAAAGAAAAAGAAAGAAAGATATTTTCAGTATTTAGTTGAAATGGAAAATGCATAAAGCTAGATTTTATAGTAATTCTGGATATTTGTCCCTTGAAAAGATATTTTAGACATCTAATTAGAAGATGAGAATGTCATTCTCTACCAATTATGCTTTTTCGAGAAATTTAATAAACCAGTTTTGTAATTTTTTTTCCTTTTTCCCCCTTACTTTTTTCTGTTTGTATCAGGGATATTTGTGAATGTAATGAGAAAATATCTCTGTTTTTTTCAATTAATGACGTATGATTAGTATTGCTCCTCTTTGTATCAAGAGCTTAATAAATATAACAAAAGAGGTTTATAGGACATTGTTAATACTTGTTCTTTGAGAACACTTTTGGTTTAAGACTGAATAAGTGGGAATTCACTCGTTTCTTATTTTCATGCTAGGTCCTCCTTCAAATTGGGACGAGCAATCCAATTACTTCTTGCATTACAGCTGTTTAGTTAAGATGAGTTGTTTTTCTTAGTGTGCAAGTTTTACTCCACCGACTTTAGAAGTCCTCCACCATTGTTTGAAGATACTCCTAATGCTGTTTATGAACTATGGATTGCATGTATGTTTCAATTATGCTGCTCCATTACTTTGTTCTATCATCAAACTGATAAATTAAGAATTTAAATATCAACCGAGAGTAGGAAATTTACTATCTTGTTATTGTTAAACTGGATATGATCTTTATTTCCTTTTTCTTATGATATTGTATTTATAGGCTGCTCAAAGGCATAAGGAACAACTTTATTTGGTCCATTGTGCACTTAGTTTTTCCTAAATCTGAAAATTCCAGGGGACATCTATGAACATGCTGTTGTTCTAAGCATGAAGATGGAAGATCAGGAAACATTTGAAAGGGATTTCTTTGAACTCAAGTGTTGTTACCCTGATGCAAGGTAATAAAATATATGAAGTGTTACCTCATGAGTTGTATATATTCGTGTATCCATTATTGTTGCATTACATACTCTATCCATTTTAAGATCTATTTTTCCCTTCCCACCACACCCCACCCCCTTCCCCCCCACCTTTTGTGTTTTTTTTTGGCATTATACCTTGTGTGCTACTTTGAAGGCTTTGTTTATGACCTAAAATGTAAGAGCTAATCAACAATATAAGATGTGAATTTCAATAACTATTCCAGTGCAAATCTGCTTAACAAAAATCAAGTTAGATATGTCATGGGTTGCAGACTCTTAGGTCGAGTAACTCAAGTTCCTTGATAGTATCGGTAGGTTGGTTTAAAAAGTTCCATTTTTTTCCCCCTACTCTTTGCCTATTGTAAATTTGTGCATTGACATCTCAACTATGATGACATGCTCATCCATTATTTCTCTCTCAAATTGATTTACCTTTGTTTTAATGGAGTAGGAGTTCGACTCCTCTCCCTCTCTTCAAGAGTATTTGATATTGGTCTCAATCTATCAAGACTCCTTATGCAAAATTGAATTGCTGATTTCCATATAGAATTAAAATTTCTTTCATCTGCTGCTTTAGACATTCCCTGCATCAAGTATCCTGTGGAGCTAGAACAATCCTTTCATGGCAGGGGCCTATAACCGTTTTTTGAGTGCTAAGAAGACAGTGCCACATGAGACTTACGTATACTTCATGGATCTTTTGGCAAAAACCATCAGGTAAATTATCTTTGTTGTTTTTTTCAAGGGAATATTAAATGAATGAAAAAAGAAAAAATTAATCTTCCTAGTAACATTAGAACTATGACTAAAGTTAAATGAAAAATATAAAGGGTGACTAAGTAGATGACAAATACCTGCATCTCAACATACGTTTTCTTTTTACTTTTTTACTTTTTTTCTTTTTTTCTTTCACTAGTTCGATCTATGGAAAAACATTTTTTAATCATAGCCATATCATTATTTTTTATCCATTTTTTGCTCTTACAAGATTGGTGATGTTATTGACTAGCTTCCTGTCTACCATTTTTGCATTTATGTCAAACTAGGGATGAAATAGCAGGATGAATTGAGTAGGCACATGATTATTTATCAATCAATGATGTACGACAAATGCTGCTGTTCTCTTCATATCAAGCGGTTTTGGAATATATTAAAGAGGCAAACATGATATTACTTATTTTTGTTTTTCTCTGAATAAGTAAAAGAAGAGTAAGAAGGAGATTCAATCATTGTTTTCTGATAAACTATTTTGGTTATGGACCAAATGGAAGGGAGTTATAGAACATGGGACATACAATTTGTCAAAGGACTTAGAACATAAGGAAAGGAGTTTATACTTCAATATGAAAAAAATGGGTTTATATCTTTCTAGTAGGCAAAAGAATCTGCACCTTCAAAGGAGATCCTTCCTTCTAGCTCATCAATGAAACAGTTAGTTATGCAAGAGAATTGGAACAGATAGTTTAGGAGCTACTGTAGCTTGTTATCTACTTTTATTGTCACACCTCTTGTTCATGGGGTCAACACCATTTTTCTTGCCCAAGTGTAAACCCCACATCTAAATTCTCAATCATGGCTCTCCTGTTCAAGATGAGTAAATCATTGCTACTTCAACGCAACGTTTGAAAGAATGCGCTCTTGAGAAAAATGGTCATTATTTCATTTGCCGCAATTAATATGTTTGCTTGGCTTACTCTACACTGTTCTTGATGTCAACTTTTCTAATTGTTTAGCACATATGCCCTTTATTTTTTGCTAAACGTTGAAGTGCTTGGAGCAATTCAAGTATCAATTGGTTTTAGATGAGTTAATGACTATCTTATAAGCTAAGTCTGAGCTATTTGGAAATTGGCTACTTTAAATCATACTAAGTATGGACAAATTTTAGATCAATAAGAGCTTCAACTCAAAAATTAATTTTTTTTAATTACTCAAGCCCTTGGATATATTTCGTCGATTAAGTTTAAACTCATTATGTTCCGTTATTTGTCAACTTGAATAAAATATTTTAATATCAAATCCTGTTTCATTGTCTTTCTCTCTCTATACATATATATATATGTATGTATGTATATCTTCTCATCCATAAAAGAAGAAAAGAAGAGTTTGTTGCGAGTATGGCGGCTAAAATTAATACTCAGCGTTATAATACAAGTCTTGTGTTTGTAAGAAATAAAAATTATTTCTTTTTTTTTTTATTTAAAAGCTTTTATACAGTTGTCATGTTTGTATTAATTATTTTAAAATAATATATATATATATATATATATATATTATATACAAGCTTTGACTGAGCTTTCATACGGTTCACCCTTAGGTTTTTACAATCAATTAAGAACATTTAAATTGACAAGTCATAAATTAATATCAACTTTTTGTTGTATTCATGTTTTTCTCTTTCATTTTTGCTAGAAAATACGTGCAGATTCGGATGATATACACAAAATATATTTAAGAATAAGAATCGCATGAAAAACGATCCAGAATTTGAAGTTCAGGCACGGTCCAGCAAGCATGGAGCCCATCGTCCAATTACATTAATGAAGTCCAAAGCCAATTCTATGTTCTTTTTGTTAGTAGAATTAAAAATCCACGTGCTGTCCAATATTCATAATTTGTGGAAACCAGCCCATGTACAATTCAAGAGGTGCACATGTCCCAGTCAAGTCATCAAGCCATGCAATTTTCAAATTCAGAAGTCCACAAGTCAATTTTACTCTCCAGTTTCTGATTTCATTATAAGTTGAAACCTATTGAAAATCCATGAAGCCGTCCACTTGCAACTCCTATCTAGCATTTGCACCTGAAGGTGGAAATGAACCAAACCTGTTCACAAATTACTTGAGTTCAGCTTGATATTTACTCAAGTTTCTCAAATAATCGAGCTATCGTAGGTACTAATTCCATCAGTAGGGTTTGGGCCTTGCAATCACAGAAAACGCTCAATGGTGTGCCGAAAGGTTATCTGCTGTGACTACTTCAATGCTTAAGTCAGTTTGTGAGTCACTTAGAGAGCACTAAGAAGAATATTTAGGGGAGAGTACATTGACCAGTTAAAAATGACTTACTTGTACTTAGTGGAGGGAAGGGCTATTTATTGTTGTGATCATACCAAAATGAGGCCCATTGAGTTTTCTCTATTACAATAGACCTCATGCTAGCAACTAACCTAGCATCAAGGCGAGGGGTCTATCTTTGGTGTGAAGTGAATGAACTGTGCTAGTGTGTAGTGTTGGCCAATTGGTGTTGTCCACCTCGGTACTGTGTCAAGATAGGAACTATCTAACAGTTCAGGGTAATTGTTTATGAGAGAGTTCATGGCATATTAAGGGTAAATAAGGCAAGGCTCTCTACTTGAGAATTGTGGCTTGGAGCGAGGAGGTTAAGATCGACGTAGAGTTCAGCTTTGGGTTGAACTCTTTAGGAGGTTGGGACTGAGGTCTCAACATGAATGAATTCCTTGTAGCTAGGCTAGTTGAACTCGTGTGCTTTTGGACTCTTCTTAGGCCTTTCAACCTATGTAAGGATTATGGTGAGTCAAGTGGGCTATGGTCTATTATCTGCTATCAACACTCGTCCCCCTTACTCCTATTGCAAGGAGACGAGGGGAGTAGCTGATTTGGTTATAGCCCATGAGGTCGATGTGCAACTTGAAGTCTTGAGGTGTCTCTATGTTAGGTTGTAGGGATCGTCAAATAAGGTTTTGCAGCAAAATTTTTTTTTTTTTTTTTTTTTTTTTGAGAATCCATAAAACGCCAATGGGATTCATGCGGTTGATCAAATCGCTAAAGATAATGAACAATACCTTATGTGAGTTTTAATCACACTGGATCTAAGGGGTTGCAATCACACGAGCTCCCTCCATGTGAATGAATACACCAAACATATTTTGTGCTATGTCAGCACGCCAAAACTGTTCTAAATGTGCATGGAAAAATCTAAGAAAAAGCTTTCGTGTTTGTCTTTCTTTTTTTTTTTTTTTTGGAGAGTGCAGATTTCTACCGCTCTAATATGATGGCAAGTGTTGTTTTTCTAAATGATAGCCATCACGTTTCTTTTATACTTGTAACAATATCCTACGAATTAGGATACTGATATCAAGATGATCCCTAAACCAATTACAGTTTCCTAATTAAAAAAAGAAACACATTCCTTTTCATTCTATTTAAAATGTAACAATTTTACGTTATTATTATTTATTTTCTTAATCGAATTAAGATTAATAAATAATTAGATAATTAGACAATCCTCGTGAAGCTTATTCAAATTAAACCCATGATCCATTTGATTCATTCTTTGTGTACGATACTATAGGTTCACTTCATGTTGACCGTAGGCCCAAGAACCTCTTTTTGGCCCACAAGGCATAAGTGGTCTTTGGTGACACATTATATCTACCTAAATTAAGTGAAAATCAGCAATCTAACTTGACCTATTAAATACAATTTAATTCTTTTGTCACATGATATCTAATGATTAAACATGAGGCATAAATTATATCTCCTATATATTGCTTAATCATTGAATTTCTTGAGTTTAGAGTTTTTAGAGTTTAATTGAATAAATCAAATGTTATTAATAACTCCTTATCAATTCATTCAGGCAAGTCATGCAATTTTTCTCAATCTCACTCTTCAAGAGGGCCCAAAAGATATCTTTCTTAAATTAGCGAGAGGGACAAATTTCTTCATGAGCACACATGTTCCTCAACACAATTTATTCTCATATGCAATCTTGATCTTACGATCGTCTAGTTAAAGACGATGAAGAATCGAGTCAAAACATGAAAATTATTGTGCAATGATCCATGGTGTCATCAGGTCAAAAGACTATAATAACATTAGAAGAAAAGTAATTATAACAAGGATCCATATGATACTCTCATGGTGGGTCAATCTAATACAATATTCGCCTAAATGTATTTATTTGCTGACTTAATATCTCATATCCATGATCTGTAAAATGTGATCATCGATCAGCTTACACATTAGTCTTAAGTTTATTATTGTTCCATAGAGTGAGCGACCAAGGACAATTTAGAATAGCATTCTTACTATCTTATAGTTTTACTATTAAAGTTACCTACTTCAATGATATAAGAAGGAACAAACTATTCATGGAAACCTTTTATCCTGTTAGAAGACTATCAATAATAACATGATAAACGAAATGGTTTGTTAAATAAAGATAAAAGTACAAATGACATCAAAATCCTGATGGGCTAGGGCACATCACTAGTAATCTCCCACTCGCACTAGGCTTGATTAGACAAAAATCTAATGCCTAATGATTAGCATGACGATCATGTTTGGACATTGTCATTTGTAGGCACTTTGCATATTTTAACATCCTCTCTATCGATTATCTATTGAATGAGATGGTAATGCCTGAGTATGTGCTTGGATCGTTGGTGTAATCTACGTTCCTTAGCCTATGCATTAGTGCTATTATTGTCACAATAGAGGTCCATTGGATCTGCCATGTTAGGAACAACTCCCAAATCGTTAATGAACTTCTTAATCCAAATTGCTTCCTTAGTTGCATCTAATGCTACAATATATTCAGCGTCTGTAGTAGAATCAACAATGATGTCTTGTTTGGAACTCTTCCAGCTTATAGCTATTGTTGTTGTACTCAAATTTTTCACTTCTAATTTTTCGTTTTGAGCAGAATTGCTGGAACATCAAAAAAATTTGTTGAAATCAATACTCCAACAAGCATAGACATTACATAATATGGTTGGAAATTTGGATCATCATAGTATTTGCTTCATTCATAGCCCTCTAAACAGTATGTTAGGATGCTGCTTCCTTCTTCCTCTTCACTCGCATTCTTCTAGGAAAACGGATTGGTCCATGCCAAAGTTGGCGACTAGACTAGACACAACAATTTGGTCTGGTTTGTGTTAAGTAAGACAGATTTTGATAAACACTATCATATTAATTTGCAAGGAAGAGTTGGCAGACAAAAACGGACCAGGAAAGCCTAAATTTAATGGGTACAAGAAATTGCCAGCTGCAAAAATTAATTTAAATTAATCACTGGTACATGTGCATGTGCATGTGCTTTCGCGCCTTATTCATAAAAGACAACATAACCTGCTCGGAAAAATTAAAATATCTGAAATAATAATGATGTTTGACCAAAATTAAGTCATTAGTAACCAACTATACAAGGACCATATGCCCAATTTAAAGTAGCAAGTCCTTCACAAACATCTAATTTAGTTTCTTAGCTCAGTTGTGAAATCACTGATTCATTCTTTTCTTACTTACTTGTTTGAAAATGAGTTTGAAAAAATTTCCAAATTCCGATGAGGGAGTTTTAGCTATTAATACACTAACACTAGAATACAAGGTGTTTTTAAGTTTTAGAGAACCCCACACAAGAGCTGATTTTACTGATCATCTCTGTACTAGACTCGTTGATGCAGGAATTAGAGTTTTTAGAGATGATGAAGAGCTCAGGCAAGGAGAAAAGATAATACCAGATCTCCTTAAAGGGATAAAACAGTCCAAGATCGCTATGCCCATTTTCTCTAAAGGCCATGCTCCAAGCCAATGGTGCCTTAAAGAGTTGGCGCAAATGGTTGAGTGCAAGAGAACCACTCGATTAAAAGTGATGCCAATTTTCTATGATGTTATACTATCTAAAGTGCGCAGTCAAATTAGAAATTCTAGAGAGGCGTTCAAATCACATGAGAAGTATACGGTTAATACTGTCTTTTTCTATTATATATATTTATATATCTAAATTAACGAAGTTTATTAACACAAAATCTCTTACTCTTTTATTCTCCTAGTCTCTTACTCTTTTACTCTCATTCAGTTTGCACCACACCTTATTTCATTATCATCCTTATTGTTGCCTCAATTTCTCATACTTTTATATCCTAGTCTTGTCTCTCCTTAATTGCTAGACCAACATATTTTGGCATTTTGTAAGGGCAATAACTTTATTTACAGTTTATAGTATCTTTAGAGATATTGATAAATGTCTGGTATTTCAGCACTTCTTAGCTCGCTCGTACTTCCATTCTCTTGATACTAATATTCGTTGGAGCTCCTATGCATCGTTTTACTCATTAAATGTCAGATGCTGCAACATGATAAGTTTCTATTGCGTTGATGTTCCACGCATGAATCTTGAGGAGATGCACCATGTGAATGTCAAAATTTCCCTTATCTCTATGACCTGCTTCATACGATATATACCCTTTAACATTATTTGCTTCATTTTATGTCTTCGTTCTATTAATTCTTTGACTCTGCAAATCCCTAAATAGATAATCCTCTTATTAAACTTTATCCAATTATTTTTGAAGTGTGAGTTATGTATGATTGAACTTTGCGTTTGTTATTGGAAAATGAATCTTATGTCCTATCTACTTGCATATACTTTTCAAGTAAGAAGGAGAGCTCGTAAAAGAAGTAACCAATGTAATATTGTGTGAGTTAAAGAAAGCTTATTTGATGGTAGCCCATCATTTATATGGACTAAAGTATCATGTTGAAAAAGTTTTTTAAGTACCTTATATGCTGAAATCAGTGGTGTAATCATTGTTGCAATTCATGGGATGGGTGGTATAGGAAAAGCAATGCTTGGAAAAGTTATTTACAGCCACTTATTGTCCCATTTTTAAACATGAATGTTGATTTCTTGACATGAAAAATGGTTGCTTAAAAAGTCCCGACTTCTTGTCTCACCCTAAACTAGAGCAACTAATTCTTGAAGACTCTTATAACTTGGATAACTTGGATGAGTCTATCAATATGCTAAAGCATTTGGTCGTTCTAAACTCAAGGGGTTGTAGGAGTCTACGGAAGCTACCAGAAGGGCTTAGCTGCATGGAATCCTTAGAGGAACTTATTATTGATGATAATGTCTCTATTGTAAAATTTCCTAATTGGCCACCCATGACGAGGCTTAGAATTTTTAGTTGCTCTTCTTGCTGGTCAGTGAGCAGGGTCAGTTCATTCGATTTTGAAAATAATCTCACAGAGCTCTCATTGGAGGACACGTCGATCATTACACTCGCCGACTTTAACCGTGCAGTTATAGAAGCACTTCAAAAATCAATTGTATATTGGGTATCCTTGATCGAATTAGATTTATCATACTCTGGAATCGTTAAGCTTCCCGATACAATAGGTAACTTGAAGAAATTAAAGGTATTAAGTGTTGCATGGACTCCCATAAGAAAATTGCCCACTACAATTGGAATGTTGGAATATAAGCGATTGTTGAAATGAGTTACTCCTCCGCTAGATGGTTATTTGATGAATTAGATGTCTTTCCAACAGTAGTGTATGATCACTCAATTCAAGTTCTTTTAGTTCTGTTTTAGAGTAAGACATTACTCTAAAACAGATAATTGCTTCTATTATTATTATTATTATTATTATTATTATTATTATTATTGCCTCGTAATAATCTAAATATAAAAATAATGTTTAGGAGACTTAAACATACACAAAATAGATGACAATAACCTTGCAGTCTTCATCAGAAAATATTATGACTATTGACTAATAATGGAGCTTCAACTAATATAAACATATGACCTCATTAAATGCAAGGTAGTCGTA
This sequence comes from Combretum micranthum, assembly GCA_024138025.1. Taxonomy (NCBI): domain Eukaryota; kingdom Viridiplantae; phylum Streptophyta; class Magnoliopsida; order Myrtales; family Combretaceae; genus Combretum; species Combretum micranthum. Next base: position 879,698 of record JAMXBD010000402.1, on the reverse strand, counting down.
AGTGGGAAATCAATGATGGTTTTGTGTTTTCTCAAAGGCAAAAAAATCTCCACTTTTAATGATTTCCTTATAGCTCATCAATCCCAAACACTCGATTCACACTTTGCACTTAAGTTGTATTAATTTGAGCTAGTGTCGATGCCGTTGCAGACATCTATTAGGAATGTTTTGTTTCTTTCTGATTATCTATACTTGACAAACATATAAGGGCATAAACAAGTATGATTCAGCTAATTATTGATAGTTTGATTTAAAATTGTTTCTGATAGTGGTTTTTTGGAGATGCCTTTGCCTACTCTTTCTAATGGTTGTTCACAATTGACGAATGCAAATATGTTTCGATTATACTGCTTTATCACTTCATTCAAATCTAAAAATGCAGAGATTAATAGATGTTGTCCATAATTTGACATTTGATTGTTGCCTTTTTCAATTTTTTTTTTTTTTTAAAATTGGGCATAGTATTCAAAAAGCGATCAATGTCATGCTTGGTACTAAACTTTCTCCAATTATATAATTGACTATCTAAAGTTTAAAATAGTTAATTTGATATCTATTAAAAGTTTTTATATTTACTAATAGTACCTAAGACTCCCAACGAATAAGGAAGTAATATGTGTCAAATAGTCAATGAAAAACTAGAAAATTAGACAATTAAGCAAGTAGATGAACACACACATTAAAGTTGTTGGGAGTTAATTTACTGACTTGATTGTCTATTTGATAACATATGCATTATTCATCTTGTTTAATTGCCTAATTTGTTAGTTTTTTGTTTGTTAGTACATACCATTTCCCATTTCACTAGGAGTGCATGCACAACAAGCAAAGTTAATTTTGTTAATTGAAGTAATATTAATAAATACAAAAATTTTAATTGGATATTAAATTAACTACTTTAAAACTTAGATAATTAATTGTACACTTAAGGAAACTTCAGATACCAAACATCACATTATCCCGTCAGAAAAATGCAATATATGGGACAGTATGGGTTTATAGCTCTCCCCAATAATATAGGTTTAATCGAGCCAATTTCACTGAGAATGGCTGTGGATTGAGAGCAATACTTAAATATCAAATGGACGAGTTTGAACTTCAATGCAAAAGTTTATTTTTACAAGTACTTCACCCTTGTGTCAGAACTAGTCAAGTTCAATTTGTGCCATTTCTTGCTAATTTGAATTAAAATTTTGGACCGAGACACCTTTTTTGGTTTCTACCTAGTGTTATACATTAATTTCTTTGGACTTATATAAATAGATGCAAGAATTCGTGTGCAGATTCCTATGACGTAACTTGCTTGGTGATCTCATTGCGCTTATCATGTAGGCTGGAAATTGATTCATTAAGTCTAGTTTTGTGAAAACCCTACCTCAATCAGAATGTAGTTTGTATGTGTTTAGTTGTTCTGCATGAGTACTGGGTGATGAGAGAACTTGTGACGAGAAAAAAGAAGAAATGGATGACTCCTAATTAAAGAAATTCTTCAAGATCTGCATAAAAAATCCAAAAAAAATAAGATAGGGTATATAAATATATATATATATATATATATGTAGATTCTTTTTTATAAGATATTTATGCTATAAAATCCTAAAATTATTTTAAGATTCAATAACACATCATTTGCTAAGTGCTAAATTGGTCATAAAATTGTGTAAACTAACCTTTGGAGTTAACTAAACTAGGTAGAAGCCCGTGTTAATCAGAACTGTTTCACATATTTAAAAAAAAGAAAACAAACATATTATTTCTTCTTTTAATTTTTTTTATTAAAACAATGAATTATGTTTATTATTATTTTTATTTATACATGTATTATTCATGAAAATCAAATTAGAATGTTTATATCATATTTCGATTGTTGAGGTGTATCTACAAATAAGATAATTTTTAAATTTTAGCCTCTAGTGTTATGAACATTTTTTTCTTATGTTTTACTAATTAATCCACTTCTATTACTTACTTACTTATTTGTTTACATAATTGATAGTGGGCCAACTAAAAGTATGCAATGAATTAGAATTTGCATCTCAAATTATGATAACATATTCTTATTTTTATCGACTAATATATCATTATAGTTCAGTATAATTATAATTTTATGATGGATGAAATCTCACCTTTCACTTTAAGCTTTACACATTTATTTAGATAAACAACTAATTTCAAATGTTATTGCATATATTTGTATTGGTGATAGGAAATATGTAATTAAAGTTCTTTGATAGAATGTATTTTTATCAATATAGGGTTTGGTTTGATTTTAGGGGGGCAAATGGGACTAAACTACACTACACACACTCCTAGATAGATTAAGCTTGCAAATTGATGGGAAAATGACATATGCTTTTATAATTCATAAGTTATTTTCAAGAAAATAAATTATGAATGAGCCCCCATTTTCCAAAACAAGGGAGACTACTTTCTAATAATTGTTCCACTTTTCATTAAATAAATAGGGAAAAATGAAAAGACATTTTTTTTTTAGAAAATAAATTCATCAAAACAAAGAGGGCCTTAATAGTGAAATTCTTTCTTTCTTCCTTCATATTTCCTCCTCTCACTCGAGTTTTGAGTTATAAAAAAAGGTGTATAGACATAGAAAGAATTACCCTCTCTTACATTGGATAATGTATCTACTAATGATTATATGGAAGATTTCTTGAAAGTTCAACTTAATTTGTAAAATAATTTGTCATGTCATAGTGGATTTTTTTCATATTAGATGCCGTTCTCATATTCTTCATTTAATCATTAAAAAGGGTTTGATAGTAGCTACTCAAGCTTTGTATAAGATAAGAGAGAGCGTGAGGTATATGAAGGGTTCAAGAGTAGGATGTATCATTTTTGGGAGTGTGTTGGTCAACTTGGTGATATTGATACTAGAGTTGGTTTGCATTTGGATGTAGCCACTAGATGGAACTCTACTTATCTTATGCTTGATACTGCACTAAATTATAAACATGCTTTTTGTTGCCTTCAATCAAATGATTCGAATTATAAGTGGTCTTTCAATGGAGAGTACGAAAGAGTGGAGAAAACATGCAAGTTCTTTACTCCTTTTTCTACCATCACAAACTTGATCTCTAGCTCCTCTTATCCTACTTCAAACCTATATTTTGTCCAAGTTTAGAGAACTACTTTTTTTTTTTATTATTAAGAACTTAGCATGTGAAGATATTATCATAAGTGACATGTGTCTTAAGATGAAGCAAAAGTTTGATAAATATTGGGAGGAATACAACATTGCCCTTGCTCTAAAGGCTTGCCTTGACCCTTAAATGAAGTTTAATTTCTTGAAATTTTGTTTCAACATCCTCGTACTTGTGAAGAATAGATGACTAATATAAAGAACAAGTTGTATCAGCATTATAAAGAATATGAGAAAAGAAATGCAAATGATATGGAAGTAGATGTAGGCAACTAGTAACAAGGAACCTAGGATTTAGAAAAGGCTTGGACATTGATTTCGCTACTTTAGATGTAATTTTACTTTATGCTTTATTGATTTATTTATTTTTTGTAAGTTATATATTTTTAAGTATTAATATTCAATACTAATATTTTTCCCACTATGATAAAGAAGTATTGTCATGTTGAAACAGAAACTTTTGCTAAGTCTTCTTTGGATTCGTATTTAAATGAGCTAGTAATGGCTATAAACTTCTATCAAGAGTCAAACATATTACAATATTGGAAGACTCAAAGCTAGAGGAATTTGGATGTGCTTAGGATTTTAATTACTATGGTAGCATTTAAGTCATCTTTTAGCATTAGAGCTCATGTTTTTAGTAATTATAGAGTTCTCTTCTCTCTTTAGATGTGGAAGTTATCACTTGTACCCAGAATTGGTTACAAAAATATATTGACGAAGGTAGTTTATTATCTTCCTTTAGGTAAATTTTCTTTCAATGTGTAAGGTTAAGCTTTGAACATCTATAACTATATGTTTTATTTGTAAATTGTAGATAGTGATGAAAAAAACTAGGCAAATATGTCAAAGGAAGACTCAAATTCGATTATTCATCAAAATGGTTTATAGACATTTTGTCAATTATGATGGATATTATATTTCAAATTTCAATTTTTTTTTTGGATTGTTATTTAGTGTTGAATATATCATGTTTTCAAGCATCTAATATTATGTTGATTATATTCTTAGTCTTTTCATCAATATATTCTCTCTTGCAACCAGAGCTTTCTTGTTAGTCTTTAGCTTTCTTTCACGATGGTTTGCCCTCATTTGTAGAGATGGTTGAAGAGATAAATTTGTGGTGTTGTTCAGTTAAATGTTTGTCATTGCATGATTTGTGTTTTGCACTAAGGACAGTGATAAAAAATTTGTTTTAACTCTATATGCATTCTTTCTTGGGTTGAGAATTGCATGAAACGTTGTAAGAGCTTTCATGGGATATTAGTTAAATAGTATGATGGTCGTAGAAGACTACTGCAGAAGTTTCATTAGGCATTGTATTCTACTATATATACTTTCATTAAATTGCGTTTAGGATTGTAATTGACCATAGTTTTAAGACTTGTACTCAAAATGGTGTTGTTGTTGAGCATAGTGAAGGAAAAAAACAAAAACTCTTCTGTATTTATTAGATAAATATAGATGCTTCTATAAGTAAAAAAAAAAAAAAAAAAGGCAACACAATATTAATTGATATGAATTTTCAAAATAAAAGTCTACAAATTTTCCATATAACATTATTATCCAATGTAGGAAGTGATATATTATACATTTAAATTATATATAAATTTGAATTCTTTTAAATTTTCCTAAAAAAAAAAAAAACTAAGTGGGTTGGTAGGTAGCTAGCCTCGCATAACCCACATGCATAGCTCTAACTGTCATATCACTTTGTGGTATCTACTTAAAATATGGTACCTAAAGATGAGATTTGTCCAATCTTACATTAAAGATAAGACTATTATAAAATTCTTAAACTTCTTGTAACTCAAACTTCGATGTGCAATGTGATATAACCAAGATTATATGGTTTATACCATTATTTTGTTTAGTGTATGTTAGGTCTACCTAATCCATACTAAAGTGTTATTAATATAGACTTTGTACAAATAATAAAAGTTTTAAAGATTAACTTTTATAATGCAACACAAGAACCTATGATCTCAAGTAGTGTTCAAGCCTATATCATGTAAGTAGGTAGTTGGAACTCTTAGTGCAAATCCTTAAATCCCTCTTAATTGTATCAAGCTTAGCCATCTGTACATGAGGTGAGAAACACTAACCTTAAGTTTCTTTGAACTAAGTGAGTACAAAAGCACATCAAATAGTCAAAATAGTAAAATGTATTGTTTGTTAAAAATTTTAAATTCGTATGAGATTATATGTCATGATAATGCATGTGACATGGCGACTCAAGAGCAGTCCTTGGCAAATTAACTGAATAGAGTAGCATAAAGCAACTACAAACATAAATAGAGTAGTAACCAACTCGAAGAGATTCCAAAATCCAAGTAGAATTAGAAGATTCATTAACTAAACAAGTTGCCTTAAGCATGCAATTCTATATGCTTTAACCCAAGGTTATAAACCAAGAATTCCGAGAAAAGCAACTATTATCGAGTTAAGACCGTTAGATCCATTTGTTCAAAACCGAGCTTTTAAGATATAGCCTTTGAGACCTTTTCGTGTTATGCCATGCCATGAATGTAATAGTGCAAGCACCATTAATCAATCAAGAATCAAGCATATAATTCTAAATAACATAATTATGACATGATAATATATCCACACAATCCTATAAATTAAGCCTAAATAGCTAACATACTTTCATTGTCAAAAATCAGTTTTTATGTCATGCATCAACATATTAACCTAATATTCAATAAATTTATATTCAGTAAACTCATTATTTCATGTGATTCAATTAAGCAAAGTCACATTAAATTGTAAACAATAAACGGATAACTTACAATCTTTTACCATTCCACATAATAAGTAACAAATAAGGAATACTCACTTGAATCAACGAAATCCTTTAAGCAACGCGTTTAAATGGTTTTAAACATTTGTCAATAAATCAGCAGGCTGTAACCTTATGTTATATTTGTTTGCTCCATTTAGCCTTATGTTATATTTGTCTGTTCTAGTTTATACATTTCAAATAGGCATATCTCCCACTTGTCTTCTTCAAATTCTAATTAATTTTATATTATCGTAATTGTTTTTCAGTAACTACTTAAAAATTCATATATTACACTAAAATGACTAAGATTAATAAAGATATACTTTTATTTGAAACAGTATTGTTAGTACTGGATCAGAGGTTGACTCGAACATATTGGAGGGTGTTAGGGGTCAAGGGGTTGAATCAAACTCAACCTAAGGTCAAACCGAGGTCAATAAAAAATAAAATATTAAGTTATATTTGACTCAAAGTTAGGAATTGATACGTTTTTAGTGTCTTGTTATTAAGTTTGTATTTGTAATGTCCTATTTTTATAAATTTTTTTTTTACAATGTTACTTTTTATGTTCTTTACTCTAAATATGTGTTGGTGACAAAAACTTAAAAAAAAAATAGAAAAATTAATTTTCACATGCTTTTAAAAAATAAAAGTAGATACTCCATTTTTTTATGAGCCTAACCATCATTTCTATTGTATCAAAAGAAATATATATATATATTCCAAAAAGAAAAACGTAGACATATCAAAAGCGATAAAAATTAGTGTGAGAATTTTAGACTTATTTTCTAGACAAGAAGATGGAAAGTAAAATATAACTATACGCTTGTACCTATTAAATTATAATGAAAGCACTAAATCTTAGGTTATAAGACAAAATAAATTTTTTTTTTTGGCAATTTATAAAATAAGAAGTTAACATGTCCAGGAAGTACCTGCTTTCCAGTGTCCCTGTGATGGACTGCTTCGACCAAAAATAAAATATTATTAATTGCTAAGAAAGAGCACAGGACAGAAATGATATAACATAAGAATATGAGTTTTGTGTTTGAAAAGAGTATTTCAAAATTTGTCTTGGTTTACAGCTAGGCTACTGTGATTCATAAACCTGCAGCGGACATGAAGGCATCCCACCTCATCCTCTCATCTTTCTAATATATCAAAGATAAATATGTTGCTTTCTCTCTATGGTGGGTTAAAACTAAAACCTGAAATGGCAATGTTTTCTTGGGAGGTTCATTAAAATCTCCATGGCAAAAGCTATAAGATACGATTATTCAACTCAAACATCAAATATCTGATTTGTTGAAAAAGATCGCTAAAGCAAATAGGCTAATTGAAGGGGACATTTGAAATATCAAATTTTGATTATTCTATTTATTAATTTGATTATGTTAAATTATCTATTTATACTTTATTGTTTATATATTTTGTTTAGTTTATTTAATTAAACTGTCTAAGCTCAATTTCTACAAAATCATCCACTGGTTATACTATTCAATTAAACCATTCTAATGTTGTGTTTTATCTCATGTTCATACTATTAAAATATTGATTTTAGTCATATTCTTAATTATTGACTCATCTCGAGATATTACAAAAGTTCATTTTGTTATTAGAGTCTTTATTTTTATAACACCATTTATTAACTATTAGGTTTTACAATTGCATACAAATACCATATTTATCAGTTGCTCTTTCTAAGTATGATTTCTAAATTATAAAAAAAGGAAAGAAAAAAAAACCTTAGTAATGGCTATTTGGTTTTGCCTCTCCTTAGCTGTATTATACCTCAGTTGATCGATGGTGTGCCAATGGTTCCCGTGGTGGTGGTGGGCATTGTCATCATCTTAGAGAATGGGTATTTAGTTTTGTTTTGTTTTATTCAAGCTTTTAGTTGTGTGGTTTCTTTGTTTCATTATCTTTTTATTGTTTTGACTTCATCTTTTTATCGCTTTCAAACATAATGTTTGTCAAAAATAGATACCGATGAAAAACATACATTTTTACTCATAAACCGATCAAATAGACCAGATACTAATATAAAACAGATATGACATAGATAACAATATAAATACCGATGGAAAACAGACCATCTAAACTAACCCTAATCACATCAAGAAAAGTCCAACCTTTTAAAACATTAAGGATTTAAACAAGAAGGGGAAAAAAGGTTGAGATTCAAATGAGACAAATTACTTTGTCCTTTTGTTAGTTTTATTAAGGGTTAATGTCATAAGTGGCATATGAATTTTGATAAAATATGCAATTAGGTACTTGAACTTTGAAAATAATCAATTTAATATCTTAACTTTGAAATTGATCAATATAATACTTGAAAGAACTTTTTGTACATGCTAACAATACCTCAATCAAGTTCTTTCATATACTAAATTGATTGATTTTAAAGTTTAAGTATCTAATTACATATTTTGCTAAAGTTCGCATGCCATTTATGGCATTATCCCTTTTATTAATTTTGTGGATTGCTATTCGTTATAACTTTTATGAAAGTGTTAACAAACAAGTACCTGATAGGATAGGACACTACTGGGTCAATTATAGTTTCGTGATCTCAAGTCCTTATCTTAAAGGAAATGAGCTAATAGGAAGAAGTCACCGCCTTTTATAGTGAGCTATATCAGTTTTAATGAAAATTACTTCATTTAAGTCCTTAAACGGACAATTTTTATATTTTGAGAAGGTTTTAGATTTATTATAATTTCTTACAAACGCTTTTATTATGTATGTCATTTATGGCGTTGTAATTGTCCTTGCATTTTCTTTTTACCTTCAAGTTTTAGGGTCATTCGATTTGTGGTAGTTTTTATGTTTTATTTTTAGCATCTTTCTAGCTCACACATATATGTAAGCCCTAGAGAAAAATAACCTTCAGTTTTTTATTGATGCATATACTTTGAGTAACCTTTGCTCATTTTCTTCCCAAAATTTTGAATTCTACATAAGTTTTTGATTTTTGGATACCGTTTGTCTGAGAATTCACAAAATCAATAAACATTTAAAGTATATTATATGGAGCCCTTTTAATTAAACAAATATCATCCCTATCTATGTTCCAATTTATATGATAGTGCTATCCTACAAGTTATAGATTATGTAAGTACAACTTGTTGATTTTGCGATATGAGCCGTTTTGCACGCCAATTTGGCTTCGTAAATCAATTACGCGTAGTGTATTATATCTCCTTAAAGTGCCAATCTCTTTTTCTTTTTCTTTTTTTTTTTTTTTTTCGTTTGGGAAACTGTTTGTTTCACTTCTGGGATCTAGCACTGAAACTTACCAAAAAGATGGGAATTTCACTTGAAGTTACGACGTAGATACCTATAAAGTCATCCTTTCCTTGGACTCAATCCTGAGACGAATCCACCCCATCTTGTCGTGTTCTTTTACTTAGTTCTGCACACGCAAGTGTGAAACATTGAATCAGAAATTTCTCTCCAAGTTTCGTCTGTAATTTCAAAGCTTGTTCATGTTAAAATTGGAAAATCAGCTTCTTAGTGTTGTACGGTCTTTATTTTTTTTTTTTTCAAGTTCCCTTAGTTTTTCGAGTTTTAGGTTTTTTTTTTTTTTTTTAATTATTAGAGGGGCATTCCAACCTAGATGATCCGGCGGGATCAACTAGGTTTGGTCAAACTGGTCAGAATACCCGGTCTAGCTAGTTCAACGCAAAAACGAGTCACAAGCAGGAACCGGCCCACCTTTAACGTCGGTCTCGATCGAGCCAGATCGACCCGGCCGGTTTGATTCGATTTTAATAATATTACTTTAAAATACTTCTATTTTATATGTCTTCTATGGCGTTGTAATTATCCTTTCATTTTCTTTTTATTTTTAAGTTTTAGGAATTTTTCTTTGGTAGTTTTTATATTATATTTTTGACAACTTTCTAGCTTACACATATATGTAAGTCTTACAAAAAGATAACCTTTAGTTTTTTAGTGGTGCTTCTACTTTAAGCAGTCTTTCGTCATTTTCTTCTCAAATTTTTGAATTCTATGTAGGTTTTCGATTTTTAGATGCTATTTACGTGGGAATTTTCAAATCAACAGACATTTAAAGTGTATTATATGGAGCCCTTTTAATTGAACAAATATCATCCCTATCTATATGTTCCAATTTATAAGATAGTGCCATCCTATAAATTATAGATCATGTAAGTACAACTTGTTGAATTTGCGATATGATCCGTTTTACACGTCAATTTGGCTTTTTAAATATACGAATTATTCTAAGAAAATCAATTACGCGTAGTGTATTATATCTCCTTAAAGTGCCAATCTCTTCTTTTTTTTAGTTTGGGAAACTTTCTGTTTCACTTCTAGGAACTAGCACTGAAACTCACCAAAAACATGGGAACTGTCACTGGAAGTTGAGACGTAGATACCTCTAAAGTCATCCTTTCCTTCGACTTGCTCCTGAGACGAATCCAATCCATCTGATCGTGTTCTTTTAGTTAAATCTGGCCACGCAAGTGTGAATCATTGAACCAGAACTTTCTCACCAAGTTTCGTCTGTAATTTCAAAGCTGGTCCATGTTAAAATTGGAAAATCAGCTTCTTAGTATTTTATGGTCTTTACATTTTTTTTTTTTTTTCAAGTTTCCTCAGTTCTTTGAGTTTTAGATTTTTTTTTTTTAATTATTAGAGGGGCATTCCTAGATGATCTGGTCGGGTCAAGCGGGTTCCATTTGAACCGGTCATAATACTCAAATCTGACTGGTTCGATGCAAAAACGAATCACAAACAAAAACTAGTCAGCCTTTAAGACCGTTTCCACTTAAACCGGCTGGTCTGATCCGATTTTAACAACGTTACTTTGGAATACCATAAAGGCTTCAATTATCATTCCACTCGTTTGTTATCATGATTTTATATTTAATTTAAATTATACTCCATGCCCAATGATTACCATAATTCTCAGCCAGGCCCTTTTTTTTTTTTACTTTAAACTACTATTATTATAAATGCATGCACATTAACCAAACAAAAATGTACAGCACAATCGTCTGAACCCATTAAATAAACAAGCAATTGAAACAATTAAAAATTTTATCTCCATTACATTTAAAGATTGTCTGGTGATGCGGGGCAACAACATATTATTATTTCAGAAAGATTGTTTTTTTTTTTTTTATAGATTTAATTAGTATTTATAGAAATAATGTATTTTAATAAGATTAGTATATTTTTTTTTATATATGTCAAGTCTTTTAGATATATTTTAGTTTTATCCTAGAAAGAGACTAGTCTTGTAAAAAGTTGAGACAAAGATTTTGAATAGAATAAAATTATTGTTTGTTTCTTCTTTCTTTTCTGGTATTCTATAAAATTAACAGATTGATGAAGATTATTTTCTAGTTTTCGTGCGCGAATCAATAGATTATAATGCTTATCCTTTTTTTCAAAATTTCCATTCTTATTAAGTTTTCGAATTTTAATACCTATATATCTAGATATTCTCATAATTAACAGATATAGAAAAGATTATTTTTTAGTAACCATGCACGATTCAATAGGTTTTGATTTTTTGACTAGGCACTGTTCGAATATTCGCAAAATCAATAAAATTATGATATATTTTCGTACGATTTACACTGCGTCATGTGGCATGCGTGTTTGGAAGCAACGCCATCTAGTTCACCTTTGAGGATTAAAAAGGATTTGTAAAAATTTGGTAGACTTATACAAAACTACGATTTTGTAAGCCATAACAAATATTATATATCTTCAATATAATTTATGAAAACAATAAATCAAATTAGAATTTTAAATGTTCACTATTCCGGTCCATATACTACGTAGAGAGATGGGTAGAAAATATAAGGTGGATACCGCGTTACCCGATATTGTACTAACTTGGACCATGGTGGATGATGAAAGAAGTATGCTTATTTATTTATTTTTTAAATAGTATCAACCATAACATAATATTCTGAATCAATAATATTAAAAATCATTGAGATAATTTTACCATTTCAATATTGATAAAAAAAAAACTTATTTTTTTAATAATAAATTTAGAATATAACTAAAATTAATTAGAAGATCACCAAACTTTACATGCCATTATATAAAGTTGTATAATTTCGAAGATTTTTATCATAAATATAAATATTTTCACATTTTGACTTGAGTTTATATGTACAAAATAAAACAACTATTATTCATTTCCCTGGATTGCATTGGAACGTTTACGTCATTTTGCACAGGTGTTTTACATACTCCTAGACTTGTTCCCAATCTGCTTCTATTTTCTCAAAACCTGATATACCCGGTAAGTTTAAATATTGGACACGAGTCATCCAAGAAATTCGAACATGATGTCCCCGGTAAGTTATTTAAAGATTTTCTTCTTTTCACCACAAATAAATTGACCTTTAGACCAGAAATTTTACGCTAAGAGACTGGTAAGATAAGATAGAATTAGCGGATAATGATTTTTACGAAAAATTTATATTTATAAATAAAATTTTTTCTTTAAATCTCGGTTAGTTTTCTTTTATTCTTTCTTCTTTCTTTCTCCCTCTGTTTTTTTTTTCCCCCTTTTATTATGCATACCTAGAATGTAGAAATGTTACATCAACGGTTTAGTAAGAAAAAGAAAAATTAAAAGAAAAGAGCTTTGAGATTTAAAAAACAGACATCAAATTTTGGAATATGATTGTGCTTAGATTTTTCTCTTATGTGTCTCTTATGCATTGTCGTATAGTAAACAAATAATAAAAGGTATGTTACTAACTTTTGTTATGGTTGGTCATAGGTTTATTTTTATTTTTTATTTTTTTTCCCACTTGACAGATCCCACTTAATAATTATTCCCCCCGCCCCCTTTTTTGGCCATTAATAATTATTCTTCGTTTCTGTTATACCAAATTGTATATATTCATTTTAGTCATTTTCCTTGTCTATTAATCTTTCCTTACCAACATACTTTTGTTTAAAGGTCTCTGTAAATCTTTGTCTTTCTAAATATATATGTATTTATCACTTAGATTACTTTTCAAAAATAAAAATAATAATTAAATCATTTTCAAAATATGGGATAATCTAGGATTTTTCAAATAAAAGCACAAAAATCTAGAACTTAAGGCTTTTTCTCAATAAAAATATTAAAAACCTTAAGTAAATAGTTTTTCTTATGAAAAAAAAATCAAAACACTAATTGTCACGTCCTAAATAAGACCTATAGTGCTAACAGTTCCACTATTTATAACATTTAAGCGTTATATGCAAAGACTATCCTTAAATGAGTGAGTTTCTAACAAATTAAATTAAAAAATCTTTATTTAAGTTTTATAAGTAACAATAAATAATTTCTCAATAATATATTAAAAACCTCATAACACAATGTTAAACTATCGGATTAATAATAAAATAATATCCAACAAATCTAACATCGAATTCATCCCGTCTCTTACCAACAATCAACCCACAACCCAAGTAGTCAAAGCATCCATATTAGCATCATTATCATCACTTATAAAAGAAACGAATGAGACGAAACCTAATATAATAGTAATATAAGCACATGCGATATGATCACATGTTCCCATACTAATGCGTATGCAATAACTACCAATTTATATCTCTAATTTTAGGTGTAGCAAAACAAGAGTAGAGCACTTATACTCCAACAACACGATGGGACACCTAGGTGGTTCTAAGTAATAGCAACTGCTCAGTGGGTTGATATAGATAGCTCGAGAATCTATGTCTCAAACTATATATCAATAAGTAGCCTTGTTTAGGGGTCACAAGCGTTACTTATCTCAATTGTTCATAATCCATCTTATAATGTAGGCCACACTATACTACTTCTCTCTGGTCAAGATAGCTGCTGTTTGCCCTATCAGCTACCTGTTGAGTCACCCATGGTGGTCTAACTGCTTAACTGCAGTGTTGGCATTACTATGCTAGGTTGTTGCTCCCTGAATCAGATCTCAAAAATGACACAATCACACACAATTTATTTATTTAAGTTGTTTTTAAGTATTAATTCATTTTAGAATGTCTATCTTAGCAAGCAACACCTAAGTCACTATGTACTTATAAACAAATAAGGATCTCGCCACAAGAGAGGTGATAGGAAATCCAAAAGACAAAAATATGTATAAAGAATAATTTCAAATAATTTTAAAGTTACCAATTCAATCATTTATCCTTATTAGATTAATTGTTACTCAATTCCAATGTTATTTATATACATTATCTATTCTAATTTGAGATTTCATTTGAATTCGTTTCTTAAAATATTATTTCATAAATAAATATCAAATTCTAAGGTAAACTTAGTTTTAGATCATTTCACATATTGTAACCCCCATGAAATTTCCTTACGTTAGAAAATCATAATTAGACATAGCAACAGAAAAATATAGCAGCTTGATGTACTTATAAAGTTTATTCGGTTTATAAGTAATAGAACAAAGATAAAACACTAGTAATAAAATGAACTTGATAAGATCAAATAATAAGTCAATAAGTAAAGAAATGGGTAAAACCAACATCTAAATACTATAAATGTGAAATTATAGATGATACTAAGGTTAGGAATAGGTAAACCCTAGTTTGAGCCTAAAACCTTAATTATGTAAGCCAAAACCCTAGTATTATCCAATTGTGTAAAATTTAAAGCCTTATATAATAATTTAAAATTATACAAGGAGTACTATAGATAATGTAAAAGCTTAACTCTTAAAGTAAATACTCTCATTTTATCATAGATACTAAATTTGACATTTTATGCCTAAATATTTTTAGAAAACCCTAATTAGGTAAGTATAAACCCTAAAATTTTCAACCACGTAAACATAAGATTCAAGATATTGACTTGAAATGATAATTAGAAAATTATATGACACCTAGCGACCAAGTTTCAACCTTATATCATCACAACTTACAAATAACTAACAAATTTGTCCTTTTCTTCATCAATAACTCTCTCAATCATTGTTTTTGATAAACTTAGTGAAATAATCCTATAAGAATATATATATAGGTTTCGACTCCATCTATAATAGATGATATTATATTGATTTATTTAGAAAATTCACTTTGAGGTCCACAACATGACTTTTTAGTAGTATTGTTAAAATTATGATAGCAAAGAAAGAAGAAATTATACATGTGTATGTCACGACTAACCTAGGATAAGAAAGACAACAAATTATTATCAATGTAAACTATTAGTAATTTAATATAATACAGCTTGGTAAATAACTTATAAAGGCAATTTAGATTATATGATACCTTATATATGTATTCTACTATCTAGGAACTATAAGTAATAGTATAATGCTCTAACACTAAAATATATGAAATAAGAATGAAACCATTCCAAGAAATTAGAATTATGGCATAATTGAAGAAGTTACATTGAAGTGAGATCGGTTTGGCTCAAGAAGTAAAATCATCATCACCACTAGAAACAAAGGCAGCTTTGATCGTCTTGAAGTTGATCTGTCTTATAAACTTAGTAGTTTGAAGTCTAACCATGCTCTTCAACTTTCCAACCCACATGCCTTGCAAAAGGACAAACTTCCTACAGAACATATTCATCTTTCTCAAAAAATAATAAAGATATTTGATGGCCTTTCTCTAACCCTTGAGGTTTTTGGCTCTTTATTTTATGGTCAGAGTAATGAAAAATGGATTCACATGGTTAAAAAATTAGAATAATTTCCTCACAAAAAAGTTGATGAAAAGTTGAGGATTAGTTTTGAGGCATTAGATGATCAACAAAAGCATATGTTTCTTGATATTGCTTGCTTTTTTTTATTGGGGAAGATACGAGACCTGTAATTCACCTTTGGTATGGGTTAAAATTTCCAAAAGAGGCAATTGAAGTTCTTCAACAAATGTCTCTAATAAAACTAGAAGAGGACTATTCAATATGAATGCATGATCACTTTAGAGATATTGGTAGAGAAATTGTACGACAAGAATTTAAAAGACTTGAAAGACACAACAGGTTGTGGAATGAAAGGGAAGAAATCAAGGTGATAAGGAAAAAATTGTGAGGTTCTTTTTTTTTTTTTTTCCACAGCCATTAATATCTCTTTTCTTCATTTACCTTACATATTAATCATGCCAACATAGCAAAAACTTTGCCATGTCTATCACTAATTAGGTTTTTTTTTTTTTTTATAATCTCATCATCAAATAAATTTTCAGTTTAGAAAATTTCAAACCAGTGTTATTTTGTTGTGATTTGTAAATTGTTCAAATAAATCATGTCAATTATTTGTTAGTTTTGCAACAATACATTAAAAGATTCTCTTATAAAACAAATTAACATTATTTTATATATGTGTTTGAAAAATTATATACCATTTCGCTATTGCCACATCTACTTTGTAGGAAAGACGGTTTTACTATTTGGTAAAGGGTACTAATTCACTACGATTCTGGCAAACTGTGGAATATTGGTTTCCTTAGTATAATTGACTAAATAAATACTAGATATATAATTAAAATATAACGAGTAAATAAATAGGTAGAGTCTTGTCATCTTTGATTGGCAAGATATTTTTAATATTGTGGATGCACATGTGATATGACAACTTTAGGGTGATCTTACTAGACTCCCCTAAAGAGTCATGACAACAACCAATCAAGGAATTGCATGTTGTGGAAGCTTGATAACCACACCTCCCTCCTCTTCTTGATTTTTTTTATTTTCCTAAGATAAAATTTTGTGTTAGTGTTATGTTTAAGAGATTAGAGAATTTAGGAAATTATTTTTACCTTTTCTCTTTGATTTATCGTATATAGATCCCTAAATCCTAAAGAGAGAGTGTTATTTGTGTTTTTCTTCTAATAAAAGTTTAGAAAGAGTTTTGAGAATTTGAGAGAGTGACTTCTCCAAGAAGTCTTATGATGTAAGTAATGAGAGAAAAGAGGAAATTAATGCTTTTATATGAGGGTAAGATGCCTTAAACATATAAGTTATACGTTTGAAATATAAATTACTTCTATGCCCTCACGTTTTTTATTAATTAAATTAGTAATTACCTAAATTATCCATTTTACCCCTCCTTACTTGTTTTATGACGTGTTGCATATTAATTATTATCCTCCTTCTATTTATTTGTTATAGAAATTTTTGTTAAATTTCTTATTGTTATATTATATTACTTATTCTTAAAAACATTTCTTATCATATTTATTGATTACTATTATTATTGTTATTGATTATTTTTATTATATTTTTTATTCTAACATAATTGTTTTGTTTATCGATGTTATTATCTTTATTATTGTTATTTACTTTATGAGAAATTTTCGAGATATTTCATCCTACCCCATTGAAAGAAATTTTTTCCTCGAATTTACTTGGCTACTTGAAAAGTTCTCGATACTTTTGTCTCATAAAATCCTTAGCTTCCTTTTAGTTTCAACACTTTGCTGAACTTTAACAAGCTTGATGGTCTTCCTCCTCAACGTTTTCTCCATGTGATCCACTATCTTTATTGGTCTCTCAACTATGGTGAGATTAGGTTGAACCTTGGGTTCGTTTGTCTCAATCACTGCATCCTCATCTGACACACATTTCTTCAATCAAGACACATGAAGCACATCATGTACTTCTAATAGACGAGGAAGTAACACCAAACAATAAGCCACCAGTCAATTATGATTCATGTTGATTTACTACATACAACAAAGTGATTCTAACATAGACTATGACAAAATTTACCCAAAAAAAAAAAAATCTTTTGTATTTGTAGCCCACTTATTTATTCAATTTTAAACGTCAAATGGATAAACTGCATGGATAAGAGATTGGTATATGGAAATGTAGGAGATTGCTCTAATGAAATCTTTGGTTTCCACTAGATATTTAAGGTGAATTAGCTTTTAAGGTTGTCCTAGAGCAGAATCCTAACATTCTAAATGAATTGTAAGCAGCATATCAGTGTATCCCACCGAGCATCAACCATGTTGCTATACCTGTTCCCAAAACAAACTATCATTAGCTAAAATAGGCACATGATGTAATGACTCTCCTACTTTGTTCGGTCTGTGATCTAATAATGCATACTGTGACAATAGAGAATACGATGATTAAGAAAAGAAAGATGAGACGGGGGTTAGAACAACCACAGGTGGGAGTATTTAATATCGATTTGTTTGGATGAGCCTGTAATTATTTTTTCTTAAAAACCATAATTTTCTCCAACATCATAAAGGCCTGTCACCTAATGCGAGGTTTAGTTCCATTCCACGAATTATATCCATGGCCACATAGGATCACTAAACCATAATGAATAAGCTAGTGCCAGACTAGAGAATAACTTTTTAGCTTGATTTTGATTTGTCGTTGTATGAGACATATTATTGGGTAAGTGAGACAGATAAATTATGTGCCTGATTATATTAAAATCAAGTTTAACAAGTTGTTAGGTTTTATGCTTAACTATATGGTGAGTACAATTTGAATTATGAATTTTCTTTTTTTTTTAAGGAAAAAAAGAAGAAAATTATGAATTCGTTAGGCTGGGAATTTCCAATAAAAAAATATTGCATATTTTTAGAACCCTAATTGTGATAACCGATCGTGACTATCCCTTTTTATAATAATAATTATATCCATCCTAAATAACATCGACTTAAAATAAAATCTATTTCCTGCATTAAGCAATCAACCATTTGAATGTCATAATCCACCAATCCGAGATCTTAAACACAAATATAGCTAAATGACTAATTCATAATTTCAATAAGTACAAATAAAAAGAAAAAAGCAATCACAATATATTAATAAAAAAAGGTGAGGGAGAAAACCTAATTTCCCCGGAGTTTTCACACTTAAATTATGGTGCAAATCATGTTTTTACTTACTACTGGATAAGAATTTTCTAAGAATATTAAAATAATCATTATATCCCAGCAAGCATCAAACATGCTGCTATTCCTTTCCCCACTTTCTTCTAACTATTCAACCGTCGAAGAAAGGGGATATTCAACCCAGTCCATTTTATAATTAAAAGACTGATTTTTCATGTTAACTATAAGGGTTTTGACCAATTTTCATGTACTTGTTCTGGAAGAAACTAGAGATACGGGTTTTTCCTAAACGTTTCCGGGTTTTCAATTTCATTTAGCATGGATATAGTTGCGTATAGAGTCGATTCATAGCTCCACAAATTGTAAAAAATGCTGAAAATAATATTCACAAATTGATTAATTCTCCCATGATCAATTGTAGTCCTAGATTCACTCAAACAAACAATCTGCTTATGGAATAGCTCCCCAAAAGGGGGATGGAATGGAATGTTGAGAATCAAAGGGCCTAGCAAATGAAATAGAGCATAAACTCATCTATTAAAACAAAATATCTATGATCAAATGAAACGGAGCAGCTTCCAAAATGAACTCATTACCTAAGACAAACACAAGATATATAAATTTTCTTATTTATTTGGCTAGTGATTTAATATTATGATTCCAAATCGGTTCGTCAATCAATTGGGAAATAGTACTTAAGCTTAAGGGGTTCTCTCATCTAATAAGCTAGTCTTTTAGATGTGGCTCTCCTTTTGAACTTGATAGTTAGCATTTGGTGATCTCGTTGAGAGACTAACACTAGCGAAGGAGGCAACCTAAGAAGGGGTGACATGGAAAAGGGCTACTTAGAAAAGGACTGCAATACAGCTACCCAGAGTGAAAGCCATTTAAAATGAGCCACCTAGAGTGGGACGCCAAGAGCATCGGCTTCTTAAAGGGTAAGCAATGTTGCGATTCCACATCGGTTCATCAATCAATTAGGGAATGATACTTAAGCTTGAGGGGTTGTACCTGATAGGCAAGTCTTTTTTGTTGGGCTCTCCTTTTGAACTTGGTACCTAACATTTAATAATTCATAATGTGGAAGTCAAGATTAATACAATGAATAACATTCTGGTAGGACTATGCAAAAAAAGCAATTGAACCTTGAACCGCACGGACTGAACCTAATTGAACAAAAATTTCGGTTCTTTTTTGAAACGGTTTGGTTCGTGGTTTAGTTCGATGAAGAGCAATGGTTCACGGTTCGATTCGAGAGCCTTAACCGAACCGTATGGTTCAAACCGGACCGAATCGTTATATATATATATATATTAAATTAAACATATTATTTTTACTCTTAATTGTTTTATTAAAAAATTAATTTTTTTTAATTTGTAACTTAAATATGTATTATTCATGATAGTAAATTAGATTTGTTATATTATGTTTTTATTATTATATTGTCTATAAATAAGATGGATTTTAGATTTTTGCATCTAGTGTTCTAACTTATGAATTTTTTTTCCCTTTCTCTTACTAATTATATTATTTAGTTACTTATTGATTTATATAATTGATAATATATTAGTTAGAAGCATATAAAGAATTAAATTTTGTGTCTTATATTGGGATAAAGTCTAGTATACCATTATAGTTCCAAATAATTAAAAAAAAAAAAGAGATTAGTCACGATTATAATTTTATAATGGATGAAATTTCTCATTCTTATAAGTTTTCTATATGTTTATTTAGTGAATGATTAATTATATATATTGTTGTTTATATTTGCATTAGTGATAAGAAATATGTAATTGAGGCTTTTTTATAAAATATATTTTTTATTTTATGAATAAAAATGGTTCAAACCATAAATTGAACCGTTTCTTTTTCGGTTCGAAAAAATTACGAACTAAACTGTATGGTTAGATTTGAATTTAAAAGAAAAACCTAACCATAAACTATGGTGTGGTTCCGTTCGAGGTGCAAATCGAACCGAACCGTATCGTACCATCCATACCCCTACATTCTGGCCATCTCAACAAAAAGGAGAAAAAGGTCAAACTAAGGGTAGATATTATTTAAATCAAACGAAAACGAAAACCAAACCTAGTCTATACCAAAATTTTTAAAATCAAATTACCAACAAAAAGAATAATAAATAAATCATCAATTACGACTATTGTCCAGAATTTTAATACGACTATTACAGTAAAAAAAATATACTATAGATTCCACTATATAATATGTATGTATTATAGTTCTGTTTTCTTCATTTGAGAAATATAAAAAATCTAAACAAATCAAAATCTTCCATTTATAGATTTTTCAAACCAAAAATCAAAGGATCGATATTTCAACTTTCTTGGAATGGTTTGGATTTCTTTTTCGATTTTTGCAATACTATGACCGCTGATAATTACTCTAGTAGGTGGGACTTTTAAGTCCATATGTAAAGACCCGACATGCTCAATTCTCAAATTAAGTATACCAAGTTCCTAACCACGTATAACTCTTACGAATTATACGTAAGGTTGTCTTAAAAGAAGGTGTTTATGTTGAACATTGCTGAACCAATTTTAGAATTTATGAAATCGTTTAGTTAGATTTCTAAATAATTGGATTCGGCAGCGGAAAATCAAATTTTATAAAACAATTTATAAACTTCTACTCCCTACAGAGCAAACCAGTTTTCTAAGAAACTAACTTTATAAATACACTTTATGATCTACTCTTAGGGGTAGATAATCATTTACAATCAATTAAGCATTAACAAGCTCTTAAAAGAAAATACAATTTATAAATATATTCAGTCCTCTTACAAAACAAAACAAAAGAAGAAACAAAATACAAGTAATATCTCGATCCTATCACACTTCACTCATTCTCCCATATCTTCAGAATTGCCCAAAACCCAAGACAAACATCATCACATCAATCATCACATCACCATCACCATCACCATCACCATCACCATCAACAACATTAACAACATCAACAAGAAATCATCATCAACTTCATTAACATCATCTTTATCAACAACAAAACCTGTAAAAAGAATAACAACAACAAGGATGAGCCGGAGCCCAGTACACAGTAACACAATCACACACGGAGTGGCACGCGAGCTTAACTAAATGTATTGCATCAATCCATAAGTTATTATCTTTTCATTAAAATAAACAAATCAACAATGGAGCACTCACACTCCGGAACAAGCCAATGGGAATCTAGGGATCCTGAGTAATGCTCACGACGCTCAGGGGGTTGATATAAGCAGCCCGAATACTTATATCTCATAGATAACGTTACATTGAAAAAGAAACAGTAATCTCATCTAGGGCTTATAGCCGTTACCCAACTCTACTTAGACTCAGTCCATAACATGAATCTAGTTCACACGCTCCCATAAACGTTGAACTAAACTATGATACTTCTTTTCAAGTTTAAGTAAATGTTACAGTGTTACTATATTCCCTTCGATTACCCATCGAGCCATGTCATTGCATCATGACAAATAGCCTAAGCGCCTATTATAATATTATCATTGCATCATGACAACCGCCGAGCCAAATCATTGCATCATGACAAGTGGCCTAAGCGTTTATTCTACATTGCCATTGCATCATGATAAGTTGTCCCTCCTCGGACCGGATTCAACGACGAATAACACAATCAACACTCATCAATTATTAAGCCGATTTTAAGTCTTAATCAGTTTAGAATGCCTATCCTAACATTCAACACGCAAGTTACTGCATACCTTTAAATAAAATCCCCAAACAGAGCGTTAGAAGGTTGATCAAAGCCAATCCAAAAGAATCAGAACCAAAACCAAAACCAAACATCTATTTCAAGAAATTGAACTCACATAATAACTTAAGCTAGTACTCATTCATATTAAATATAAACCATATCACAACCTATTATTCACATATCAATATATATATATATATATAACAACATTTATATATATACATATAACAACACGTTACTCCCATAACAATATATATATATATATATATATACAAAACAACATACTCCTCGTGTTATTCAAAGATCACCCTAACACATTCATTTAACTCTATTATTTGTTACTAACCCATTTTAGCTTAACCTTAGTCAAATAAGTTAAACTTAATCATTTAATAAGCCAAAGTTGTTAAACTAACTCAATCTAATTCATTTTATCCTATTCAAGTTCATTTAGTCAAGTTGAACTTAGATTAAGTAACTAGATTCATTTTATGTTAAACTGGCATATTTAACTCAATTATTTATTAAATCTATAAATCTATCTAAGTCATGTTTAATTATATCACTAAATCATCATTACACATCAAATATTATTTATCTATTTCATTTTAGGTCAAAAAGATCCATTTGTCAAAGTAAACACATATAAAACAATCTATAACAAGTTTTTAGCTTAGCTTGAAAAATGTATTAGTTGGAAAGAATTAAAATTTAAGCACTGATACTTTTATAATTTGCAAAAACTCAAAACATAAAAGTTGTATATCTTTTTCTTATCTTTCCAACGCAACTTAAATCACCTCAATCTAAGATTGGATGAAAAAGTTATGGCTAAAATACGAAGAGGCTGCAAAATTGGAAAAATTTACAAAACCAGCACCGGTTTTCAATGCTGGTGGCGTAAAGTTTCAAATTTGCCAGCGTTAAAGGTCAAGCAATCTGGTCACTGTGTGACTCCTCAACACCGCCAAATTCTACACGTACGCCGGCAGCTTAAACTTCAACACCGGCAGCGTTGATTGCCAGCGTTCATACAATACGCTGCTCTCAAATTTTCTCTTGTTTTCATTTTGCAAAAAACATTTGTTCAAAATGTTTCAAACTCCTCCAAATTCATTTCAAGCTTCTTAAAACTTGTTCTTTGATCTCAATACAATCTAATAAACACAAACTTCCACTTCAATCCATCAAACATTATTATAATAATCATAAACAACTTCAAACCCCAATTTCACTATTCATCTTCTTCCTCAATAAACCAACTCCATCAACCATAAACTTTACAAATACAAGCTTAAACAACACTTCTCAACTCATGTATAACATTAATACAACATTTAAGTTCTAATTCATAAATAAAATAACAATTTACAAAGTATACTTAGCTTTAGAGAAGAAAAGGAGTTCAAGCTTCATCCTCTAGCTCGATTTTCTCTATCTAGTTCATCTCCTAATCTTGATTCATCATCTAGTTGGCTTTGATCTTGAGATTTGTTGAAGATTTGAAGAGAATCAAAGAAAAATGAAGAAGAAAGGGAAAGGGAAGAGAAAGCCTCGGTTGGGGAAAAATAGAGGAAAGAAAGAGAAAAATGAGGAAAGAGAGAGGCAGAGGATAGAGGTTTAAAAAGAAAAGGATAGGGATTAAAATTAATATAAAGGATTATAGGTATAGGTTTAGAACTATCTGATCAAATATCTATAGTTTCAAGGGTATTTAAAAGTTTGTTTCGGAACCAATATGTTAGAAATTAAGAACTTGCAATAAGAACTTAATTTGAGAATTTATTTTAGATAAAAGATATTTAATTTGAGTTCGGATTTAAGAACTGATATTTTAAGATAAGCAAATGAACTCAAATTTTACTGAGATTTGGGAATTAGTGTTTAGGCTAAGAATCAAGGATTTAGGAATTCTCTAAACACTTTAATGACATGTTTAGGAAATTTGAAACTCAAATCTCAAACCAACTTAATTATTAGCTAATTAAATTATATCAACTTGTCTTTTTAAATCCTATAATTAATTTAATTCATTCAAATCTATCTAAACCCAATTTCTAATATATGTGAAGGTTTGGGTATTTCACCATATGTTTGCAAGGGCCTATAATTATTTATTCTTCATAAACATAATTTCCATAACAATTTTTTTTTTTTAATGGTAGAGGTAGCGAGGTACAGCCCTTAAGGCTAGCAAAGCAAGCAACGAACTTACAATGTTGTCTTGCTAAAGGAGCAGACCTATACGATCAGGAACTTAAACAAAAACGTACAATTTAAAATCTGAATTGAACATAGGCTTGACTAAATTGTGAGCACTATTATTACTCTCTTTGTAGATTGCCTCCATTCTGATTGACCACCTCCGAACTAACAATTCTTGAATGGGTTGGAAAATGACATCCTGCTGAGCAATTAGGAATTGTTAAAGCAAATTCACCATTTCTTGATTATTAGACTCCACCATATTCTACTAATTATGGAATACCCTTAATGCAAGCCTAGTTCAAGTATATATTGATGCGTAAATTAAATCGTAAAAATATGAGTAATTTTGAAATCAAGATTTATAGATTGGAATTAGATCAATTAATTACATGGTTTCAGTGAATACTAGTTTAGTTAAATAAATTAGTGAAATTGAAATAGTAGCTAATTTCAAATAAAAATAGAGATAAATCATATCAATGACCAAATATTCTTATATCAACTTATATCTAAACATCCTTATCCATTCTTATTTTCAATAGAATGGTAAGATATAAAATACCCATAATATCATCATAATCTATAATATAAAGAAAAATAATTTATATTGAAGGGTAAAAGTGTCATATGATATAAAATAAGAGAGTTTTATGGTCCAACCTAATGTATAATTAAATGCTTTATCGTTTGGCAAAGACGTAAGGTCATTAAAGATGAAGAAACGTCATTAAAGATGAGGAGACATTATTAAATATGAAGAGACTTATTAAAGATGAGGAGACATTATTAAAGATGATGAGACATTGTTAAAGATAAATAGATGTTTTTAAAGATGAAGAGACGTTATTAAAGATAAAGAGTTATTTCTTGTCTTCTATATAACCTACGCTTCCTCCTACACCAAAACCATTCCTAAACATAGAATTCTTTCAAAATCCTCTCTAATAATGATCTTTGCATCAAGGAAGATCAAGATGAGTTAATTATTATCAAGTCTTTAACAAATTAAGGAGTAATCTATTCCTAAGATTCTCTTTATTTTTTAAGGGAGTTTTGGAAAAAAACCCTAAGTATATTGGAGAATTAGTGTTTTGTGATTAGGGAGGAATAAGAATCAAAGTATAGGTAAGAATTATCTTTTCTTTTCCTTTGATGATTTAAATGTATAATCTTTTCCTAAGTTTTCTTAGTGAATTTTGAAAGAGAATCGAATTCTTACAGATTTGGATAGAAATCCTAATTTACGAAGTTTAGAGATTTTGTGATTTTACAAATCAAAGAAGAAGGTATATATGGATTTAAGATTTATTATTCTTTTTCAGGTTTTAGATGATGATAGGATTAGGGTTCACTTGTGAAGACATGTTTTGATATTAGTTTTGATTATGTGATCAGGCGTTGTTGATGAAATTAAGGTTCCTGTTCCTAATGTTATTTTAGGTTCGACCTTATTGTGCTTGCTACTTGCGATTGTAGGATTAGTAATTATAAAATTGATTAATGACTATCCAACTTTTAAATTTGATTTGCTGCTTGTCTATGGCTGGATCTAGTAGATCGGAGAGGTCCGTTGCTACTAAGACGGCATCCTGATGATCTATATGTGCCATTGTTCCAAGTGGAGTCGTGAAGAGAGATGATTCCAGTAGTCTAGGAGTGTTACGAAAATGGTACCTAGGGTATGTGAGAGTTCCAAATACTAATAAATATATATTACCTATTTTCTATATTGGTTGTTTTTACGGAGTCATGAGTTACTCCAAGTTTAGGACCAATAGCTAATAGTTCTCAACTATGTTGTTTACTACCTAATTAAAGATAATAGCCTATTGATTGTTGCATATATTATTAAATTGTCAGTGAAATTTGTGTTATGCCTATTCATGTGTATGTGTTTGTCGAATGGCATACTAGGCCTTTACGCTCATTCCTTTTTATTTTTCAGGAATAGGTGAGTATCCTGTAGTGATCAATTTTACCAGGATATGATAAATAGGTGGATTATAGAGAGGACAATATTGGAGCCGACTTTCTTGCCTATTATTAAACATATTGGACTAGTGACAGATAAAGTTGAAGACCTTATGAGGTTTTATATATTTTTATAATTTTGAAGATATTTTATAAGACCTATTCTTAGGATGTTTTTAAGATTATATTAAGTTGGTTTTGGTCTATGCCAACTAAGTTATCAAAAAAATTTGATTATTATGAATTATTTCTAAACAGATACACTTATATGTGAGTAATTGAAGTTATATGATTCATCTTTATGGATTAGTGGAATAATAACATTTGCATGTCCTTATCCAGTAAGGACATATAGCGGACTGTAATGCCTTTAGATTAGGGCGTTACATAATCTTCAAAAATCCATATTGATATCAAATTGACCTCATCCATGTTATCTTTTATCTTGGTTTAAAACTCTCATAACCCTACACATATAAAAGCATCTAAAACTAGTGAAAAAAATTTCTTTGAACTATTCTCTCAAAATAAACCCTAAAATATCATCAACCTCCCTCAACCATCATAACCTTATTAGGTATCATACCATCCATGTTTTTGCCTATTCCTTAAACCATCAAGAACCTTATTAATCTCTATTTTATTTTGAAATCTAGGTGATTTAAAAAGGGATTGGATTAAAGGCAAAAAGAGCTTCATCAATCTCCTAAGAGTAGGGTAGCGAAGAATTTTGTGCATTTTACCTATTACAAGTAAGTCTGTTAATTAAATTGTTTGTGATTGTATGACTAATATAAAATTGGATCTAAATGTTAAATCATATTCTTTTATAAAATATATACTAAATATACAAGTGCCAAAATTATACGTGTATATGATTTTTAGATTTACATGATGTTGTTATTATGAAGAAGTTTTGTACTGGTTTTGTATAACAGATGTATACGGCATTGAAAAAGATTTTGCTTTTATGACACATAGTATAATAGCAATTTAAACATCAATATATATATATATATATATATATATAAAGATGATTTCATTGGATAACAATGATGATTTCAATTGATGATGTTGGTGACTATTCGTATGAAAGCTGAGTAGATGAACTAATATGGCATGTACGTCCATGAAATTCTTGTGATTTAATTAAACAGACTCTAAATTGAATTTAAAGATTATCATGATGTATATAATGAAAAAGTCGAATACATGTAAATTATATATACAATATATTTAATTAAAGTAATGATAGATCAATGAAGGTCATATGGAAATTATATTGATTATATATGTGTTAAATATATGCCGAATAACATGTATGAAAAAGAAAAATGCATGTGAAATTGATTTTCAATTATAATTAAATGTATTGGATTATGTTGGATTTGATGAGCATATATTTGATTAATAATAATCAGGATATGCATGTATGATTATATGGTTTAATTAATTAAATAATTACTGAAATATAAAGTAAATGATTGAAATTATCAATTCCGGTGACAGGAACTGATCTTCGGTCCTTTTCTCTTATGGATTCACGCCGAGGAGCTCCACTGGGGATGCTCTAATAGAAGGAGACATTTGCTGTGAGTGGAAAAAGTGACAAACAATCTTAAAAAATCATGCAAAATAGCAATTCCACGAAGATCAATAATATAAACTACAGGAAAATTTTCTCGATATTTAGACATCCTTCGAATAGAACGCCATGGTGGTATCATTAGTATCTGTTTGTACTACATATGTTTATTGCATCTTGAGTTATCCAATAATAGTGATGACAGAGCAAAAGCATTAATATTACGTTTGGTACGTAGGAATGATTTGAAATGGAATGGAATTGAATGGAATGGAATGAATTTAAGAATGAAAAATCAATTCCTATGTTTGGGAGATTACATAGAATGAAATGGCTAAAAGTATAATTATCGAGAATGCTCTTAATAATAAATGCAAAATATTAATACATGATAGGATAAAAAAGTAATCACACTCATGGATTGGAATCGCAATTCCGCCTTTAAGAAGGTGGAATCGGATTCTCCTTCAAAGCCGAAATTATCGATTCCAAGAAATTGTGATTCCGGCTTTTAAATACTCTCCCAAATACTAGGAAAGGGAATGAAAGCCGGAATTGCAATTCCATTCTGACCCATTCATATGTACCAAATATGCCATAAGTGATAAGAGTAAATTATATCGAAAGGTTACAACATTTATGGTAAATTTACTTGAGGTCATACATTTAGTATAAATTCATTTGAAATCATAATATTTCAAGTGGTTAAAAAGAGATCACGATATTCAGGGAAGTTGATCAATAAAGGAATCTATTGACATGTGTCAAAAGAAAAAATAATTCGTATATTTAATTAAAACTTATAAGATCCGACAACATTGTGACACATATCAATAGAGATCTCAATTGACTTATTTTTCTAAGCGTTATGATCTTTTTTTAACCATTCGAAATATTATGACCTCACATAAATTTACCTCAAATGTTACGATATGCCGGTATAATTTACCAAAAGCATAAATGTTCGTTATGTTCACTTGCTCCCTCTTGTAAGGTAGAGTGTTTAGTTGATAAGCTGCTAAGGAAGGAATCTCTCTCAAGGCGGAGATTCTTGCCTTTTAGCAAAACATCAAACGCCCTCGATTTGCATTTACGTTGCTTCCGAATTTAAATGGATAAAATGTTTATATTAGTATGAGCTTCATTATTAGACATAATTTCATCTAGTGAACATTAGTCCATTATTAGACATAAGACTAATTCTCATATCCTTAAAGTCTGGCATAGTATCGATCAGTAAAACCGTCACGAATATCCGAACCTCTAAAACTTAAAAACACTTTCTTTTCGAGTCTTAATATAAAAATATTTGATACATCCTGACCAGATTTATAGGGTGTGTTGAACTCATATTCAATAATACGCATGAATAGATCAGTAACTTCTTGTTGGAAAAAAACAATAATAATATCAGTAACTCCGGAAGGTTTTTCAGTTTCTTTGACAAGGTCTAGTTTGTTGGCTTTTGGTTCTTGACAAGCCAAGAGGGGATGTCTTTTCTTTGGGTAGTCCTATTCATGGTGCCTTTCCTCTAAGTTGCCTTAGGTGTGGACTACTTTAAATAGTGTATTTGGAGTCAATAGTTCACATTTAAGAAAATAGCGGTCTTCCTCCGACACTAATAAAACTTCGAGTGCTGTTGTTGTCTTTAAATCATAATCATCCTTTCTTTTCTCTTTCAAATTACATTTTTTTCCTATATTTCTTATAATTTATTTT
Source organism: Combretum micranthum (assembly GCA_024138025.1). Taxonomy (NCBI): domain Eukaryota; kingdom Viridiplantae; phylum Streptophyta; class Magnoliopsida; order Myrtales; family Combretaceae; genus Combretum; species Combretum micranthum. Next base: position 849,728 of record JAMXBD010000402.1, on the reverse strand, counting down.
TCGTTTAATTTTATTTTTACTTTATTTCTTTTGTTTCTCAATGAATTAGTTTTTTTTTTTTACCTAAAATTTTTCATTTAAATTTCGCTTGCTTTTCCTTTTGGTCATCTTTTCTATTATCTTGACACTACTTAGCTTTAATGTATTCTTAGATGTGCAAACAGATTAATTAGTGGAACTTGTGGAAAATTGTATACATATGCTCTTAATTTTTCTTAAAACATGTCAAAACTTTTTGTAGTAAAATGAATGAACACGTACTATCGAAAAAAAAATTGTATGAACACTAGTTTTGCGCGAGGCTTAATCTAAGTTTGTTTTCTCCTCCTCAAAGTTGTAGTTTGCAGTAATGGGATTAAAAAGAAAAGGGGTTGATGTTACGAATGGTACTTGATAAAATATGCAAATAGATGTTTAAACTTTAGAATTGATCAATTTCATATCTAAACATTTAAATTGATCAATAATTTTATATCTGAAAAAACATTTTATGCATAGTAATAGTACCTCCATCAATTTTTTTTTAGTATTGAATTAGTTATTTTCAAAGTTTTTTAGGTACTAAATTTATCAGTTTCACAGTTAAAAGACATAATTATATATTTTGTCAAAATTCAGATACCATTTGTAATACAGTCCTAAAGGAAAAAAAAAAAAAAAAAAGATTCTGCTTTTCTTAACTTTTGAAATATTGTTTTGCCTATAAATGGTCTTAACTCCTTGATTGGTTGAGGTGATCTTCAGATACTGGTCTTCCAGTTATGTTTCCTCTTAGGTTCCTTGATAACAGATATTGTGACTTTTTCAGTGCATAGATTTGCAGTCAACGTTCCCGACAAGTCAAATTTAAGCTTCGTACTGTGGAAATTTATATATCAAAGCACGGAAAATATGTTCATTTAAGCGAGGCTTCCAGTAAATTACAAAGCAGCTTCTTAGTTTGCATATATTCTGTATCAACATCAAATCTAATAAAAAAATTAAATAAAGGTGGTTTGCTGAAAGAAAAATTTATTTTTCTTTTTGATATTAGTTACATACCTTACAAAAATTAATATGTATAAAATTTTTATTTAGTAATATCTTGTTTTATGCTTAACAAAATGATGGTAGAAGTCCCAATATCAACCAAAAAAAAAAAAAAAAGAAATCACATATCATCACATTCTATAACTTCTGTTCAAGGGCAACTTTTTTTTTTTTTAATATTTATTTTTTTGCGGTTCACGTTGTGCCTACTGAATTTTCTTATTTCTTGTATTTTCATTGCTCTAATTAACCAATAAAAAAAGGGACCTAGCTTGCCTTTATCGAAGAGAAAAACCGTGTAAACAATTGCCCTTTCAGACATCATCATTCGATTGAAAGAAAACAAGTAGAATGTAATAACAAATGTCAAAATATTATATTTGTGAACGTAAAACATACTTTCATGTGATATCACGTCAATAATAATATATCAGATAAGGGTATGTCTTATTTTACAATAAATGAATGGTTAGATTTTATATAACCTCCAATCTGTATAAAATTTATAAATAATAACAATAAATAAAAAACAATATTATCTGTATTTATATATTGAGAACCCTAACCTAAAGAAGGACAAATATTATGATGATAGATGATCGAGTAATTTTCCGTCATCATTCTTATTAGTTATTATTAGTATAGTGTACATTCTAAATCTTTATATAAAATTTGCTTCTTGAGTCCTCGTTTGGAAATAAGTAAGTTCAAATTGTTGAAAGTTTATCAGGAATTTTAATATTTTAAATTATAGTAAAATTTTATAAAATTCATTCATTATTATATAAACATATATCGGCAGATCATAATAGGAATAAAACCTTATTCCTATATCTATATATATATATATATATGAGTGCTGGAAACATAAATGACGATGACAGTCAACTATTTTATGGAATCTGACAGCTGGAGGCCAATTTACAGCTAAAGACGACAGATGAAACGATGATCGATGTGCAAGAGTCATCGGTACAGAGCCCACGTGATGCCCCACTTGCTCCCCCACAGACCCCGCCCCCGGCTTTTTTTTCCCTAAACCGCAATTAAAAACCCATGGCAGTATAAAGGAAAAGCAATCGGAGCCGCATTATTGACTATACTATACATAGGAAACACCCCCACTGTCCAAGGGCTTTTTTCTTTTTTGAAAAAAAAAAAAAAAAACACAGCACAGTTGTGAATTCCATTTTTCCTTCTTTCTGAAACGGAGTTAGGAGTATTTCTCCACCACATCGTATAGATCCATCCTGGTCTTTCATTTGAGCTGTCCATTCTTGCTTCTTACTAAAAATGAGTTCAAAAAGTCCCGTAGAGTCTGATGAGGGGTTATCTACAGCAGGATTAAACTACGAAGTATTTTTAAGCTTTAGAGGTCCTGATACTCGAGATAATTTTACCGATCACCTTTACCATAGACTCATTGATGCTGGAATTAGAGTTTTTAGAGATGATGAAGAGCTTAGAAAGGGAGAAAATATTGGACCAGAACTTCTTAAAGGTATTAGAGAATCAAAAATCGCCATACCCATCTTTTCAAAAGGCTATGCGGAAAGTAAATGGTGTCTTAAAGAGTTGTCTCAAATCATGGAATGTAAGAGATCTAATGGATTGAAAGTGATGCCCATCTTTTATGATGTTGCGCCAGCCGAAGTTCGTAATCAATCCAACAGTTATGCAAAAGCTTTTGAAATTCATGAGAAGTGCTACGATGAGAATGTTATCGAGGGTTGGAGAGCGGCTTTAAGAGAGGCGAAAGAATTAAGTGGTTGGGACATCACGGACAGGTAATTTGTTACTATCGGATGATTTTTGCTTTTCAAAACAATATTTGATATATGAATGTCAAAAATACATGTATTGCGTTATACATCCTGCACACGGTGGTTATTATTTATTTGAAAGGAAAATTTGAAAAATGTTGGATTATTTTCTTATTATATTTCTCTATCCAATATGATAAACTTGCCTTATACAAAATGATAATAGCTTTATTATTCAAGTGTTTAAATGATTAAAGAAAAAGGAAAAATAAATCACACGAAACAAACGATTTTTTTTTTTATATATTTTTTAAAGGGCATTTTTGAAACAAAACTGAGAAAGAATTTGCCTAAGCATGACTTGAAAGGACATTAAAATTTTTTGGGTGCTAAGAATATGCATTGACTTAGACGACACCCCAGGTCGGATCGGACCCATGGCCCGGACTGATTCCGGGCTATAACTCTCAAGGCCCGTGACCCAGCGGGTCGTTGCCAGTTTAGTATCAAGTTTGGCCGTCTTGACATGTAATTGATACATTATGAAATGAAAAGAGTACTTTGAATATTTGAATGATCTCATAATTTTCAATATTGATGTGATAAGTGATGCAGCTTTTTTTTTTTTTTTTTGGTAATAATATATCTTTAATGAAAAAAAAAATGGAAATCATACTCATATTAACTAGCAACTTCCAATATGAAAAAAATAATTGAATGGGTATCACAAGATTAATTTAACTCATATATGATGGTGGTATGACATAAATCCGTATGTCGATAAAGTTAATAGAGAAATTGAATATTGAGAAATGATTTGCAGATTTTTATGCAAACACCTGTTTATCATGTGACATACTTTACAACCAATGCACTATGTTTAAAAAAATAAAAATAAAAATAATAATAATAGCAATAATACACAACAACATAATTTTCTTTTTTCTTTTCTTTTAAATGGAAGAATTTATATTCAAATAATATGTTGTGTAACTTTTTTCTATTGCTCTGATTGTCCTCATTATTTGATATTTCTCTTTTCTACTTCTATTAATTATTTCTATTTTGATTTTAATCTCTCACCATTCCCCAAGTGACCTATTAACTTTTTTAGGGTCCGATTGTCTTATAATTTTTTATCGTTTTAATATCTTATTTTTATTATTTTTAAATAGATGTTTGTCTATAAATAGATAAGGAAAAAAATGAATAGTTTTACTTATAAATAGAGTAAATAGATCATATAAAGATGAGATACGGATGAGTTACAACATAAATAAAATATAAATGAAAATTAGACAATCCAAACAAACCCTTAATGTTATCTTATGCCTTTTTTATCCATCTGATTTTTTTTTTTTTTTCTTTCTTCTCCTTCTTAGGAGGAAAGAAATCAGAATAAAAAAAAGGCAAGATAAAAAAGTGAAAGTGAATGTGTTGTTTGAATAGTAAAAAGAGTGGTAAAGTGTCATTTTGTAGGTAAAGTTAGTTAAATCTTTCTTTCTTAAACTAATTAAACTATAAGATTGCTTGTAAAATTAAAAAATAGTCTCATCATTAAAAGATATTTTCGTAATTTCATGAAATTTTCCCTACATTCTCTCCATATATAGGTCAGAAGGGAAGATTTACGTGGGCCCAAGAAAATTTTCTTCTTTCAAATCCATTTCCTCCTTTTCCTTTTCCTTCCAAAATTAAGGGGAAAAATGATTTTTTTTCCTTTTGTAATATATCTATTTTTGTTCATAGTAAATACATTTTATCCCTTTTCTTTGATATTGAATTCTCTGCTACCAATTTTTGTCCCAACTTGTAATTAGTAATGTTTGATATTAGATTTCAATTATCTAATATTTTCACCGCTTTCCTCATACAGATTCTTCAAAAAAGAGGGAGAGCTAATAAAAGAAGTAACAAAGGTGGTATTACGTGAATTAAAGAAAGCATATTTGATTATAACTGATTACTTAGTTGGAACTGACCATCATGTCAAAAAAATTTCAAGTATGTTATCTACCGACACTGATGCTGTTCAGATCATTGGTATTTATGGGATGGGTGGTATGGGAAAAACGACTCTTGCCAAAGCCATTTATAACCATGTTTTGTCTAATTTTGAAAGTCACAGCTTTCTTGCCGACATTAGAGAAACATCTCGATCAAAAGGTATGGAGTTTCTATACAAGAGGCTAATTACAGACATTCTTGTAAAGCATCAGCAAATATCTCTAATGAAGATGAAGGCATTGGTATAATAAGGGAAAGATTTTCTAATAAGAAAGTTATTATTCTTTTGGATGATGTTGATGAAATTTCCCAATTAAAAGGTTTTATAGGAAAACATGATTGCTTTGTCGGGAAGTATAATAATTGTAACCACCAGAAACAAAAGCATCATTGATTCATTCGAAGTCATTCGACCTTATGAACTTAGTGGTTTAGAAGCTCCTTTAGCTCTTCAACTTTTTAGCAAACATGCATTTCGAAAAGACAATCCACCAAATGAATATTTCTCTCTCTCTCAAAAAGCAGTGAAGATAAGTGGAGGACTTCCTCTAGCTCTTGAGGTTTTTGGTTCTCATTTATGTGGTAAGAGTTATCAAGCATGGGAATTTACATTGGACAAATTAGAAGTGATTCCTCATCAAGAGATTCGTACTAAGTTAAGTATTACTTATGATATATTAGATGTGCAACAAAAGCAAATATTTCTTGATATAGCTTGCTTTTTCATTGGAGAGGACTATAGAATTGTAATTCATTTTTGGGAGGAGTCTCAATATCCAAAAGAAGCAATAGAAGTTCTTCAACAAATGTCCCTAATAAAAATACAAGAGGACAAAAATTTTGGATGCATGACCAACTAAGAGATCTCGCCAGGGAAATTGTTCGAGAAGAGCATAGAGAACTTGAAAGATGCAGTAGGTTGTGGAATATAAAGGAGGCAACAAAATTGTTTATGGAAAATAAGGTAACATCTATATTTTACTGTCAATAGTTAGTTTTTTAAAATGATGATTGATGAGTTTCTATAGTGTTCGTTTATTAGGCAATTAAACAAAACAAATAGAATTTTTCCTTTGAAATTTTGTAGAAATATCATATTAAATCTAAATTGCTGTTAAATGGAAAAAAACAAAGCCAACATCAAAATTCTTTAACTCATGTGCTACATTGATCAACAATAAAATATATAAATAATTAGTCAATTGTTTAGCTTTATTTACTTTTAATACTACATGCAATACATTTATATTACAGAAAAATATTTGGAGCATATTTATTATATAGATCATATTTCTATGTAATATATATATATATATATATATATAGTGCTCATAATTAGTATTATGAAAACTAATTGTGTATTGGAATAGACAAGTGCAAATCGTCCTTTCGTTATTATAAAAATGTGGTATGTTGTACTTATTACCATATAAAGTGTGAAATTTATGCAACGTGTATTTGTCATTATAAATATACGGCGAGGAACATATAATTAACTTTGTATTGGAAAAAATTTCAGGGAAGTCTTCAGAAGGGCTAAATTACTTTCTCCACTATAGTTAATATGTAACTTTATCAAAATATTAAGTTTCAATTTTAACACTATATAAATAATCAACCAATAGAAAAGTGACTTGGCATGCTTATATTGAAAAGAAAAACTAACTAGAAAATTTCTCTAAGATACAATGTAGTCTATTTTAGGAGGTTTCTTTAGTATTATGCAAATACAAAAGACAATTAATAGTGCATGGTAAAAAAAGAAGAAGAGAAGTACCAATTTATTACAAGATTAAATTTATAACTTCAATTATTGTCTATTTGTTGAGATAAGTGGTTGCCACAAAGTTGTAGAATTGAAAATGAAATAACGATTTGATTGATCTCCTTTTCTTAAAGTATTTAAAAAAGAAAAAAAATGCATTTCTATTTTAGGGATAGAAGATGAATTCTTTCTTATATTTTTATGATTTGAATTTCTAATTTAAGTGACTATAATCATAATTTATATCTATCTTATTTCATATATACATCTAAATATACCAAAATGTCTATAAAAAGAAAAGGAAATTGACACCAATGAAATATGGTCAACCAAATTTCCTCTGATTTCCATCTAATTGATCTAGTTTGCATTTGGTTAACCTAATTGGTCTCTTTTGGCCCTAGTTGTCTTTGCAAACTATCACAGCTTGTCTTTTCTTGGTCAAACCACTCAGACAATGGTCATTTAACTTAAGATTTCTTTCACTACCACTGCATGGATGAAGATAATTAAGACGACTTCACTTGCTAAGAAGCTATTAATGGATGAGGCCATGGATATAGTTAATGTGAGGAGGCTATTGTAATTTGCTACATAGGGACAGGTTGAATGTAACCATTGATAAGATGGAATGTTATCTTTAGCTGAATACTCGTCTATTGGAGGTCTCATTTGTCTAGTTTAAATTGCTAGCGTACGAATCACTACATCAAGCTTGATATCTATACATGCAAAATACGTCACATAAAAGACCAAGCTCATCACAAAATGATGGTTGTATCGATGATGGGTTGATCCTCTAATCAAAATCTATCAATGCTTGAGATTCTTCATGATATCTACATTAGACTTTGGCTACCCCCATTTACTATACGTACCTCATCTTCAACTTACTTCTACAACATCTTCTCTTGAATGGTACAAACAACCTGTTAATTATGCTAAGGCAAAATAGGTCTCAAAACATTGATCATACATTAATGAGGTATCCTTACATATAATTTTGTTGCAAGGTAAGTCCAATGTGGGGCATTCAATCCTCTCCTTTATCAATGTGTATATTCATATATTTGAACTTTTAACATCTAAAAAATGACAAAAATTACAACCTTTTTAAGCACTAGCATACAAAAATAAAGAAAAGAAAATATGTAGTTTTTAGCTTGTATACATGAATGAGTAAACTTTAGTTATATCATGTTGCCTTGGTACACTTATTAGGAAACCCATAACCTAAAATTCTTGCTAGTTTGTGTAGGAGCCTACTCTACTATGATGCCCCTTCAAATTCCCTATATGCCTAGTAAATGATGCCACTCTAACAACCCTAGCATCCCTTATAGCTCCATCTTCCCTTCATTTAGCATTATGATCACCCTCTCCACAACCACCACCATCATCATTATCATCACCATCTCCATCATGATTGTCACCCAATTAATGCAACATAAACCTCTCTCTTGATTCTCTTGATGCCCCATTACTGCTCTTGGACCAAAGGCTAACATAAATCCTCACTAAGAGAAGTTTACAAACTATTGCTTATTGAAAAATATCTGACTAGACGTGAAAGAATCAATATGTGAAGGAACATAACAGAGCTAAAATATAACCATTGTGTTGCTTAACATGAATTTGATGTTCTTGTATAAATCCCTCTATGAAGTTATGGTCCATCTTGTATAATTATGCAAAATTTATTGACTGAAACGCACATTGAAATAAGATTAATTTGCACACATTTAAGCACATTAAAAGCTACTACTTCTAAATCATTTGTTCTTTTCCATTGAAAAAAGGTGCTCCATAGGTTCAATACTACCATCAACATCTTCCTCTAACATATAAGCTAGATTCCTATGGTATATGAAGATACTATTTCTCAAGAACTACTAGGGTTTGCTTATTTCTGTTAAAGTGGCTCATCTTTGTGGTTAATTGGTAATATAATTGCTATTGCTGTCCTTAGTTTAAAATAATACCCGATTGAGTAGATGATAATGATGAACCATTAGGACTAATATCTAATCACTCGATCTCTTCTCCGTATCTTTCAGGTAAAAAATTGTTGATAATAGTCATTAAGAATGCAAAGATTATTATCATAATTTGTATGATACGTGTCAATTAATAATATATCCATATATGATCATATTTACTCTCATGTTTATTGCGATGTGTGTCATATCATCCACACTTAATCAATAAGATGCAATGACTTTCATAGTAGTTCAATAATATTATGCTAGACAATTGCCCATAAAAGTTCATAGGGCTCTGATAATCTAAAACATACACACCATTATTCTATGATTTCAACCATACTTATGTAGATTTTGTGATAAACCCAACTCTACTTACTAGTAATTACATGGCTAGATGTCAGTGTTTTGATCCCATGAAAGGGCCTTTAAGTCATGAGATACTTATATCACCACAAAACATTAGTTAGATATTTACACAAAAGAACAAAAAGTTAAATTTAATCTATCTTTTTTATTAAGAAAATAATGGTTAAAAAGGTTTGCTTATCTTATATCTAAACCATAAAGCAAAATACAAGATAACATATATTGTGGACATTGTGGGTCTTTAATTCTTGCTCAAATGCCCCATTTAAGAACTTTATGCCAAAATGTTGCTTAGATAAAAAATGAGCTTTGTGAATTTTAACAATCAACAAACATGCATCTTACATAAGGTCAAACATCCTCATAGTTATTTATCACGGCCTAATGCATTTTATTATCTTTTCCCACAATCAAGAGCGGTGTTATTAGATATGGCTCCTCCATGTATCTTTAAGGGCAATGTCATATATATGAAATCACTAGCACACTGTAGGCGGTATGCTTAAAGGGTTAAACCCATCCATTGGAAGACTTAATCTCATGTGAGCTTAGAACTACATAGTGAAAATTTTAGTAAAGATTTCCATGCTTTAATATGAATGGATGCATTACGCCTTAAGGCTCTTCCTCAGTAACATGACTTTCCTTATATACTATCATTTTTAGCACCATTTTCTTACACATAAGCATTTGTTGGACTTGCTATCTAGAGAAAAATGCTCGAAAACCTTTGCTTCTTTCTTCTGATTTGAACCTTCCACCTTGACGCATTATAAATCTGATAAATGTCTATGTTCTAATACTCTTGTATATGTGAAAATAGGGTTAATATTCCTGCCTTGCAATAAAATCTTTTAATTGATAAAGAATATTCCCATCGCATGAAATATTTAATGGGCACTTTGTTTAAGAATTGCAATACTACAAAGGTAATTCGTTTTTCTTTTTGTTAATTAAGTATGAATAATCATCAACCATGACTAGACTTTTGTTTAAAGCAGATAAATTATTAGAGAAACATCTTACTCGTCTAACAATTAAAATAAGTAACATCATGAAAACATGGAAACAAAGAGATACTTTATAAAGAAAAACAAATTGAAGCGATATCCATATCTTCACTTATTTTTATCCTTATGGAATTAGTTAATTAATGTTGTACCCAAACTATTCATTGTGATTTGTCTTACATTAGATGAAGCTAAGCAAAATAAAATTTATGTCTATCATATTACATAGGATTATTGAATATCAAATAGCCAAAGGGATAGCTTTTATGCTTTTGGTATGTCTAACAATGAGTTAGGGTTAAGTAAGTACTGAGTGAGTATAAATCCTTAATTGATCCTAGTTTACAGGTATTAATTTCATAATTTTAGAACCTACCTTGTAATATGTAGGAGCCATCTTAAAACTTGTCCAATTTAAGAAAAATTTTATTACATTTTATAACATAATTTTTTTATGCTAAGATTCCTAATAACCTATCAATTTTCCCATATATTTGTGTACCTTGATGTATTAATTACTAATTGTTGTTGTGACAACAAAAGCAATGGTCTAGGAACCTATTGCCAAAATTGAAGTTAAGACTGTTTCTACTAAAATTTTATGGGCAAATTACAAATAACATCCTTTGTTTACTTCACCCCCTCTTAGATGCCCAAATCTTTAAAAAGTATGAATTTAGATTCCTAATGTGGTAAAAATGCACTTTTTTTCCTTAATAAGATTTGGGTTTAAATGCATGATTTTAAAGATAGGAGAGCTAAATGTACATGAAGTAACTTAAAAGGGTATACTTGCAAATTACCATATTATTTAGAGGCAGTTTTTTTCCCATATTTATTCATTAATATTTATAATCATCTTTTATTTTTATATTTTGATAAAATTGTGGGTTATATTAATATTCAATTTTATTAAGAGATGACAAGTAGATCTAAGACCACTTTATTATTGCATAGTTTTATAATATTGTTTTTTTATACATATTTTCTCATTTTGCATTATAATATTCAATATGAAGATCACTACAATATCACAAATATATAGGTATCATAAAATTAAAAGAAAAATAAAATTTACCTTCTTTTTTTTAAGGACTTGCCAAATTTTTAATCTAACGAAAAACTAATAAATATTGCATACACAATATGAATACACTGAAAATAATAAACAAATTCCATCTAACACCTAAATGTTAGACTCCCGATTTTTTTCTTTTCACTAAATTAAAAGTAGGTGGTGATTGGCAACACAATATGTTTGATTACTACAGACCCCTCCTTTAGAAATAGTGTTGTGCTTAAGCACTTCTCCCTAATTTTTGTCTTGAGTTCCACCCCTCACCCCCTTGTTAAATACACCATATATATATATATATATATATTTGAATTACATATATATTTTGTTTGTTTTATTAATTTATCTTTTTTTTTCCTTTGCTTTTAGGGAAATGAAAATATTCAAGGCATTTGTGTTGATGTTGGCAAGCAATCCCATCATTATTTTTCAAGTGACAAATTTGCTAGTCTACCAAATTTAAGGCTTCTTCGTGTGAGTTGCGATTTTGAAGATGCCCTAACTACTAGTCGGCTGGCAAGGCATATGTGGCACAGATGTTATTCAAAAGTTATTTTAGAGGATATACTCCCAAGGGGTAGAAGTCCATTCATTTTCTCCAAACTAAGATGGCTTTCATGGTCTTCTTTTCCTGGAATGCATAACACAAGGAATCTCTCTTTTGAAAACTTAGCGATTTTAAATCTCAGTGACAGTTCAATTAAAAGTGGCTGGGTCGGTTGGAGTCACATTAAGGTACGGAATTCTCCATACCAAACTAATTGTTGTTGTTATTATTATTATTGTGTAAATGAATTTACTTTTAGTTGCATATTTTTGTTTTGTTCGGATTTACAGATGGCTAGAAACTTGAAGGTTTTAAACCTCACGGGTTGTTGGCAATTGGTCAAAACTCCAGATTTTTCTTCTCATCCGTGTCTTGAGCAACTGATTCTTGAAGATTGTACGGGGTTAGTTGAAATTGATAAGTCCATCAGTGTGCTAAAGCACTTGATCGTGGTTAACTTGAGAGGTTGTGAACGTTTGAAGAAGCTGCCGAAAGAACTGGGTTGCTTGGACTCATTGGAGGAACTTATTATTGCAGATACCCTTATAGTGGAAATCCCCTATTGGCCACTCATGACAAGCTTAAGGGTTTTTGATGCATTTAACTGCATTGCTTTGAAAAAGGTTGCTTCGTTGGATTTTGCAATTAATATCACAAAGCTTTCATTTGCAAACTCAAAAATCACTATACTCCCCGACTCAATCGGAAAGCTGGTGAACCTTTTAAAGCTGTCCTTAGGAAATTGCGAACGAATAAAGACACTTCCAGAGTCAATTGGAGATTTAGTATCATTGATTGATCTAGATTTATGGTCATCTGGAGTTGTTGAACTTCCCCATACAATCGCTAACCTAAAGAAATTGGAGAGATTGGACGTTCATTGTACTCCCTTGAGAAAATTGCCTACTGCAATTGAAACGATGGAGAATCTCTTGACGATTAATGCAAGCATTTGTGACGAATTGCACGACATACCAACGCTACCCCGGTCTTTGATTACACTAGAGGTGGTGGGAAGCAGGACACCAACTATTCCAGATCTCTCTTACCTTATCAATTTGAAGCATTTGAAACTATCTTTGCAAGAAGAGCCTGTCGGTTCGTTTGAGGCATGCCATTCTGCCCCATGTTGGATTCAGAGGATTACTAATTTGGAGACGTTGAGATTGAGCTCTAAATGCATAATTACCTTGCATGAAGATCTGATCACCCCATCTCATCTTAGAACGTTGGAACTTTTTTTGTGTACCAAACTCCAAAGCATCTCAAAGCTTCCCTTATGCTTGACAAGCTTAAAAGTTAGCAATTGCGAATCATTAAGTATGTTGATGGATGGTCCTTCAGGTTTAACAAATTTAGTAATCTGGAATTGTAGATCATTGAGGACTTCAATAGATCTCTCATATCTGAGAAAATTGGACTCTCTACGAATTGGTTGTACTCCCATAACCACACTGCAGGGACTTTGCAGTCTTGAATCCTTGCAAAGGTTGTATTTAAGAGACTGAATTTTCTGAAATTGATGACCTTGATATGTTAGAGAACTTAAAAATTCTAGAAATTATGAATTCTGCAAAACTTCAGCGTCTACCGGATTTGTCAAATTTGAAGAAGCTCAAGTCCTTGCAAGTGGGTTATTGTCCCAAGTTGGTTGAGATTACTGGTAGGTTGGAATCATTGAGCACATTATGGTTGTTGGATTGTCCGTCTCTGGAAAAACTCATAGACATACCAAACTCTCAAACTATGGATCGGTTCTATATCAAACGTTGTGGGAAATTAAATAAATCTTCATTGAAGCTATTTACATGCACATAACTCAAGTTATTTCGGGCTTCTTTACAGGTATGGTGATATCAGCCGATCAACATTCATTACAAGAAAATTAAGTAATCATGACTATAATGTGCGAGCAATTGTTTGTACTTTACCCCTATTTTTAGGTTTTCACAAATTCTGTATGTCTTTTTTCTCTTCTTTTTATATGCTACATCTTTGTGTGTTTTGCATAAAATTTTCATTTTTTTACTCTTTCCTTGTTATATTTCTGTTATCTCTGCTTGTCATCGATAATGAAAAGCCACATCCTATCCCGACAATCTATTTTATGTTTTGGTCTAGAATGTGGGTTCATTGAAAGCATTGAAATGATGAGTTTTTAGTTGTTTTATTTTCTTCACTAGAATCAACTTTATCAAATTTAATAGACAATTATTTAACTTTGTTTTCTGAAAGTGCTCTGCTTCATTTGCTATTTTAGTTGTGAATATACTCTTTTTTTTTATTTTAATTCTCAAGATCTTAAGACTTATTGTGGTCTCTCTTTTAATCTTATATATTTATATTTTTCATGATTTCAGGAATGGGTTACAGGAATTTCAGTTCAAACATAGAAGTGAATTAAATCATCAAGGTCTTGTCAAGTTCTTCGCTATAATTGTAAAGGAATATGGTGGCTTTTATCTCTTGATTATAAGGAATCCAATTGCAAACTTCTCTGGGCTTCCAAATTTCTTGATGAGAAATGGTTTTCCAAATCCTTGGCGATTGTTGTATAAAAATATCACTGTGCAAGCTTTACTCTTGTTGTTTCCCCAGGTGAACCTTTCTTTATCTTGTCTAAAAGGCTTTAGCATGGTCATAGTGCAACAAACTACATTATATATGTGTGCGTGTGTATGTGTGCATTTTTAAGAATGGTAGTTGACTTCAAGGTTTGTTATCGAAGGAAACATGACTTCTATCCAATTTAATTTTAATTTGTGACTCTGTCAATTGTGTTTTTTTTTTTCCCTATTTTAGTTTTGACATTTTAATTTTCATTCCTAGGTAAATATTTGAAGACACATTTAAAATAATGCTTGTATGTAATTTGATAGATTAGACGAAAATGTGAAAATTTATTGATTTTAATAAATCTGTTCTCCTTTCTAATAACCAAAGCCACTACCTAAACTTCATATGTACTTTTAATTTTATAAAAAAATGTTTGAAACGGCTGACTGTCATACTTACTAGAATCTTTGCTTGTCAAACTTCAAATATAAAGTTTGGAATTATTAAATGTCATACTTAACCAATCCATATCTTGTCGAACCTTTGCCATCTATAAAATATTATTGTGGTACGAGCTTATTGGTTTGCAATGGGAAGATGATAGAGGTAGTAAATTTAACAGGTGAAAAATTTAATTGAGTATGACAGTTCAACTTTTCACTGTAAAATTTAAAATTCTAAAGTTAAATTGGTGGATTTGATATTATCTTCAGAAGAGCACAACGGGGACAATACGCTATCAAGTTCTCTAAGATGAGGTTGGTCGTTTTGCAGATGACTTAGAGGAACTACTTTGTATTATGTCCTGTATAGTTGGATTTGAGATATATGTCTATAGCATGTCCAAACATTTTAATTTTTCATTTACATTGTCTTTCATGGCAGTTACCAAGAGGAGCATATGCATATGTTTTTGTGCACGATAAATTTGGTGTGCACTAGGACAGAACTGTTTCTTCAATTGCTTTGGAGACTCACTTCATCACATGTTCCATGGAGTAAGAGAAATTTTCTGAGGCGGGGTTTTCACAAGTATATTTTTGAGTTACCTCATGAGAGTAATTTATATTTCATTTGTGATGACAGTGAGGTGATGTGCCCATATCTTTGCAAAGATGATCATTCAGGTTAAAATATTATTTCTTAAGCAACAAGAATAGTCAAAGTACTTTCTCCATGGAAAATAGAATGTTGGATGACGATGGGTATGATCACATAGCTAGATGATGCAAAACTAAAAAAGAAAAAATGATCAATACTTACTCTTCAAGAACACTAGTTTTAAGACTAAATATGTGAGAGTACTCATTTTTCTTTTCATGTTAGGTTCTTCGTCAAACTAGGAAGAGCAATCTAGTTACTTTGTTTGTTTCTTTTTCCTTTTCTTCCTTCTTATTCTTCTTCTTCTTCTTTTCCACTTCTTTGAGTGGCATTGTATAGTCAAAATGAGTTGTTTTGCCTGACATCATTTATGTAATTTCTAAATTCAAGATAGGAAAAATCTCGGGGATTACAAGACTAATGATAAAATTTACGTACCAAAAAGATCTTCTACAATTTCACTCTGTAACAACTAGCAAGGTTTGAATTATATGGACTTCGAGATTTCCTAATGTGCCAGTTACCCTTATAACATCATCGAATTAAATTCAAAAAGTTCATTTATTTTCGATTGGGTACTGAAATCAATGATGGAACTTTCAAGTTTCATACATGATAACAATGATGAAAGTAAGTTGTACGTCCCTGTTCGTCCTTTCTCTAGTGCAAACTCCAATTACGGGATAAAAATTTGCTTGCTACTTCCTTGAGCAGAGAGCTAGGAACTCTGTATCGCCAAACCAAAGTGGAAATGTCAAACTTCAACCATGGAAGTTTATAGGAACTCGTAAGTCTATTTGAGAGAATTCTCACCACTCGGGTGAAAACAATAAATTTCAAGTTTGAAAGGGTGGGAGAGAGAGATTGTTGGAGGATTGATGGAAAGAAACATGACCAATAAGATAAGAAAACAGAGGATTGCTAGGTAAGGTTTGAAAGGTTAAATTTTTTCCTACTATTCTTTGCGTGGTTTGAATTTGTGCATTGATGTCTCAACTGTAATGGCATGTTCATCCAGTTTTTTCTTTCATACTGATTATACTTATTCTTATTGAGCAATATCTGCCTTCCACACTCTCCTTAGGAGTTATCCTACAATGCGTCTCAATTTGTTGGGACGCCTTGTGCAAAATTTATTGCTGAATTCCATACAGAACTAGAATTGCTTTCATCTGCCGCATTTAAGACTCCTTGTCTCAAGCATGCTCTGGAGCTAGAGCAGTCCTTCATGGAAGTGGCATATGACCGTGATTTGAGTGCTAGGAGCCTCATGAGACTTATTCCTACTTCATCTATCTTTTCGCAAAGGTTGTAAGGTAATCTTTCTATGGTTTTGAAACAGGACTATTAATTGGATCCAAATATCCAATTTTTATAGCAACATTATATTAAAACCACAAAAGCACTGTCTCTACATTGACAAAGCTATTTGACCAAAGTTGCATGAAAGGGAGAGACTGGTGATTAGATGCCATGAAATAAGGTAGTTAAGGTTAAGGTTTCGGTCATCCTTTATGTTGCCAAATTGGATCCGCTAAATGTTTCCAGAGATTAAAAAATCCTTTTGTTGTGGTAGATAGTTCCTCACTAGTAGCTAGCTGTATCCTTTGGACGTTTTTTTTAACTCTAGCTATATCATTAGTTTTTATGCATTTTCTGCTCTTTCAAGATTGTGATCACTAACCAGCCTTTTGTCTACCCTTTGTGGATTTATGTTGAACTAGGGATGAAATTGTAGAAAATATGACCCAAAATTCAGAAAAGCTGCCAACCTATGTGTGTATTAAATTCGGCCTTTAATTTTGTGTTCGTCAAGATTTTGATCCGAAGTTCAAAGCCATCTCAAAGTCACCAGCCTTCACTTGTAAGCCACCACCCTTTGTATAAAAGCCGCCGGCTTTTGTGCCGGCGTAAGCAAAATTAATCCGCCAGCCTTTATGTACACACACACACACATATATATATATATATATATATGTTGTTTTTGTTAGGATTTGGTAGATTGACAAAATTACTTTTAGAGTTTTTGTGAGTTTTGTGTGTTTTCTCTCAAATTTGTACTCCAACTTCAATTGTAGTGGATTTCTCCTCCTCTTCATGTGGTTTTTCCCGATTTAGGTTTTCCATGTAAAATTCTTGTGAGTTCTTTATTTTACTGCTTGATTGTTTGCTATTGTTCTTCCGCATATCGAATCATAACAAGTGGTATTAGAGCTATCGGTTTGATTTTTTGTCCCCTACAATGACAACCGTCAAGGACAATATTCCTTTGTTGGATCGAAGTACAAGATTCTCATTGTGGTAGGTTAAGATGCGAGCGGTTCTTGCACAGATAGATTTGGATGATGCTTTGCTAGGGTTTGATAGAATGCTTGTGTCTTGGTCACCGGAAGAAAAACAACGTACGGATCGTAAAGCCTTTTCACAAATTCATTTTCATTTGTCAAATCAGATTTTACAAGGTATGTTGAAGGAGAGAACTGCAATGGGATTGCGGTTGAAATTAGAGCAATTGTGCATGACAAAGAGTCTTACAATTAAATTACATCTAAAGCAGCGGCTATACTCTTACCATTTGACAGAAAGCGGGTCGTTAGAAGATCATTTGACCATCTTTAAGGAGATTGTATCAGATCTGGAATCTATGGAGGTAAAGTATGTTGAGGAAGATTTTGCTTTAATTTTGTTATGTTCATTACCTCTACCATATTTAAATTTTAGAGATATAATCTTGTATAGACATGATACTCTTACCATGGAAGAAGTTTATAATGCGTTAGCTTCTTTTGAGAAGATAAAACATCTTGTTATAAGATCTGAGCCCAAAGTTGAGGGCCTAGTTACTCGTGGTAGGAGTCACGATCGTGATTCTGGTAGTAACTCTAGAGGAAGATCAAAGTCCTCAAATAGGGATAAGGTTTGCAAGTACTGTAAGAAGAAGGGATAATAAAGTCTTAAGTGTTACAAATTACAAAATAAGAATAAGAGAGATGCTGATAATTAAAAGGAGAAACAACCAGAAAAGTCTGGTGAAGCTGATGTTGTTGAAGACCATAGTAGTGAGGATCTTCTTGTTGCTTCTAATGATCCATAGACTAGTCAGGAGTAGATTTTAGATTCTGGTTGTACTTTTCATATGTGTCCCAATAGGGACTGGTTTTCAACATATGAAAAGGCATCTAAAGATATTGTTCTATTAGGAAATAATGCTTCTTGCAGGGTTGCAGGCATTGGTACAATAAAGGTTAAAATGTTCGATGGCATAGTTAGGATGCTTGGAGATGTGAGACATGTTCCTAGTTTGAAGAGAAATCTGATTTCTCTTAATACTCTAGATTTTAAAGGGTACAAATACACAGGTGAAGGTGGAGTTTTGAAGATCAGTAAGGGATCTTTGGTGGTGATCAAAGGATAGAGATAAACAGCTAATTTATATGTTTTGTAGGGTTCAATTGTTGCAGGTTATGCTACCGTCACTTCTTCATCTTTACCAAATGAAGATTCTACTAGAATTTGGCATATGCGTTTAAGGCATATGAGTGGAGCCGGGATGACTGGGTTGAGTAGAAGAGGTCTCCTTGATGGGCAAAATATTAATAAGATGAAATTCTGTGAACACTGCGTGTTTGAAAAGCAAAAAAGAGTCAGATTCACCACAGGTACTCATAATACAAATGACATACTTGAGTACATTTGATGTGATCTTGGGGAGCCGTCTAGAGTGCCATCTAGCGGAGGTGTTTTTTATATGATGACTATCATAGATGACTTCTCTAGAAAAGTTTGGGTATTTTTCTTGAAGCAAAAGAATGATGCGTTATCCACTCTCAAGGAGTGGAAGATAATAATTGAAAAGCAAACTGGAAAACAGGTAAAGTGTCTTTGCACAAATAATGGTCTTGAGTTTTGTTCTAATGATTTTAATATTCTGTGTAAGTCAGAGGGAATTTTGAGACATTTAATAGTTTATCGAACACCTTAAAAAAATAAGGTAGCAAAACAGATGAACATAACTATTATAGAGAAGGTCAGATGTATGCTTTCAAATACTAAGTTACTAAAGTCATTATGGGCAGAAGCTACCTCTACAGTATGTTATTTGATAAATAGGTCTCCATCAACATCCATTGAGAAGAAGACTCCACTAAAGGTATAGTCTGGTACTCCTGCTAATTATTCGGAGTAGAGAATTTTTTGTTGTCTTTCATATGCTCATGTAGACAATAGTATGCTTGAGCTTAGGTCTCTGAAGTGCATATTCCTTGGTTTTAAACCTTATGTCGAGGGATATAAGTTATGGTGCCCTAATTTGAAGAATATTGTTATTAGCAGAGATGTGATTTTTGATGAGAAAGCGATGCTATCTGACTTGTTTTCAAATACTTTATTTGATGAAGTTCAGCATAAATCATCTACACAGGTAGAGTTTCAAATTGATTTAGATTCTACTTTAGAGACTACTTCTCATACTAGATTTCAAACATAGGGTAGTTTTGTCTCTATAATACCACAGGAATAGTATTCCATTGCTAGAGACAGACCTAGAAGAGAAGTTAGGCCTCCTCAAAGATATGCAGAGGCAGATCTTGTTGCATTTGTGCTTAATGTTGCAAAAGATATTGATTCAAATCAAGAGCCGTCTACTTATTCAGAAGCTATGAATTGTGATGATTCTGGTAAATGAATGATTGCAATGCAGGAGGAAATGGAATCCCTTCAAAAGAATGGAACTTGGGATTTAGTGAAGCTTCCTAAAGGGAAGAAGACTGTTTGATGTAAATGGGTTTACAAGAAGAAAGAAGGAACACTAGGAGTTTAAGAACCCAAGTACAAGGTAAGACTTGTTTCAAAGGGCTAAAGTCAGATACCAAATATTGATTTCACTGATGTGTTTTCTCCTATTGCAAAATACAGTTCAATTAGAGCATTATTGGGTATTGTAACTTTACATGATCTTGAGCTGGAACAGTTAGATGTGAAGATTGTTTTCTTACATGGAGAGCTTAATGAAATAATTTACATGCAATAGCCTGAAGGCTTTGTTGTCTCAAGAAAAGAGAATCATGTGTACATATTGAAGAAATCTTTATATGGCTTGAAGCAATCATACCAAAACAATAGTATAAGAGGTTTGATTCATTCATGACTTCTCATGGTTTTAGGAGAAGTAATTTTGATAGTTGTATATATTTCAAGACATGTGAAGATGGATATTTCGTTTATCTACTCTTGTACGTTGATGATATGCTACTAGTAGCAAAGGATAGATGAGAGATTGAGAAAGTTAAACTTCAGTTGAGCAGGGAGCTTGAAATGAAAGACTTAGGAGCAGCAAAGAAGATACTTAGGATGGAGATTATAAGAAATAGAACAGAATGTATGTTGCATTTGAGTCAGAAGGGGTACTTTGAGAAGATTCTTTCGAAATTTAATATGATGAGTTTTAAGCCTGTAAGTACACCTTTAGCAGCTCATTTCAGGATTTTTTTTTTTTTTTTTTTTTGCTCTAGCTCTAAAGTCAGATGAAGAAATTGATTATATATCAAAAGTTCTGTATTCTAGTGTTGTAGGATCTCTCATGTATGCCATGGTCTGTGTATGCCCAGATTTATCTCATGCTATGAGTGTGGTTAGCAGGTATATGGCAAATCCTGGTAAGGAACACTGGAAAGCAGTTCAATGGATTTTCAGGTACTTAAGAGGTACTACTAATGTTTGTCTACAGTTTAGTAGAGCTAGAGATGGACTTATTGGTTTTTTGGATTCTGATTTCGCTGGAGATTTAGACAAGCGAAGATCTCTTACTGGGTATATTTTTACCCTTGGTGGCTATGCTATCAATTCGAAAGCCACATTGCAGGCTACAATAGCACTATCCACTACTGAAGATGAATACATGGTCGTTACAGAAGCTTTTAAGGAAGTTATTTGGTTGCAGGGATTATTTAGAGAACTTAATGATGATATGAAGATTATTAAAGTCAATTGTGACAGTCAAAGTGCAATCTACCTCACCAAGAATTAAATGGTTCATGAGAGGATGAAGCACATTGATGTTAGATATTACATTATTCATGATATTATAGCTCGTGGTGATATTACTGTGAGCAAAATCAGTACTGAAGATAATCCTGCAAATATGTTGACAAAGACCCTTCTAATAGCCAAGTTTGAGCATTGTCTGGACTTGGTTAATGTTCATTGTTGATGGATATCCTTTAGGGGTTTGTGGAAGAGGTGGAGAATTGTTTGTTTCTTGAAGTTGAAGTTTGGAGTTTCTATTGTTTGATTTTGAATTTTGTGTCAAATGAGATTATAGAAAATTTGACCCAATATTCAGAAAAGCTACCAGCCTATATGTGTATTAAAGTTGGCCTTTAATTTTGTGTTTGTGAAGATTTTGATAAGAAGTTCAAAGCCAGCTCAAAGTTGCCAACCTTCACCTGAAAGCCGCCAGCCTTTATATAAAAGTTGTCAGCCTTTGTGCCGGCGTAGGCAAAATTTATGGCTGCCGGATTTCGGTTGCCAGCCCTTGCGCCAGCCTTTACACACACACACACACATGTTATATATGTTGTTTTTGTTAAGGTCTGGTAGATTGACAAAATTACTTTGAGATTTCTTGTGAGTTTTGTGTGTTTTCTCTCAAATTCGTGCTTCAACTTCAATTATAGTGGATTTTTCTTCCTCTGCCCGTGGTTTTTTTCGATTTGGGTTTTTCATGTAAAATTCTTGTGTGTTCTTTATTTTACTACTGATTGTTTGCTATTGTTCTTTGCATATCGAATCATAATAGAAATGTTACTATTTTATTCAGATCATATGCAGTGACAAAGTGTATGATTATTTGTCGATTAATGATGTACGATAAAAGTTCCCGTTTTCTTAAAATCAAGAGGTTTTTGAATATATTAAAGAGGTAAATGGGATATGATCGATCTTTGTTTTCCTTTAAATAATCTAACAAAAATAAATGGGTGAGAAGGAGATCAATCATTGTTTCGTCAGCTATATGGGTTTAAGGATTAAATGGAAGGAGTACAAACATATGAGAGCATGACATGATTTCCTTTTCTATTTTCATTTTTTCCCGTTGCTTATTGAAATTTTTAGTGGGGATTAAATCTTGTCAACGATGCCTTTGTAAGCAGCACAGATGACTTTGACTTTTAAGCATTTTTATTTTTTGCTCCTGAGGTCCATAAAAGTTTCCACCAAATTTTAAAAGTTCTTTTAAGTTCTACTTTATCTAAAAGTAGATAGTAATTATAAGGGGGGGGGGGGGGGGGGGGAGGAAGCTTAGAACTCCATTTTTATTGAGAATCCCTTTCCATTGCATAGGAAGTTAAAAGGTAGGATCGTTCACAAGCTGAAATAAAAATCTAATGGAATTTAGAACAACATAAAGCTTTCATGTCTCTAGTTTCTACCAATTGGAGGTCCACAAAACTTCAGGTATATCTGACAAAAGACACAGTTGATGCTGAATTTGAGCCAATCAAATGTAGACTGGTTTTAGGAGTATAATTAACTAACTTATAAGTTAGGTTTGAGTCTTTTTATAATTTGAGCATCTAAAGTAAAGTATAGGCACGTTAGATGAGTAGGTGCTTCAATTTAAAATTTGTTTCTCTAAATACTCAGCTGATATAAATTTCGTCGAGTTAAGAATGAAATCATTGTATGCCGTAATTGTTAAAACCACCTATTCTAGTTTAATTTCAACCTATATTTTTTTCTAATCTGTAGAAGAGATTGTCATAGGTGGTTGTGTTTGGTGCATGGGTGTAGGTATGGCATGGTGGTTAGGTCCAGTTCATGAATATTAACGTATGGGTATCTGACGTATGGGTTATGGGATGGTGGTTAGGTTTGATTAATGATATCTAATAGATTAAGGGGTGGATATAAGTCGGTTTGGTTGGTTTTCCTAAAACCAAGCCAAACCCTAATTTACAGTTTGATTTTTGTTCCATCCCAAATCAAACCAAACCATTAAATAATTGTTTGGTTTGGAATAGAAATTTTTTAAACCATTAAATAACGGTTTTGTTTGATTTGGATTACGAATTAAATCAAAATACTAACTAAATTTTTTTTCTAGTTTTTTAAAATTTGTGTAGATACTTAAATATTTATATCATTTTACAAAATTTATATTATAAACTACGATAAAATACTTGATGAATTCATCATACTTTTAATCTATAGTTCTCTATAAAATCAGTTATCCACCAATAAAATATATTCACCAACCAATAACACATAGTAAGTCATAATTTATAATTTTTAATAGAACTATCAATTCAATTATCTACCAATAAATTTAGCTAAAATAAAAAATCATCTATAAAAAAATTCATCAACGAATAAAATGATCCAATTACAAAATATATTAAACAATTAATATATAATAAGAGTTTATAACTGAATAGATAAATTACGTAATTTATAAAATTAAAAGCTATTAAAAAAATAGTTCATCATCAACAAAAAAATACATATCATGAGCTTATAATAATTTAAAAATGAATAAGTTGATTTTAATAATATTCACCAAATAATAAATACCAAATGAAATCACATGAACATATAGTAAAATATTATTATATTTTTCAAAAACGATTTTGGTTCGGCTTTACGGATTGGTGTGAAATCAAATCAAACCATAAATTTATGAATTGGTTCGGATTGAAAAATTTTTAAACGAAACCATTAAAAAAAACCATATTTTCGGTTTAGATTGGTTTGGTTCAATTGGTTTTTTTGACCATCCCTAGATAATACATGCTGGCTCTAAGAAAAAGACAAAAAGAGGAAGAGTAAGAGGAATTCTCATACTATGAATAGTGGATAACAACAATTTAATATTTAGCAAAAATTTTTGGTTGGCAAATAAGTATTCATGTTAAGTAAATCGTATAGTTAGTCCAATTTTCTAAAATAGAGGAATAATGATTTGGTTTCTTCCTGTTCAGTTCATTGCATATTCACTTAGGTAAATGACTAGTTCATTTCCTTCTTATTTCATAAAAAGTTGTTATTACAAGTTTAGTTGCACAAACACCGAATAACAATTACATATGAATTATTATTAAGTAAAATAATGAATATCAATTCATATATTTATCTTATGAATTAATATTCAATAGTTACCCCTACCTTGAAAGCCACATACACCACTAACTCATATCTATCCATCATAAATGAAAAATATTTTGCTTTTATAATATGTACATAAGAGACATTTTATCATTATTCCAACATAATTCATTTTTTTTCTATGTCAACTAAACATCATTATTATCATGTAATAGATATTGTAGCTTTATTACATTTTCATTGAATTGCGGTTTAGTTTCCTCTCTTATTCCATTAGAAGTAAACAATTAGTAAATAGGTTAGTTTTCAAGAAATAAAATGTCATATACACATTGGAAATTTTCTTTTCTTTAAAAGATACTTAATGGGGAGTTGTAATTTTTGAATGATGAGTTATAATATTTACACATGGGATAGCATTGCATTTTCGGCTCATTCACTTTGTTGTATTAAATAAGGAAGAATTGAATTTTAATTTAGTAGGAATGTAATAGAGTTGTAATGATTCTTAAAATGATCACTTGGTGTAAAAAATTAAACAAGTAATTATTAAAGTAAGAGATAAAAAATCTAGAATGCCCCTTGTCTTTATTATAGAGAGATGATATGATTGTATGAGTGATATTTTCAAGATATGAGTATTTTTAGCAAAGTTAAAAAATATTCCATTGAATGACAATTCATGATGTGAAGACAATGATTGCTATTCATCATTTTACATAATGAATTGTTATTCCCCTCAATTGAACAACATAATAGCAGCTTTATGTAAAACAATGAGAGAATGAATAGTTATTTACCTCAAGTGAATGAGTTATTTGTAAGTGGCATATTTATATAATTAAAATTAGTTTTACAACAATCTACATATATATGTTGTCAAAATGATAATTGCAATATACTTTAAAATCTATTATATTAATTGATGTTGTGTGTGCATAAGAAGAATTATATAAATATGATTTGTCTTTAAGGTTTTTGCAAAGAAGTGTCTCGTTAAATTTGAAATAAAAAATTTGTTATCAATTTACTAAAAAAATTACTTTTATGTCTTTTAATGTTTATTGTTAAAATTAGGGTGAATGACAAATTTGATTCCTGAACTTTGCATGAAATTACAATTTATTACTTAATCTTTAAACTAGTAAATTGATACATTATAAGATTTTTTGTGACTATTTTTACTACTTTTTTCACGATCCAAAAAGGGACCTAGTGGGATTCTCCTAAAGTCGTCATGTACATGTATACACGTAACATGAGGACTACCTTGTAAGTCAGAGTTTGCAATACTCTAATCAATTATTCCCTCACTATTATACATATATATTTATTGTGAAAATAGTTTTGGATATCGATACTTCCACATATCACAAGGATCACAGGGAATCGGATACTCTACCAAAAGATAAGATAAGGCAAATCTAAGTCTAAGAGATATATTGACACAAGTTAATTAACAAAAATTCTAGTTATTTATTTCGCTTGTCAAACTAGGTTTGGCCTAACATATTTTTCATCTTCTATCCTACTCCCAACTTTGAGTTACCTGCAAAAATAGACTGTAGTGGAGTTAGCTACATCCAACTGAGTGAAATTCCCTCATATTACACTTTCAAGCATGGTTACCAAACAATTATCAACAAGAAAATGCAATGTAACATCCATATGAGCAAACACATACGATCAATCGGTTAGATCGGATATGATACGGATTTACGCCTCTCGTAACTCAATTTGTGGAAGTGTGCATGCTCGCCATGACCCAATGCGAACCCACCAGTTCAGAATTATCATGTAACCTCAAGTATTTCTTAACGAAAGTGACATCTTTGTTAATTTTTTTTTTGAAAATGATTTCAAAAACCGTTCTCAAAAATACAAAATCCTAAGCCAAGCCCCCAGCACGATTCTACTCATAAGACTGTTTCCCTATGCAAGTTAGTTCCTCAGTAGTAGAAGAAACGAACACTGGACTTAACCATGCCGATTGGTCCCCCTAACGTGATACTGGTTGTTCAAAATATGCAAAATACATGATATGCATGATCCATTTGGTTAATTTATAGCCAGATAATTATAAGTTCATTTTTATACGATCAATCAATATTCATAGACACTCAATTCGTATAACTAATGCAAACAATTCAGATTGTGCTCGGTATCAATATTAAGTTTTTTTTTGCAAACTCAAGCAATTCAACCATAAGCAAGCCCAACACACATTTATTACCTTTAAATTTAGTGCACTAAACTACACACACAAATAATGTAATAATCACAGAGAACTCACCTGTCCATGGCATTTATGGCATCCTTACATTGGAGTCTATGTCACCTAAATGTAGTAAAAATTGTCAAGAATCCATGAGTAATAGCTATAGATAACTAACTTGCAACCTATACTACAGAAGCTTCAAGTTTTTTTTGTGGTTATAGTGTCAAATCTTAATCTCATAGAACCTTTTAGTTTTAACTTCGATTTTGATGAATAAATAGTCAATGTCACACAGTTTTTCGTATGCTCTTTAATTGTGGTGATCATTTGGGTATGTGGTGCTTGGTTTGATGCATTTTACTAGGTCTATTCAATTCCCTTCATTTTTTAATTTTACAATTAAAATGTTGCATTCTCCTCGATTTCAATTGAGAATTTGTACTATCTATATTTATATACTATAAATGAATTAAATAGCATGTCTCTTTCGTTTTTATGGGATTATATTAAAATTACATTTCTTGTATGTAATATTATCTCTTGTTCTTTCTCTTTTTTTTTTTTTCTTTTACATTCTAGTTAAATGTAATCATCCTTGTTACTTGCTTTCACTTTGCTTCTACACGTTTTCATATCAAATGATGTAAATATTCAATTTGTACTTCCATCTATCAAGCTCTTAATCTACCACTTCCAATACTATTAATTGATCAAATGGGATGAAAATCCACTTCTTAATCCAAACACTTGGCTCGATAAAGGAGCAAAATGATTGAGCCATGAACAACTAATGGAAGTCCTACTATTTCTATTATACGTATCATCTCTATAATCATTAATCACCATATGGTATTTAAATCATCTCCATTGTTGTGTCAAGCAAATCATAGCTTTTCATAAGAGCAAATGAATATGTGGTCTTCCATTAAATTCATAATATGTGAATGGTACTATGATAATGATCACAAAAATCTTACCGTACTTAGATACAACACCCAAAAGATTAATTCTTCTAATTCATTAGTGTTGGGGTTATAGATCCAACTTATATGGGTCTATAATCAAAGGGAGCCTAAATATATATCATATATATATTTAGAAGACTTTAGAATCAAAGTAGGAATGGATCAGCATGCTTTGAACAAGGAGATCCTAAATATATAGTGATATATATTTAGAGGACTTTTAAATCAAGATATCTTAAGTATATATGATATACTTGGAATAGGACTTGAAGATAAGGAGTTTTGTGCAAAACAAAGGAGTTTTGTGTTGTACATTGGCTGACAGGGGAACCTACACTTCCAGCCTACATGAGGACTCAAGCAGTATTGAAATTATAGAATTCTTACTGAGAGCTGTAGGGCGTCAATGCCCAGGTGAACGCCGTCGGTATTGGGGGGATATGCTGCTGGCATAGGGCGGCCACGCCGCCAGCGTTTAGTCAACATACGATTTTCCAAAATTGTGCCATTTTCTACATCGCCCTTACGACACCAACTTTGATTTATGATGTGCCAGCTTATATATGTCTATTGATATTCCCTTTGTTATATATATATATGTGTATATATATATTCATCTTGTTGTCCTAGGGGTTGTATGGAACAGGTGTGTGTTTCTTCTTAAGCCTAGATAGAGAGTTATATAAAGAGAGAAAGACTGAAAAGTGAGGAAACCCTAGAGTGTGAGAAACTTTAGATGAAGGAAATCTTGTTCCTGTTGTAATCCACCGGTTTGGTGATGAAACAGAAATCCACCGTTGTAGTGATGAAATAGAGATCCACCGTTTGTGGTGATGATTGAGTGATCTACTAGACAGATTTAGTTGAGAACAATTCTAATCTCATTATATTGTTTATAGTGGAAGGTTTGAGCATTGTTGGTCCCATGGGTTTTCCCTAATTTGGGTTTTTCATGTAAATCTTGGTGTTGTTTTGTTTATTTTTTGTTTCTATTTATTATTATTTGATTGTTGATCGCATTGGCACGAGGAAAAGGTCGGATTTTTTCCTTACAAGTGGTATTAGAGCTCAGGATTTCAAAAGAAAATTAAGGTTTTCTTATTGTAGCGCAAATATGGAAGAATCATCAGGTATGATGATCAAATTGAATTAAAAAATTACTCCATATGGAAATCTATGATGAAGGATATGCTCTATTGTGAAGATCTATATTTGCCTTTGGATGGTGATACTGGGAAGCCACATGACAAATCTGATGCTGATTGGATCAATTCTCTCATCATCCATTCTAATCCTACATTTACTCAAATGAAGTGTCTACTTATGAACTATCTCCACCGAAATGAGATGCAGTGGAATGGTCAAAGCAGCTTCTACAGTATAGTTAAACTCATCTGCTAAGACAAAATATCGATGCTCAAATGAAACGGAGCAGCTTCCCAAGTAACTTTACCAAATAAGCACAATATATGTAAACTTTTTTATTTTGTTTGGTCTACCATCTACAAATTCATATTGTAAAAGTAGAGAGTACAATGAATAAGCAGAGAAAGGTAGAAATAGTTTAATGCTTTTCCCCGATACCTTAATGCTTAGAAATAGTTTTGACCTCTTGATGGAATGAGTTTTAGACTTGAATGTGAAACTAACCAGTCTTACTCGAAATTTTAGTTCATTATTCATTTAGTATCATTGTTGTAACAATAACATATATGCCATCTATGTATCATGATACGTGCTAGATTATATATATATATATATATATATGATATAGTCACGCTCTGAACTCAGAGCATATTTTACGCTCTACAATATTCGTCCTATTTCTTTTGTTTACCCGCAAACAAATCCCCAATGTAAATTGTAACTATCTGAGAATTATGAACGGAAGAAAGCGTGTTTTAAGAAAAATATGAATAGATCGGTACAACTTTCCACAAGTCTTAGTCATTAATTTTTCGTCTTGAATAGTCTAAATAAAAACAGAGTTGCTGAGGGATAAGAATGTGGAAAATACTTGGGTCCCTTATAGGAAACATTTGAATAAAAAAGAAGAAGAAGAAGAAGAAATATATGATATGACGGAACTGGGAAACTTCATTAGGCGCTGTGGGGACCACCCTTGAATAAAGTCTAGATAAGACATGATATGATGAAATATATGTGAAATAAGAAGCTGCACAGCAACTCATACGAAAAAGACTATTTCCAACCAACATTCTCGGTCCAATGAAATGAAAATTTCCGAGACATCGTTGAAAACACCATAGAAAACAGCACTATCCAATAGAAAAGCCACTACCCACTAAACACGGCCGAGTTAAAAAAAGACTAGAACTAGACTTAGAATATAGAAGCAGTGAGTCCGTACGGGCTCCATACAGTGAACATTTGAAAAAGAATAAAAGAAGAAGAAGAAGAAGAAGAGAAGAAGAAGAAGAAATATATGATATAACGGAACTGGGAAGCTCCATTAGGTGCTGGGGGACCACCCTTTTTGGTTGTGTTGAATAAAGTCTAGACAAGACATGACATGATGAAATATATGTGAAATAAGAAGCTGCAGAGCAACTCATTTGAAAAGGAGTATTTCCAAGTAACATTCTCGGTCCAATGAAATTAAAATTTCCAAGACATCGTTGAAATATTGGCACCAATTAAAGTATAAAAAAATAGCTAGTAAATACCGAGGCACATGTAAAGAAAACACCATAGAAACAGCACTATCCGTTAGATAGGCCACTACACACTAAACACGGCCAAGTGAAAAAAAAAAGAAAAAAAAAAAAAAGAAAAAACTCTACATTGGCAGCTTACTAATTTAGAAAGATTAGAACTAGAGTCCACCACATCCCATGAATCCGCTTGTAGCTCTAATTACACTTTCTTGCTAAGGGTGAGTAGATAAAGGGTCTGTTTGGATTGTCTGTTTTTCATCTGTATCTGTATCTTTTTTAAAATGATATGTGTAAATATATCCGATTTTGCATCTAAATTTTATCTATATTTGTTCTATTTGATCTTTTGAAGAGAACTGTCAAATTTTTTTTATCTATATCTATTTCTTGATAAATAATTTGTTGGAAAAAAGTTTGAAAAAGTGTCTGTATCTGCCAGAAAAAAGCCAAAACAAACAGACCCAATATTATATTACCTCTTTTGTACTCAATAAATTTTGAGTGAGTATTAAAGATCATGGAATAGGTTATACAACCTATCTCACGTTATATATATTACATCTTCATACCTTATATCCATTTTAAGTCAGTTCATACTAACCGTGTAAAATTATTAAATAATAACAATAAGTAAAAGCCAACATTGTCTTTTGCTCTAAAAAAAATGGTATATAGACAACCCTGAATAAGAACAAATATTATGATGATAGATGATCGGGAACTTTTATGTCTTCATTCTTATTAGTTATTATTGTTGTAATAGTGTGCATATAAAAATATTAGTATACAATTGAAATAGGAGGGATAAAAGTGTGTAACCTAAAAGTACATACTAAATCTTTATATAAAATTTTCTTTTTTGAGAAATTAATAAGTTCATATTGTTGAAATTTTATCAAGAATTTTAATATTTTAGAATATAAGAAAAAAATTTACAAAACGCAATAATTATCATATAAACATGTATTGGTACATTGAAATACAAGTAAAATCTTAGATCCTATCCTAATAAGGGTTGCCATGGTTCAATTTAGGTCCAGAATCGGACCTGAACCATTGGTTTTCATGGGAACTGGAACCATTCCAATTTTGTAATAAAAAATACACAAAAATATGCAAATTTAAAACATTCAAATTTGCACAAATAGTAAATGTCGGTCTCTTTCCCTTTCCAATACTTGCATTTGTAATTCATTCTAAGATCTGTTTGGATTGTTTTATTTTTATTTATATTTTATCTGTATCAGATATATTTATTAAGTTTATGAGTAAAAATATTTATTTTTCATTTGTATTTTTTTTTAATAAATATTTGTTTTAAAAAAAAATAAGATGTCAAAAAATCAAAATAAGATGAAACAAACATACATTTATAGGGAAAGTTTCATTTACAGACTGAAATTTTTTGTTTGTAACAGTTTAATACCTAAAAATTTTTATTCGATAACGAAACATGAACTTTTTAATTATTTCACATGGCACCTTTGGCTAGAATCCAATATTTTTTCATCCAAAAGCTGACGTGAAAAGCAAAATTGATTAAAATGAGTTTCTAACATGGACTTGAAGGTGAAACTATCTATTCCTATTATTTATTTAGTATCTCTATGACATTGTTGTAACATTAACATAATATGTCATCTATGTATTATGATACGTACTGGATTATATATACATATATGATATAGTCATGCTCTGAACTCACAGCATATTTTACGCTCTATAATATTCGTCTTATTTCTTTTATTTACCTGCAAACAATTCCCCAATATAAGCGCAAGTAATTATGTCCATTTACCATCTAATATATATGGACAGAAGAAAGCGTGTTTTAAGAAACATATGAATAGATCGGTACCACTTTCCACAAGTCTTGGTCATTAATTTGTTGTCTCGAATAGTCTAAATAAAACAAGAGTTTGTGGAGGGACAAGAATCAAGAGAATTGGAAACAACAAAAAGTAAGAAAAGAAGTTAGAAGAAATATATGATATGACGGAATTGGGAAGCTTCATTAGGCACTGGGGAAACCACCCTTTTTGATTGTCTTGAATAAAATCTAGATAAGACATGATGAACTATATGTGAAATAAGAAGCTGCAGAGCAATTCACATGCAAAAGACTATTTCAATTAACATTCTCAGTCCAAGGAAATTAAAATTTCCAATACATCGTTGAAATATTGACATCAATTAAAGTATATATAAATTGCTAGTAAATACCGAGGGACATGTAAAGAAAACACCATAGAAACAGCACTATCCAATAGAAAAGCCACTACCCATATATGCGTCTAGTCTGGTCTTTCAACCAACTTGTGTAGTTGGTGACTCAATCTTGCTTCTAATTGAGAATGGGTTAGAAAAATCCGATGGAATCTGATGAAGAAGTATCGTATATTTCTTTATAACTAATTACTAAAAAGTTCTAAGATGAGTATAGGGTATTTGCTGTCCTACTTAGTAAGGGTGGTCATGCTTCGGTTTGGCTTGGTTTAGGGTTGAATTGAATCGAGCTGCATGTGAAACGGTTCGGTTCAAACTCTTCATAAACTGAAGCGCTTTTAACGGTTTGAGGTTTTGAACTAAACCACCTTAAATGAGGTTTGGTTTAGTTTGGTTCAAACCGCCTTTAAAAGCAATTAGTTCTAATAAAATTATTAATCGTCATTTGAGTTCTCAAGAAATAAAATGTTTAGATTGAGGAAGGTTGTGTAAAAATTAAAGTCATTTATCATTACATTGAGTCGTGAATTTAACCATTTTAAATATGTATATATTTATTATCTCGTCCTAAAAATATTTTTCAATGTGAATTTAAAATAACATATATTCTATTAACTAAGAAAATTATTCTTTTGCATTAATTCGATGTTTATTGATAATATTTTTCTCTTATAACATATTTAAATTTTTATTGTACTAATTAGTTTAAAATTTTAAATGATCTCAATGTAGTTGGTTGTAGATATTGTAATTATTGAAAGAATGGTATTAGAATACAAATTTGCGATTTTCTTTCAAGTATGATCTATCATACATATGTGATATTAGAGTGAAATATCCCATTTAACCTTGCTTTCTAGTATTTAAGAGTTATAAATAAAATGACTCTTTTTTTTTTTTTAAATGTGAAGCAGTTCGATTTAGGTTCGAGTTCAAACGGTTTAATTCGGTTCAACCCATTGAACTAAACCATAACCATTTAGACTTTTTCAAAACCGAACCACAAATAGAACAGAAATATAAAGAACTGCATTTTGTGTTTCGGTTCGGTTCAATGAACAACTCTAGACTACTCACATGTTAGGGTATAAAAATGAGGTCTGCATACCTTATACTCACTCTAAAACTTATATTATACTATAGATGGTATATTTCTTAAGAAAACTAAAGACACAAAAGTGATTAATAAAAATTTCCATCTTTTTAGTTTTGATTACTATAAATTTAGTTTTCCCTATAAAGTCAATTCATTGCTCCACATGTTGTGTAATTTCCTAAAAACAATATTTTCAAATTGATCAATTCTCTCATCATCCATTCTAATCCTACATTTTCTAAAAGGAAGTGTACTTATTGGCAATCTCCACCGAAAGGAGATGCAGTGAAATGTTCAAAGTACTAGCATATATGTACTTTTATTGCACAAGGGAATTTAGTCATGGTATAGTTTTAAGACTCAAATCCCTTATATATATGTACTGCATCTTATAGTGAAATTTGAATTGAATCAACAAAGTCAATTTCTTCTCAATACATGTTCATGGTATCGGCACATTAATTTCTCGATTGGGTTGAAGTTAGAATAAACTAATTATAAGTAAATGTTACTAAATGCAATCCATGGTTTTGGCGTTTTCTGATTGGAAATGCGGAGCGCATCAACCGTACTAAACGACATGATCATTGGTAATGGTTTTTTTTTTTTTTTTTTTCAATTTTATTTTATCCTAACAACAAAGTTTTACAATTATAAATCAGATTTTATTTTAAAATTTTGTCATGTGTTGTGGATCCAATGGAACTTTTTCATGAAGTATACAAACTTATGAGGACATTATATATATATATATATATATGTATATAAAGGCAAAGAGAAGAAATTTTGGTCAAACCACAGATTTACAACGTTTTCCTTCAGAAACGAAGAGCCATAAAATTTAAGTTGGTGCACTGTCTTACCTTATATTGTCTCATATCACATGCATTTCTTTGTATTTTGGGGGCCAGGAGGTTTATGAAACCCGGCCAGGAGGTTTATGAAACCCCGTTAAGTCCATTGGATGATGGACCCAATGCGTAAAAATAAAATAAAATGTGAGGAGAAACTACTCATGAAAACAACATTGATATATTTTTTCTCTTCTTCAACTTTACACCAAAATTTGATTTAGTGCTTGAATATTAAAGTGGTCAATTTAATACCTAATTAAACTTTTTATAACTATTTTTACTATCTTTTTAATACCATTTGGTCCATTTTTTAGACACAAAAGAGAAAATGTACGATTGAACTTTACTAATGATCATAACAACGCTTAGCACCAATAAATTATTTTTTTCATGTCATGAAATAGAGCAAACAATGTAAGATAGTAAAAATAACTATGAAAATTTTGATTAGATACTAAAATAATAATTTTAAAATTTAACTATTAAATTAAATTTTTGGTAAAGTTAAGATACCAAATTTGATTTTGTTTTTCCTTTTGATTCCTTTACAATTGGAGATATAAATTCGAATTCGATTCATCCTACATGATAAACTGTTGGGTTATATGGCCAATAACATAAATATAAATAAATAAACAAATAAATAATCAACTCGATAGTTTGTCTCATTTATAATGAAGAAAATAAAAATTGAAAAAGAAAAAAATAAAAAAAACAAACCATAATCATTTAAAGCTCCGAGACAATTGATGATTGGTGCGTATGACTTATGAGTCTCTGATACAGCTCACCTTATGCACTACTTGACCTTTAGTTGGTGGTCCACTGCACCTTTCTTTTGATCGCCAGAAACGCAATAGGACAGTGCCGCGCACATGGTTACATGATTATATCTACTCTAGCTCACTGTCAACTTTGAATTTATTTTAGAATGACACAAGTCTATCTAGCTTTTAAAATAGATTGTAATCACTGGAAATAATAAGAGAACTGTACAATGTAATATAAAAAATATTTGAAAAAATAATTTTTTTGTATTATTGTTGGTATACACGAAAATATTAAATAAATTTTTATTAAAAAATTTATTTTTATTTAGTTTTAATATTTTTGTACCATCAAATATAAAGTACGAAGTTTTTAAGTTTTGTTTAGTTCTATAAAGAAAGTTTTTTCTAATATCAAATATATTTTATAAACTAAATATGGTATGATAATTTTTGTTAGTCTAGTATCATAAAAAATTTCCCAACCAAATGCTAATATGATAATTGTTTATGTGGAATTTGATAGGTAAAGGGGAAAAAAAAAGGCATTTGTTTTCGTTCTTTGTTTTTCTTTAAATTTAAAAATCTGAAAATTTAGAAAACAATCAAAACTTCATATTACTTGAAAACATGACTTTACTAAGAAGTCATATTCCTAGGGTACGTCTTTAATACAACATGGTGTCGAGATTGATTTAAAAATCAAATCTTTAAAATATGTTTAATCAATAAATTAATATCGTATTCTAAAAAAACAATATTAAGATTATTTTCTAAAAATTTAGGTTTTCATCGGTGAAATTATAACCTAATCACATTATTTTAGATGTCCAAATCTCTCCTTTTGTTTTGAAACCTAAAAAAAATAAATAAATTTAGGTCTTCAAAATTTTCTTTAGAAACATTTATTACTATCTTTTTCCCATTTTCCTCCCTGAGTCCCCACTTTACCTTTATTTGATGCGCCACTTTATTTTTTCGTGAACCGTACCGCAATTTAAAACCAAGGGCAGCGTAATGGAAACGCAATAGGAACCATGCTATTGACTACACTATAAAAAAAGACCCCCACTCTTCGAGAACAACAAACCGAGTTGCAAATCAATTTTTTTTCTTCTTATTGAAATAGAGAAAGAGTTAGCGCATCCACCACACCACATATATCTATCCTGGTCTTTTGGTGGAGTTGTGCATCCATTCGTGCTTCTTACTGAAAATGAGTTCAACAAATCTTGTGGAATTTAATGAGGGAGTATCTGATATTGCTATGTCTGGAGTGGAATATGAAGTTTTTTTAAGTTTTCGAGGGCCAGATACTCGAGTAGGTTTTACTGATCATCTTTATATTAGACTTGTTGATGCAGGAATCAGAGTCTTTAGAGACGATGAAGAGCTTAGGAAGGGAGAAAATATTGGACCAAAGCTCCTCAAAGGTATTAGAGAATCCAAAATTGCCATACCCATCTTCTCAAAAGGCTATGCTACAAGCAAATGGTGTCTTCAGGAGTTGGCTCAAATTGTGGAGTGTAAGAGATCTAGTACATTAAAAGTGATGCCCATTTTTTATGATGTTACACCTTTTGAGGTTCGTCATCAAACCGGAGATTATGCAAAAGCATTTGAATCTCATGAAAGATACTATGACAAGAACACTATCAAGAGCTGGAAAGCATCTATGAGGGAGGTGGGGGAATTAAGTGGTTGGGATAATCATGGTGGTACTAGCAGGTAACATATTTATATTCGATGATTATTGCATTTCTTTTCATAAGTAATAAATGATTTATGGATGTTGAAAATTATATCTATTGCTTGTCATCCAATAGATCCTGCACGCATTTCTCCTCAAGGTGATCACTATATAACTTGTAGAAAAATTTTACTCCATAATACGTTGCATTATTTTCTTACTATATATATTTTTAATGTAATAAAATTATTATATACAAAATGCCTAATAGATAATCTATAATTCGCTATGTGTTATAGTAGTTGTATTATTTGTGTGTTCATATGAAAAAAAAAGGATAAATAAATTACATAAAAATGAATGCATTTTTATTTGAAAAACATTTTTAAACAAAACTCGAAAATAATATGCCTATGCATTATTTGAATATTTTAATAAGCCAATAAATTTCACAAAATTTCAAAATTGATGTGATGATATGTCCTTGAACATTCATGAAGTACATACTTAAAAATCATCATACTTTTTTTCGGTTAATGTATCTTAACTAAATGATTGCCTAAAAACCATATTGATCTAACACCTTCCAATATGAAAAAATGATTCGCTGGATATCACACTATTACTACTATTATTATTATAGGACATGAGAGATTTGAACTTGGTGTTGTCATTTAAAAGATCAGAAGAAATGTCACTAGACCACAAGATTATTGGTGTAAACTCCCTAACTTTACCCAAACCTAATTATGATAATTGTTAAGAATATAATATAAAATTTTAAAAAGTTTTTAAAATAGAAGCAAAGATTGCTCCCGATTTTTCATGACTTAGGAATATTAACATTTGTATAGTTAAATTGTAGTTTGAAAATTAGAATTGTTATCAATAAAATTTCGAGATACAAAATATAACTCCCCATAACTTTTTGCGATCAATGATGGATAATGAATCAATAATATAATTATTAAGGATCTAGAAATATACACCATCATCATTACCTCAAGGGAAGTCTAGGAACTATAAGCAATAAATCACAAGAATACGAAGATTATGCTTGAGGATAAATTCCTCTTAAGTATAGATTGCAAATAGATAAGTTAATGATTGGATAAAAATTGAAGAATAATAAATATCACACTTATGATTATGAAGAGGAAGTAGGATGCCATGTATAAATTTATTCACGCTCGGAAGATTGTAGTATAATTGTTTGATTAAGAAGAAAATATCAAATTGATGGAATAATTAGCAATCCCTAGAATTGGACTCCCAATTAAGAGATGGCTATGGAAGGATTTGTAGATAGTACATTTGAGGTTAATATCCAAATGATTACAAGTGGAGTAAAATTTAATTATGTGGAGGTTTTGGATAAGTATAGGAGAGTAAGAAACCGATTATCCTATGATTGTCTTAATTTGCAATTTTAAAACTTCTTCTAAATTGTTCAAATTTTTTTGCTGATACAGCTTTTGTAAATATATCTCCGAGTTGCTCCTTTGTGTTGATAAATTCAAGTTGAACTTCTCCATCTTGTACCAAATTCCTTATGTAATGATGTCGCAACTCGATATGCCTTGTCCTTTCATGAAATACAGGATTCTTCGTCATGGCAATAGTTGACATATTATCACAATAGATAATTGTGGGGGCTTTCTGGCATTGATTTAAGTCTGCCAAAATCCTTCTCAGCCATACTGCTTCACATGCTGCATCTGTGGCTGTTATATATTCTACTTCACATGATAATAATGATACTGTTTTTTGTTTCTTTGATGACTAAGATATAATATTTGATCCCAAAGAAAATACATATCCTGATGTACTTTTTTGATCATCAATTGATCCAGCCCAGTCACTATCTGTATATCTAACAACTTGAATTTTTTTTCATATAATGAATACCATAATTTTTTGTTCCTTGTAAATATCGCAATATTTTCTTAGCTGTTACATAATGTAGCTTGCTTGGATTTTGCATAAATCTTGAAATCAAACTAATCGGATAAACAATATCTGGTCTTGTGATGTCAGGTAAATCAATGACCCAACTAAACTTCTATACATTTTCGCATCAACTTTTGGTGTTCCATCTTCTGACTGCAATTTCTCATTTATTGCACGTGGTGTAGCAATTGGTTTGCAATTGTTCATCTGATATCTTTTCAACAAATTATCTAAATATTTTTCTTGAGAAATAAATATTTCTTCATTGGATTGATGAACTTGAATTCCAAGAAAATATTTCATTAGACCCAAATCAGTCATCTCATATTCTTTCATCATTATCATCTTAAATCCATCTAACATGGATTGACTTGTACCTGTATAGATCAAGTCATCCACATACAAACACACAATAAGGAAATCATGTGTACCTTCCTTTTTGATGTAAAAGAAAGGTTCACTTTGATTCCTTTGAAAACCATTTTTCTAGAAATAGCTATCAATTTTGTTATTCCATGCTCGTGGTGCTTGTTTTAATCCATATAACGCCTTGTGTAGGCGATACACTTTATCTTCTTTGCCTTTAATAATATATCCTTCAGGTTGTTCTACATATACCTCCTCTTGCAATTCTCCATTTAAAAATGCTGATTTGACATCCAGCTGATATATTGGTAATTCTAATTGAGCTACTAATGCAAAGACAATTCTGATTGTTTCCATGCAAGCAACTAGTGCAAAAGTTTTATTGAAATCAATACCTGGTTGCTGTGAATATCCTTTTGCAACAAGACGAGCTTTGTGCTTTTGGATTGAACCATCTTCTCTATATTTGATCTTGTAAACCCATTTTAATCCAATAACCTCCTTATCTTTTGGAAGATCAACAAGCTCCCAAGTATGATTCTTTTCAATAGTTGCAATCTCATCATTCATGGCCTTTCTCTAAATTTCCTCTTTTGCAGCTTCTTCATATTTTTGTGGTTCACAAGTGAAAAATGCAAATTCACAAGATTCATAAATATCACGCAAAGAACGTACCTTTCTTATTGGACTTTTTGATTCTAGATAAAATTCTTGCGAACCTTGTGGTGTTGATGTGCTTGGAATATCAGGAGTGCTTGGTTCTGAACTTAATTGTGGATCTAGCTGTATAGCATTAGATCCTAAAGGCATAATTCTTTCCATAATTGGAGATTTCTCTTTCCAATCCCATGCATCATCTTCATCAAATATAACATCTCTTGAAATAACCAACTCATTTTTCTCTGAATTGAAAAGGCGATATCCTTTAGATTCATCACTATAACCCGTGAAAATATACTTTTCTCCTTTCTCATCAAATTTTTCTCTCTTTTATGATGGAATGAGAGAATATGCCAGACATACAAAAATCTTCATATGATTAACCTGTGGTTTTCTTTTATGCCAAGCCTGATAGGAAGTCTTATTAAGCATTGCTTTTGTTGGTGATCTGTTCAAGATATATACTGCAGTATTGACTGCTTCAGCCCTATAACTATTTGGAAGTCCTTTCTGTGTTAGCATACTTCTAGCCATCTCCACAATCGTGCGATTCTTCCTTTCTGCAACGCCATTTTGTTGAGGAGTATGTCGCACAGTCAACTGCCTTTTGATTCCAACATCATTGCAATAATTTTGAAATTCATGTGATGTATATTCACCTCCACGATCAGTTCTCAAAATTTTCAACTTATATCCACTTTGTCTTTCAACCATAGCTTTGAATTTAATGAAAGTGGTAAATGCTTCTGACTTTTGCTTTAAGAAATATATCCACATCATCCTTGTATAATCATCAACAAATAAAATAAAATACCTGTTACCATTTAAGGATGGTGTTCTAGTTGGTCCAAATATGTCAGAATGAACCAACTCCAATGGAGCTTTAGCTTTATAAGATTGCTTTGGAAATGGCAATCGATGCATTTTACCATAAACACATCCTTCACATACTTTCTTAGGAGATGAAATATGTGGCAACCCAATAATCATATTTTTCTTCTTCAACAAATGAAGTCTCTTAAAATTCAAATGTCCATATCTCAAATGCCATAAGTGTGATTCATCATTTTTCACACTTTGCAAAGCATATTCTTCATTAAGAGGTATAGATAAAGGAAATACTTTATTCATGCTCATCTTCACTTTTGCAACAATGCAATTTTTCTTCTTATCGGTAATAATGCATTCACCATTGTCAAAATTTACCATATAACCTCTTTGCAATAATTGACCAACACTCAATAAATTTTAAGTCAACTTAAGGACATAATGAACATCATAAATCAATTTGGAGTTACCTTGCTTTGTATTGATAGCAATAGCTCCTTTTCCCATAATTTCATGACTCTTGCTATCTCTAAGCTTTACTTCAGATTTGAATTTATCATAAAACTCAACAAACAGCTTCTTATTCCTAGTCATATGATTACTACATCCACTGTCAACATACCAAATATTCTCAAATGATTGTTTAGCATTCATGTAAGAATAAAATACCTGTTTATCTTGATTTTCCTCAGAAAAGTTTGCATTTTTGTCATCTTCTCGATCTCTGTAATAACAATCCCTTTCAGAATGATTGGGATTTCTGCATCTTTTGCATTTGAGCCGACAATCCTTAGATTCATGGCCAAATTTTTTGCATATTCGGCATTGAGATGTATTGCTTCTCATGTTGAATTCTCTTCCTTTACCACGACCTCGGGAATTTTGGTATCTACCACGTCCACGTATAGAGTTCGATGAACTTCCATAATTACTTTTATATCTATCTTGCCAGCTTTTTTGTTGCCTATTGATATTAACCTTCGAATGGAAGGCATGCTCGAGATTTTGAGTAGAAAATCTACTCAAACGCTTTTCATGGGCTTCTAATGATCCCATAAGTTCATCCAAAGATAAATTTGATAAATCTTTGGATTCTTCAATAACAGCAACAATATGCTCAAATTTTGCTGGCAAACTTCTTAAGACTTTTTCAACAATTTTCTTATATGGAATTGTATCTCCATAGCCTCTAATTTGATTAATGATAATTGTAACTCTTGAGAAGTATTTTTGCACCTCCTCATTATCTTTCATGAATAAATTATCAAACTCTCTCCATAGATTCTGGAGTTTGATAGATATAACTTTATCATGACCTCTGTATTGCTTTCTTAAAATCTCCTAGGCATTATGTGATGTGGTTGCACCCATAATTGTGGTATTATTGATTGACAATGCTTTGGCGTATTTCATAGCATTTTCTTTATGCTCTTTCCGTTGAGGTATTGTCCAGGTTGCTTTTATCTCTGGACTAGCAATAGCTGTGTCATAACCTTCCTCGATAATTTCCCACAAATCTTGTGAGATAAATAATGTCTTCATCAATGTACTCCATATATCATATTTTTCACCAATTAACAAGGGAATACCTTGTTGGGAAAAATTAAATGTGGCATTACTGCTTGTTAATGCCATTGCAAAGGTTTGTGTGTATAGTGTTTAGTATTTGGATATGTGTATAGTGAAAGGGGTCTGGCTTTGATACCAAAAATATGTTGGGTGCAATTATAGTTGATAATATTGGAGGATAAATAGTAGTGAATGTCAAATACAAATCATACTATATTAATATGTTTTTCATATATAATACATTAATTACAAATGGTGAATAACATGTCCTTATATAGGACTTATAAGGCGGCAAAAGAAAGCTCTAGCAGATTAATACAAAGCTGAAGGCGATTAAAAAAAATCTTAATATTTTACAACTCATGTTCTTAATATCCTAAATGGTCTAGAATGAGCTTCATCGTTCTTCAGAAAACGGCCGCCATACATTGCTTCTTAACAAATAAAATTTCTCAGCAATAAAGGGAAACTTGAAGATGATAACTTTGACAAGTCAAAGCATGGCTGTCTTTGCTTGGATGACATCTAGCTGCCCTTGCTAGAATCTTCAATTGGATAAAAACAAAGCATTCCACCGCCTCTTACATAATATTGCAAATTATTATTATTTATTATTTTAACAGATTGTGTCTAATCGAGGTTATTTAATCT
The DNA here is from genome assembly GCA_024138025.1 of Combretum micranthum. Classification (NCBI taxonomy): domain Eukaryota; kingdom Viridiplantae; phylum Streptophyta; class Magnoliopsida; order Myrtales; family Combretaceae; genus Combretum; species Combretum micranthum. The sequence goes on along the minus strand of JAMXBD010000402.1, from coordinate 806,904 downwards.
AAGAAATTGTCAAATGTAGTGATAATTGATACATCCATAAAAGAGAAATCAATAGTTGATTAATTAAATAGACTAGTCTTGGATCTAAGTAGTTGTTTCTTAGAAGTTATTAGAATTAGAAGTTGTTGATCATTAAATTTTGATAATATAGTTGAATCAATAGTCATTAACTAATAAAAGACGATTGGCTAATGAATACAAGAAAACATGCCTATTTAGAAGTATTTAGACTATGACCTTGGTGATAAAAGGTTGTTAAATGTATATAATGAGAAGTTGTTGAATAAAAGAAAAGCTAGAACGAAGAGTGAGATAAACCCCTAAAAGCTCCAGTTGTCGACTATGAAGGATATTAAGAGTGTAGGCTAGAATTCAACCACAAGATTTAAAGTTAGTAAGGTCAAAACCCTAGTTCACAAAGTTCGAATTTTACTCTAGAGATCCTAAATTCTAAATTCTTCTAGAACCCTGGGAAATATCTATAGATGTGAACTCTTAAAATTTTCAATAAGTTAAAAGTAAGCCCGAGAACTAGTGATGTGATAAAAAACCCTAATTTGTACCGATTCGATTTAAAACCCAAAAATACAAAGACATGAATTGGTAGATTTGATATACTCAGAATATGAGTCATATGAAATTAGACAACAAGACCCTAGAGTCAATTACCTAAGAAAGCGTGCAATTATTGTTACAAACTAAATATCTAATAAATCATATGGTATGGCAAATGTTGTATTAGATGGTTGTAATGTTAGATAACAAACACACAAATTGAGAAATATAATAATATAATTAAATAATATAGATCGAAATCATATTTTTAAATTAACTTGGATTTTAGTCAAGTAAACCAAATGTATCACGAACCTTAGATTTCACATCGAAACCAAAACCCTAAACTGTATGGAATCAATCCCAAACCCTAAAAACCCTATACATGATGAGATGAAGTTGGTAGCTCTAGAATATCAAACGAATGAGGTCAAACTCAAAACTCGAAGAATCGAACACCTAGGAAAACATGCTACTATTGATACAAAACAATAACTTAATAAACTTTCCAATATAGTAAACCTACGGAAGATAATTCTAAAATTCGATCACAAGCATGCAAATCAAGGCAAAACATTAAATTAAAAGATGATAATTAAACAATATAAAATAATTTTCCATATCAACGTATCGACTTCATTTAAAATTTCATCAGATAAAATCGAACATATCACGTATTCGATCTTCCTACCAGTAAGATAATTGCCACGTCAAATTTCTTTATGTCATTTCAAACTATTTTATGCCACCTTAGATCTTCTTTACATCACTTTAAATCTTTTCTATGTCATTTTAATATATTTTATGTCACACCAAACCTATTTTATGTCATATCTAACCTACTTTATGTCACTTTACTTGTATTTTATGTCACTTTCTTCTCCTTTTTCTCATTCTTTCTATCTCCTCATTCTCTTAATTTCTCGTTCTTATTTTCCTATCCTCCATTCCTCTATAAATATCCCCTCATTTCTTTGCATTACCTCATTTTCTCTTTTTGCAATTACACTCTTCTATTTCATTTTCTCTCTTTCCTTCTCTCCTCTTTCCCTTTCATTTGATTGCTGCCACTTCCCCCTCTCCTCTTTACTCCTTCTTGGTTCTCCTCTCTCTCACATCTCATACACAACATACTTCGACAACACTCCTTTGATAAAGAAATACCCTCCATACTTATAGTATATAGTACCTATGATTTTAAAATACACATAACATCATCATTCTCTTGTTCTTCCCTATGATGCTTGATGCTAAGGAGAGGGTAAGATAAATACTTTTGTTTAAAAACTGCTATATTTGTTTCATTTCCTTTTCTTTGTTTATGCCAAATGCTCATGTGAGGCTCAACTCATCATGTTGAAATCCTTATGTTTAGAGGAAAGATGATGAATTATGGAGTACATTCTAAATCTATTGCACCATGTTTAAAAACAACATACTATAACATAATTCTTTTAGAAGAATTCAACTAATATATTTGTAATTTATTTATTAATTTTAGCATCCCTAGAATTTATTTCTCTCTATTTGTCTTTATCTCTCTCACCATTACCCATGTGACCTATCAGCTTCTTTTCTCGTTGTCTCTCTCTCTCTCTCTCTCTCTCTCTCTCTCTCTCTCTCTCTTTTAATTTTTAATTTTCTATTTTCTCTCTTGTTCTATTCTCTTGATAAAAGAAATGGAAAAGAAATAATTAGAGAGAAAAGAAAGTAAAAGGGAAATTCTTATTAGTTTAGTAATAGAAGTAGAAGGAACAATTTTTGAGGTAAATGTTATTTGTAAAAGAAAATGTGGCTCAAGGGAGATTATTCTCTTACAAATCTATCCCTTTTTTACTATTTATCTTAGAAGAAAATTGATACATAGTTGATACACTGCATCCATTTCCTTTGATATTAAAATTTCTAATAATCTTTTGACTACTTCTAATTATTGAAGTTTGATATCAACATTCACTTCCTAATACTATCACCTATTCCTTACACAGATTCTTCAAAAAAGAGGGAGAGCTAGTAAAAGAAGTAACCATGGTGGTATTACGTGAATTAAAGAAATCATATTTGATTATAACAGATTGCTTAGTTGGAATTGACCATCATGTTAAGGAAATTTCAAAGATGTTATCTACCAACACTAATGCTGTTCAGATCATTGGTATTTATGGGATGGGTGGCATAGGAAAAACAACTATTGCCAAAGTCATTTATAATCATCTTTTGTCTAATTTTGAAAGTCATAGCTTTCTTACTGACATTAGAGAAATATCTCGGTCAAAAGGTATGGAGTTTCTATACAAGAGGCTGATTACAGACATTCTTGGTAAGGAATCTGCAAATATCTCTAATAGTGATGAAGGTATTGGTATAATAAGGGAAAGATTTTCTAATAAGAAAGTCATTATTCTTTTGGATGATGTTGATGAAATTCCCCAATTAGAAGGTTTTATAGGAAAACATGATTGCTTTGGTCATGGAAGTGTAATAATTGTAACCACTAGAAACAAAAGCGTCATTGACTCATTCGAAGTCATTCGGCCTTATGAACTTGGTGGTTTAGAAGCTCCTCTAGCTCTTCAACTTTTTAGCAAACATGCATTTCGAAAAGACAATCCACCAGATGAATATTTTTCTCTTTCTCAAAAAGCAGTGAAGATAAGTGTAGGACTTCCTCTAGCCCTTGAGGTTTTTGGTTCTCATTTATGTGGTAAGAGTCGTCAAGTATGGGAGTTTACATTGGCCAAATTAGAAGTTGTTCCTCATCAAGAGATTCGTAAAAAGTTAATTATTACTTATGAGGCATTAGATGTGCAACAAAAACAAATATTTCTTGATATAGCTTGCTTTTTCATTGGAGAGGACTATAGAATTGTGATTCATTTTTGGGAGGAGTCTCAATTTCCAAAAGAAGCAATGGAAGTTCTTCGACAAATGTCTTTAATAAAAATACAGAAGGATCACAAATTTTGGATGCATGACCAGATAAGAGATCTCGGTAGGGAAATTGTTCGAGAAGAGCATAGGGAACTTGAAAGATGCAGTAGGTTGTGGAATAAAGAGGAAGCAACAAAATTGTTTATGGAAAATAAGGTAACATTTGTTCCATCTATTTATGCATATATTATAGCCAATTTTTTTAAATGATGATTGATGAACTTCTATGACGTTCGTTTATTTTGTTGATAGTGGGTGCTTGAACAAAACAAATAGAATTTTTCATTTGAAATTTTGTCGAAATTTTATATTAAATTTAAAACCCTTTTAAATGGAAAAAAAACGAAGCCAAAATCAAAATTCTTTGAATCATGTACTACATGGATTAGTAGTGAAATATTTAACTAATTAGTCTAATGTTTAGCTTTGTTTATTATTAATACTATGTACAGTACATCTACATTACGAAAACTATTTATAGCATATTTATTTCATAGATGATATTTTTATGTTATATATCTATCTATCATCTATATAGAACTCATAATTAGTAGTATGATAACTAATTTTCTATTAGGATAGACAAGTTCAAATCCCTGTTTCCCTATTATACCTACCAAAAAAATTATGTATGTTGTACTTATTAATATATAAAGTGTGTAATTATATGCAATGTGTATTTACAATTAGAAATATATGACAAGGAACATATAATGTAATTTTATATAGGAAAAAATTGTAGGGAAGTCTTTTAGGAGGGCTAAATTACTTTCTTCGCTATAGTTAATATGTAACTTTAACAAAATATTACGTTTTAAATTTTAGCATCTATATAATTAATCAACCAATAGAAAAGTGACTTAGCATGGTTAAATGACAAAAGAAGAACTACCTAGACAATTTCTCTAAGATACAATGTTGCCTATTTTAGGAGTTTTCTATAGTATCATGTAAATATAAGATTACTAGTTTGCATGGAAAAGAAGAAGAAGAAGAAATATCAATCTATTAAAAGGTTGAATCTACACCTTCAATCATTGTCTATTCATTGAGATAAGTGGTTGCTACTAAGTTATAGAATTGAAAATGTAACATAAGGATTCGTTTGATTTACTTTTCTTAAAAGTATTTAAAAAAAAAAAAGAATTTCTATTTTAGGGATAGAAGATAAATTCTTTCTTATAGTTTTGTTATGATCATGAATTCCTAATTTAAGTAACTATAATCATAATTTATATCTAATCTCATTTCATATATACAACAAAATATACCAAAATATTTATAAAAAGGAAAAGAAATTGACATGAACGAAATACGATCAACCAAATTTCCTTCGATTTCCATCTAGTTGATGTGATTTGCATTTAACTAACCTAATTTGTCTCTTTTAGCTCTAGTTGTATTTGCAACTACCATAGCTTATCTTTTCTTGGACAAACCACTTAGACTGTGTTCATTCAACTTAAGATTTCTTTCACTACCACTACAGGAATGGAGATAATTATAATGACTTCCCTTGTTGAGAAACTAGCTATTCATCATAGATGAGGCCATGGATATAATTTGGGGTGGGGAGGCTATTATAATTAGCTACTTAGGGATGAGGTGGAAGTTGACCGTTGATATAAAGCGTATTGATAAGATGGAATGTTGTGCTGAGTTTTGAGTACTCATCTACTATTGAAGGTCATCATGTGTTTAGTTTAAAATTTGCTAGCATATGAATTATTGCATTGAATTTGATATCTCTACTAGTAAAATATGTCACATAAAAGACTAAGCTCATCACACATTAAAATGATGGTTGTATTGATGAAGGGTTGGTCCTCTACACCAAAATCCATCAATGCTTGAGAACTTTCATGATATCCATAACAAAGCTGGGCATGCCCCCATTTCCTATATAAGGGGTCTTATCTTTGTCTTTCCTCGACAACATCTTCTCTTGAATGGTGTAAAAAATCTGTTAATTATGCTAAGATAAAAAAGGTCTCAAAAACTTTGATCATACATTAATGAGGTATTCTTGCGTACACTAATGAGGTATTCTTGCATACAATTTCATTGTAAGGTAAGTCTAATGTGGGGCATTCAGTCCTCTCTCATCAATGTGTATATTCATATCTTTAAATTTTTGACACCTATAAAAATGATGAAAAATTACAACCTTTTTAAGCACTTGCATGTGACAAGCAGAGAGAAGCAGGAAAACATGCAGTTTTTGGCTTGTATACATGAATGAGTCTACTCTAGTGATATGGTATTGCCTTATAACTTAAAATTCTTGGTAGTTTGCATAGGAGCCTACTCTACTATGATGTTGCTCTAAATTCCCTATATGCCTAGTAAGTTGTGCCACTCTAGCAACCTTAGCATCCCTTATAGCTCCATCTTCCCTTCTTTTAGCATTACAATCACCCTCTCCATAACCATCATCATCATCATCATCATCATCTCCATCATGATTGCCACTCATTAATAAAACATAAATCTGTCCTTTGATGACCCATTACTACTCTCGAACCAAAGGTTGACAAAGATTTTCAGTAAAAGAAGTGTAAACACTATTACATAATGAAATACATCTAATTAGACATGAAAGAATCAATATGTGAAGGAACCTAACAAAGAGCTAAAATACAATCGTTATTATGCTACTTGACAAGAATTGGGTGATCATGTATAAATCCCTTTATGAAGTCATGGTCCATCTTGTACAAGTATGCATGATTTATTAATTGTAACAATTGGCATTGACATAAGACTACATTTGTGCACATTTAAACACACTAAAACCTACTACTCTTAAATAATTTGTTCCTTTCCACTGAAAAAGAGTACTCCATAGGTTTAGTATTACCATTGACGTTTTCCTCAAGCCTAGATGCTAGATTCCAAAGGTAAATGAAAATACTATCTCTCAAGATTTACTAAGGTTTTACTTATTTCCTGTTAAAGTGGCTCATCCTCTATAGGTTAATTGGCAATATAATCGTTATTACAATATTTAGTTTTAAAATAAGGCTCGATTGAATAGATGATAGTGATGAGCCATCAAAACCAATTTTTAATCACCCAATTGCTTCTTCATACCTTTGAAGTAAAAGATTTGTTTATAATAGCCAGTAAGAATGCTAAGCTCATTATCATACTACGTATGATACATGCTAATTAATAACATATCCGTAAATGACCATATTTACTCTCATGTTTATCGTGATGTGTATCATACCATCCACACTTAATCAAAAAGATGCAACAACTTTCATAGTAGTTCAATAATATTATGCTACACAATTTCCCATAAAACATCATAGCTTGTTGTGATTATCTAGAGCCTACACACCATTATTCTAAGATATCAACCCTACTTATGTAGATTTCGTCATAAGCCCAACTCTAGTTACTACATAGTAATTACATGGTTAGATGTCACTGTTTTGATCCCATGAAAGGGCTGCAAGTCATGAGATACTTATATCACAACAAAGCCTTAGTTACGTAATTTACACAAAAGAATAAAAGATTAAATTTATTTTTCTTGTTTATTATGAAAATATTAAGGAAATGTTGGTTAAAAAGGTTTGCTTATCTTATATCTAAGCCATAAAGCAAAATATCAACTAACTTATATTGTGGACATTGTGGGTCTTTAGTTCTTGCTCAAATGATCCATTTAAGAACTTGCGTGCCAAAATTTTGCTTAGATAAAAAAGGAATTTTGTGAACAATCAACAAACATGCATCTTGCATATGGTTAAATGTCCTCATAGTTATTTAGCATGATCTAATGCATTTTATTTATCTTGGTCCCATAATCAAGAGCGGTGTTATTAGATATGGCTCCTCCATGTATCTTTAGGGCTAGTGTAATATACATGAAATCACCAGAACATACTATAGCTCAGAGTTACACATTGAAAGTTCAATAAAGATTTCCATGCTTTAGATATGGATGGACACATAATCGCTCCTTCCTCAATAACATGGATTTCCTTAGATAATCTCATTTTTAGCACCATTTTCTTACACATGAGCATTTGTTGGACTTGTTTAGGGAAAATGCTAGAAAACCTTTGCTTCTTTCTTCTAATTTGAACCTTCCACCTTGACTCATTACAAATCGGATATATGTCTGAGTCCTAATACTTTTGTATATGTGAATTACGTTCCTACACATTCTTAATGCCCTATTAATCTTGTTTACTTTATAACAAGGTTAGAGAAACAAAAATGGAGAAGGATAGAAACCATAGTTATTTATTTATTTATTTTTTTTTTTGGGGGGGGGGGGGGGGGGGAGGGGGGGGGGCGTGCACTATGGATTTGGTGGTTGAACAGGGTAAATATTTCTTGCCTTGCAACAAAATTTTTTAAGTGATAAAGAATATTCCCAACACATGAAATAGTCAGTGGGCATTTTGTCTATGAATTGTAGTACCACAAGGTTTTTCTTTTTTTCTTCTTTTTTTTTTTTTTTTTTTTTTTTGCTGATTAAGTATAAACTAAAAAAAGAATCAACAGAGAAGTTATTTTTGTAGACATGATTTCATCAACCATGCTTAGACTTATGGTTACGGTAGATAAATTACTAGAGAAACATCTTACTCCCTAACCTAACAATTAAAATAAGTGAAATCATGAAAACATGAACATGGAAACAAAGAGATACCTTATAGATGAAAACAAACTAAAAAGATATTCATATCTTCACCTATTTCAATCCTTAGGTAATTAGTTAATTAATGATGTACACAAACTATTCATTGTGATATGTTTTACATTAGATGAAGATAAGCAAAATAAAATTTATGTCTATCATATTACATAGGATTATTGAATATCAAATAGCCAAAGGGGCAGCTTTTATGCTTTGAGTATGTCAAAATAATGACTTAGGGTTAAGTAAGTACTAAGTGAGTATAAATCCTTAATTTAATCCTAGTTCGTATGTATTAATTTTCAAATTTTGGAATTGGAACCTACCTTGTTATATGTGAAAGCCAGCTCAAAACTTTTTGAATTTGGGAAAGTTCTTATTACTTTTAATAAAATAATTTTTTTAAGTTAAGATTCCTAAATAACCTATCAATTTTTCCATATATTTGTGCACCTTGATATATTAATTATTAATTGTGGTTGTGGCAACAAAAGAATAGTCTGAGGACATATTGCCAAAATTGAAGTCTAGATTATATCTACTAAAAATTTTAGGGGTAACTTATGAATACACATCTTATGTTTACTTCACCCCTCTTAGATGCTCAAATCTTTAAAATGTATGCATTTAGATTCTTAATGTAGTAAAAATGCACTCTCTTTTTTTTTTTCTTAGCAAAATTTGGGTCTAAATGCGTGATTTTAAAGAGAAGAGAGCTAAATGAGGATGAAATAATATAAAAGGGTGTACTTACAAATTACCATATTATTTAAAGGTAGTTTTTTGTTCATGTTTATGCATTAATATTTATAATCATCCTTTAATTTTTTTTTTTTTTATAAAAGTGTGGGTGATATATATTTTTAGCCATTATAATGAGGGGGAGGGAGATTTGAACACAGTATCTCTTACTTGAAAGATCAGGCTACAAGGTTAATAGCAAATTGTGAATTATAATATAGGTTTTTTATGTGTATTTTTTTATTTTGCATAATAATATTTAATATGAAGATCACTACAATATCATAAATATACAAGTATCATAAAATTAAAAGGAAAATAAATTTACCCTCTTTTTTTTTTCTCCCTAATGACTTGCCAAAATTTTAATCTAAAGAAACAATAATAAATACTGCATACACAATATGGATACACCGATAATAATAAACCAATTCTATCTAAAATCTAAATGTTAGACTCCCCAATTTTTTTTCTTTTCACTAAATTAACATAACATAGTTTGATTACTACAGGCCCTTCCTTTAGAAATAGTGTTGTGCTTAATTAGGTACTCTCTATTTTGTCTTGAGTTCCACACCTCACTACCCCCTCATTAGTTACACCATATATATATATACACATATGAATTACAACTATATTTTGTTTGTTTATTAATTTATCTTTTTTTTTTTTTTTTTTTTGCTCTTTTGTTTTAGGGAAATGAAAATATTCAAGGCATTTGTGTTGATATTAGCGATCAACCACATTATTATTTCTCAAGTGAAGAATTTGCCAGTTTACCAAATTTAAGGCTTCTTCGTGTGAATTGCAAATACAACTATGACGGACGTGAGACTCTGGAGGCAAGACATTTTTGGCACATATGGTATTCAAAAGTTATTTTGGAGGATATACTCCCTAGAGGTTGGGGTGGAGGTCCATTCATTTTCGCCAAACTGAGATGGCTTTCATGGCCTTATTTTCCTGGAATGCATAGCACAAGGAATATCTCTTTCGAAAAGTTAGCGATTTTAAATCTCATTGACAGTTCAATTAAAAGTTGCTGGGTCGGTTGGAATCACATTAATGTACGAAATTCTCCATACCAAACTTATTATTATTGTTATTATTATTATCATTATTATTATTATGTGTAAATGAATTTACTTTTAGTTGCATATTTTTGTTTTTCTAATTTACAGATGGCTAAAAACTTGAAGGTTTTAAATCTCACGGGTTGTCAGCGATTGGTCAAAACTCCAGATTTTTCTTTTCACATGTTTCTGGAGCAACTAATTCTTGAAGATTGTACGGAATTAGTTGAAATTGACAAGTCCATCAGTGTGCTAAAGCACTTGATCATAATTAACTTGAGAGGTTGCAGACGTTTGAAGAAGCTGCCGAAAGAACTGAGTTGTATGGACTCATTGGAGGAACTTATTATTGCAGATACCCCCATTGTGGAAATCCCCAGTTGGCCACTCATGACAAGATTAAGGATTTTTGATGCATGTTGGTGCAAAGCTTTGAACAAGGTCAGCACATTGGACTTTGCAATTAATATCACCGAGCTTTTATTAGAACACACAAGCATCACTGTTCTCCCTGACGAAATCGAAAAGCTAGTGAACCTTCTTAAGTTGTCCTTAATATATAGCAAAAAAATAGAGACACTTCCAGAATCAATTGGAGGTTTAGTATCATTGGTTGATCTAGATTTAGCATATTCTGGAATTGTTGAGCTTCCCCATACAATTGGGAACCTAAAGAATTTGGAGACAATGAACATTAGTGAGACTCCCTTAAGAAAATTGCCCACTACAATTGAAATGATGGAAAATCTCCTGAGGATTGATGCAAGGTTTTGTTCTAAATTGCACGACATACCAAAACTACCTCAGTCTTTGATTACGCTAATGGTGGAGGGAGCAAGGACACCAACAATTCCAGATCTCTCAAACCTAATCAATTTGAAGCATTTGAAACTATCTTTAGCAGAAAAGTCTGACGATTCGTTTGAGGCATGCTATTCTGCCCCATGTTGGATTGGGAGAGTTACTAATTTGGAGACATTGGAATTGAGGTCTGAATGCATAATTAGCTTGCACGAGGATCTGATCACCCTATCTCATCTTAGAACATTAAGACTTTGCTGTTTCTATCTCCGAAGCATCTCAAAGCTTCCATTAGGCTTGACAAGCTTAAAGGTTAGCTATTGCATGTCATTAAGGACTTTAACGGGTCTTCCCTCAAGTTTAACGGCATTAGAAATCATGAATTGCGGATCATTGAGGACTTCATTAGGTCTCTCGCATTTGAGAAAATTGGAGACTCTAAAAATTAGTTTCACTCCCATAAGCACACTGCAGGGACTTTTCAGTCATGAATCATTGAAAGTGTTGGATTTAAATCATTGTAAATTTTCTAAAATTGATGACCTTGATATGCTAGAGAACTTAGAAGCACTATATATTACCAACTGTAAAGAACTTCAGAGTCTACCAGATTGGTCAAGTTTGAAGAAGCTCAAGGATGTAAAAGTGCTGTCTTGTCCTAATTTGGTTGAGATTCCTGGCATTGGTGTACTTGAGAATTTAACAAAGTTACGTATTGAGAGTTGTGCAAAACTTTGGAGTCTACCGGATTTGTCAAATTTGAAGAAGCTCAAGTATTTGGAAGTGTGTTCTTGTCCCAATTTGGTTAAGATTACTGGCGGGTTGGAATCATTAGTGGAGGGATTGTCAGTCACTAGAAAAATGTGTAGACATACCAGAAGGCGTCGATGGTTTGGGAATAGTGCAGATATTGGCTGTGATTTTTGAATTTGGATTTTTTTCTCTGTTAAAGCAGTTTACAAGTCCTGCATCATAGGATTTGATTTGATTAATACCAACTGAGATATTGAGCCTTCATCTTTTACTCTAGATCTCTTGTATATGTTCATATGTGCTCTAGGGGTGTTCACGGATCGATTAACCGGTTCGTCATCTTATTTTTTGAACCTAACCATAATAATCAGGTTTTTAATATCTCGATCCTTAACCGGCCTATTATAAACGGTTAACCGTTTTATTCGGTTAATTTATTCGGTTTTTGGTTTTTAACCATTTACCGTAATGGTTTTAATAAATTAAATTGATAATTTCAACAAATCTTATTTTTTAGTCTTTATCATTGAGTTTTTCTTTAAATTATTATATATATTAAAAGAGCTGAAAAAAAAAAATCAAATTAAGGAAAAAAAGGAAAAACAAACATTTGGATGTATCATTATTAATAAAATCAAACCAAATCAATTACCACATCAACCCCATCAAACATAAGACTATAGTATTTTAATCGAAATTCAAGAAATATTAACATAGGTAATTTATATGTATATGTAAATCACATGTATATATATATATATATATATATATATTAAAAAATTATTATATGTATATGTAAATCCTATATATAATATATTTATAAATATTAAAATGGTTAACCGTTAACCATCGGTTTTTTGTGGTTACAAATCGAAACTGAAACCAAAAATCGAAAAAAATAAAAACCGTAATCCTAAACCGAAACCAATGGATTGGTTAGCCATATTTTTCGGATTCGTTTTACGGTTTAGGTTTGGTTTTTCGGTTTCATCGGTTTTTTTGCACATTCTTAAATTGTGCTCCAAAAAAGGTATCTTTTTATTGTTATACCTAATTATCAATCCACTCATGGTGCATATCAAGTCTGTTTACCATATCAGCCGATTCATCCATTGGTGTGTGTTTACTATATATATATATATATATATATATGTATAAGAAAGCATTGTATAATGAAAATTTTGATATTATCTCAATAAATTCTAATAAAAAAAGAAAAATTCAGAGAAACAAAATCTCGTACTCCTAGAAACTTGTTTACTTTTGAAAATAAAGTGTGTAATTTTCGTTACTTCACTTTAAGATTTGAAGATACATAGTGTAATTTTTCCTGCATTAAAAAGTTATGTCTATTTAAGTTACTCAATTCCTGCTGTTGTCAATGTTTATCTAGTGTTGATTGTCATCTAAGTTTTCTTATGCAAATGCCAGGGTTTTATTTTCTTATGTTATCAATGCAAATTGCAGATTTTGAGCAATGGGAAAGAGTAAACTTAAAAAGCTTAATCCATATGACTTAAACACTAATGTTGTGCCTATAAGAGGATAATTTAGTAATGTTTAGTGATTTATTTAATGAAAAATTTAGAGTTTACTATAACTTGAAACAAGGAAAAGAATTAAAGAAACAGGATGGCTTCGAAAAATGGCACATCTAAAAAGTGGCTCAGCACTGACTATAGTCAGTAGAATTCTAGAAATGAGATTTGCTGGACCTAAGACTGCTTACAACTCATTTAGGTTCAAATCAATGTCTAGATTTATTTTTCATCAAATTTTGATTTTTTAAATATTTTTTTTATGATATGCTTATATATTATATAATGAAACCATGTAGCTATCGTGTAGTTAATCCAGTATGTGAATTTTGAACTCAATAAGTTGCACGATAAGTGCACAAGAGCATGGAGGTGCTGTGTAGTTTCGAAAGCTAAGAATTGCTTGAACACAGTAAGATGCATGACAAAAATCCAGTGTTATGTGGTTTGATAGTTATTAATTTTACTCGGTTAAACTTAGATAAACTTGTAAAAATTGATTTTTATATGAATTTTAACCGTTGTACAAGGGTCTTATCATATAAATACGTGTCTTAGTTTAGTTTAAAGTACGGGTACATTCATAATATACTTTTCATAGTATTTATCAAATCTATTCAAGATTCTATAGAGTTGGTCAAGATAATCCTGTTTGTCAAGACTTTGGGATTCAAGATCTCGATTGTAAGGTGCAATCCTTCTTATCTAGTATTGTTATATGCAGTTTTTGTTCTGATTTGTAATATGGGTATGGAGTAGAGTAGTTTTCATTCAAATGATGAGAAACTCTAAGATCTATCTTTGTACTATGTTTTTGTGATAATTCAATGAAGTTTTTATTTTCAATTTTGATTCTAAATATGTTTATCAATTTAGTACTTCGAAATGATAATTTCATGTCGGATTTTTCGTATTATGAATGAGAATTTAGATATAAAAATAGATCTTCATATTCAGAAAGACTTGTTTGTGAATTCTAGAGGTAGATTTGCGAGTCTTCTGTATTGAATTGATTGAGTAGCATTTAATTGATTCAATATAAGATTTCCAGAGTTTAATGCAATTCTTGGATTGTTATTAGTTAAGAAGAGGTTCTATAACAGATAAATCTAAGGACTAGGGGTTGGTAATCTTGAGAAAGATACCAATCTAAATTAGAAATCTTGCATATTAGGATTGAATACTATCGTTAAATCACTGAGTATCATTATGAATTGGTAAGGTTGATTTTTGTAGTGAATCATTGCTTGAATGAGCCCAGATTCATTGAATTAATATTTCCTATTATAGAATATCTTAAATAGCTATTAAAAATATCATTAACCTCTTTTGTTAAGCATAGAATTGAAATTGAAATTGAATTATATTTTTAACCCTATTATAATTTTTAATAATAGGATTAAAGTGTTGTTTTTAAACTCGATCCCTAAGGATGATCCTGTTTATAATGCTATACTATAATAAGATTGGTACACTTGCCATTTTTATTGGTTTTTACAGTTTTTAAAGCAGTGTTTTAATAAAATTTTATATTGATATAAAACCAATATCATCTTGTATATCTAACATTCTTGTTTTTCTAGTCTTAAATTTCATGGCATTGCTAATATAGATGTTATCTTTCTCATTATATATTGCTCTAATTTATGTTTTCAGCAAGAGTAGAAAGATATATATCTACTCCCTGCAAAGCTGGGCACTTCAAGCAAACAGCTAATAAACTATTTTTATAAGACATTGACTGCTAGTGATACAGACACCCATGGAGGATTCTCTGTTCCATTTCGGGCTACTGAAAAAGTGTTTCCTCCTCTTGTATGTCATAATTTGTTCATAGGTCTTCTAGTCGCTAAATATTTTTCTACTATTCGTACCTTAAATCATATAGTTTATTATGACTAAAAATTCTTCTTCAATATTACTCATTGCAGCCTCTTGCTCAATAATTAATAGCTAAAGATATTCATGATAATGAGTGGAAATTCAGACACATATTTCGAGGTGCATTCCCTTTAAAGGCAGATGACTCTTCTTTGTTATGTTTCATATGCTTTAAGAATAGATAATTTCTTTCCTTTTTGAGTGGACTTACTTCTTCTTTTTCCCCCCTCTTTTAGGCCATCGGCAATTTGTATGTCGAATCTCTCTATAATGGAAGTCCCTCTCTTGCTCTAGCTTGAGATGTCCTTATGGTACAAATGGTCCATTTGAATGTGCTTGAATTGCATTGATTGCCAATGAGGTAACCAATCAATTGCATTGTTGAGAACTATTGTAAGTGAACTTCATATTAATTATCACAAAAAAAGTTTAAAAAACATATACATATTATAGTTCTCACACTAGTCAATAGCTTAGCCTGTAATAAAGTGTGTTTGCTGCCACACTTGTTGGCTAGTGCATTGGGCTACTAAAATGGGGTTGAGAGGTATGCTTCTTCAATTAAGATGCTATCTATCTCTTTCAACTTAGATCTAGGCATACTAGATAAGAGTGGGTTTAGATCGTTTATATAAAGGAAAGATCAAAATTATGCTAAGGATGATACTATTATCAAGCAATTGCAAAAAATAAGTTCAGTATTTGTGGGAAGTGTTAGCAAGAAACTAATTTTTACTAAGGCAGTTAAAAACAATATTGATGTCGATGACCATGACTATATATTGCTTCTATTCTTTTTCAAAATCTTACACAATATCCATTAATGGGGACGATATGGTGCATTGCATTGAAAGAATTCAAGCTATGAAGAACATATGCATTATCATTAGTAAGTTGGGTAATAATCAATTAATCATGTTTGATGTGAATGAATTATCACTGCGCCATCTATGAAGGTTTCCTTGTGTAGGGCTCATAATTGAGCAAATACCTATTATATGCTAATCTCATATACAAAGGGTGTGAGATAAAGTTATGGATAGATTCAAAAAAAAAAAAAAAATGAAAAAGGATAGAAAGAAGCTAGATAGATCATTCTTTATCAAAAGAAAATAATAAGTTTAGTATTTGTGGGAAGAGTTAACAAGAAACTATTTTTTTTTTTGGCCTCCTAACAAGAAATTAATTTTTATTGAGGCATTTATAAAAAATATTGATGTGGATGACCATGATTATGTGTCGCTTCTATACTTTTTAAAAATCTTGCACAATATCCATTATGGAGTCAATATTATGCATTGCATTGAAAGAATTTAAGCTATGAAGAACATATGCATTATCATTACTAAGTTAGATAACAATCAATTAGTCATGTTGGATATGGATGAGTTATTACTGCTCCATCTATGGGGGTTTGTTGAGGGTTCATAATTGAGCAAAGACCTTGCATATGTTGATCTCATACATAAAGTACAACAAAATATAGTATCTAGATTGAACATATTGGTGTTAAAGACCTTTCATAATCACTTTCAAATGATTCAGTGTTTTTTTTTTTTTTTTTTGGTTTTTGCCCCTCATACTTCTCTTTTTGGTTTAATTGATGGGGTTTGCATTAACTAGACTTGAGCATATGTCCAATCCTAAAAGAGCATGCATTGTTAAGTTAGGTAGCTCTAAGAGTAAGCTAGGTAGGATTTGAACTTAGGATCTCAAGCTTTTATAAGCTAGCTTACAAGAGGCTGACCCTTCAATTAGAAGTATGTATAATTAATATAAGCTAATGGCATAACTTCACCTCAGCTACTTGTTCTATTGTTATGCACAATCAGTTGAGTCTTGGTTCTCCTTGTACAAGTGCAAATGGAATTCCCTCCTTCATATTATATCTAAATATTTATTTCATTTTTTTTTATTTTCCAATGTTCAATTTAAATTATTAGGTTAGAAATATAATAACAATAACAATATGTTCCAATTTAATCATTTTAGATATAGAAAAAGGTATTTTATAATATCAAGTTTATGATATATAAGATAATAGCTCATCATCCCATTAATTACCATTCTTTTCCTATTTTCTTGAATTGAATTTGCTATTCAATGGTGTTTACAACTTACTTAACTAACTCGACTTGTACAACAACTTGTTTCAATTTTTCCCAATAGTTCAGGTTAGTTATCATGGGTCTTTTCTCATAATCTCATTCATGTTTTTTTAATCATTCAATAATTATATCTATATATTATGTGACAGCAAATCCAAATGGAGATCCTTCTACAAGCGCATGAGATTGTTCGTCAAATCCATCACTTGGTGATGATGGTGACAACAGTGAGGAAGAAAATTAAAGACTCGATCTTTTGTTTTTTGTTTTTTGTTTTTTGGCTAAACCAACTAGCATGAATCGGGTCAAATTGATGTGATTAAGTGTGTATATATGCTCATTTTGATATAATTTGGAGCTTATGCTTTTGTTTCTTGTAAGGACACTAAACAATATTGTTAAATCTCTTTTTTTCTTTACTGTAAGTATGGTCATGGTGACCTTTAAGTAATTTCTGTGTTATTAGATCTTATTATATATCGAGTGCATTGTATGCTTCAAATTGTATTAGGGATATTTATTCATACATAAATTTCATGTGGAGAAGTAATAGCAAGTATAAATTATATTGTGATTAAACAGGTGTATATTACTAATTGTGCATATAATGTACAATAAACAAGTATACATTGGCAAATCAAACCGGGTTAACATTAATGCCCATCTCTTCTCAATAAGAACAACCACATGTAAACGTTGCTAATTTAGAATAACAGCCATGTCTAGAAATTACTATTTTAATTCAATACCTATATGTAGACATTGCCAATGTGTTTGAATCGCCACGTTTAAATTGAGGTAAATAGGAGATTTTTCATGTTTATAAATCGCCAGTTTTGTCCAACGAACATATATAAAGGTTATTCAACCTATGCAAGACCATGGTTAAACATTTCTAATTTAGTAATTTACTTACGTGTACACGTTACTAATAAATGTATTTACCCATGTGTAAACGTTGTTGATCATAAATTTCCCTCCTTTTATATTTGACGAGATGGGGATTAATCAAATTTAGCCACACATAAGTGTGACCAAACATGATAATAGGCCATGTTTAATCGTGGCTTTATAAAGTGTATTTGGCTGCCAAATTTATATTAGTGACGTTTTAAATTTTAATGTTACTTATCAAATCTGTGATGGACTTTTTGCGACGTCTATAGGCTACGTGTAAAAAAACATGACAAAAAATCTTTGGTCACGTTTAATTAATGTTTAGCCACGTTTATTAGACGTGGTTAAAGACTCATTTTGTTGTAGTGTTCATTAATTTTGAGAATCAACAAACAATAAAACTGCCATCTATGACTAGGAAGCAATAGATATTTGTAAACCCTTGAAATTTTGATTTATTTTAAACTTAATCTTAGAATTAAAAATCAACCAGAAACCCTAAAGGTCAACAAAATGCTAGGACAAACCCTAGAATTTAGATCCGACATTCCCGTATTCTTTAGCCCTAGACAACGGAGTTGAAATAATTAGTGATAATAGTTTGTAATTATATAAGGAAGCGTAAAAATATCAAATTCGCGAATTTTGAGTGTCCTTCGGACTTGAACGAGATCAACTCTCGAAAAGCATGTCCCAAGGCTCAGAATAATAAAAATATTCCGATAACACCATTAGGACCAAAATAATACAAGGATTTCAAAAATATCAGTTTCGTAATTTTTCGGTAACTAAAAATAATAGATATTGTATTTATATGCGTATTTTCTTCACTATCGACACACTATTAGTCTTATTTACTATTCATTGTCCTATACTACTATTTATTACTATGCATCTATTTTTACTTTACCTTACAACCTATTCTTATTATCTACATACCTATTTTTCTACATTTTTCATTTCCAATACACATTCACATCAACCATACTTCATATCTTTATTACCTTTTGATTACAAAAAAACAAAAATAATTCACTCTCTCTCTCCTCTCAATAGTGGTCGGTGCCCCCTCTCTCTTCCTTCATCAATTTATTTTTTAATTTATTTTATTACATCTAATTTCCCTCTATCTTCAACTATAAATACCCCCTCTTCCTTCACTTCTTTCACACCATTTTTACACATAACAAAACTCTCTCAAATTCACTCCACAACTCTCTCCACAAAATTTTCCTCTACCAAAACTCTCTTTCACCAAATACTCACAAAATTTCTCTCTATACACAATCCATTTACCATTTCTCACTAACCACATAACCATACATTCACTACCTTCTTTCTCCATCATAAACACTTAAGGTGAAACTCCTATCCTTATTTTATTTACTCATGTCATGTAACTAGCATGACCATGGTGTTGTTTTAAAACTCATATGAGTAGTAAAAGCAACAACATGTTCATGTTTTTTTCTTATACATGAAATTCAAATTTTATTATGTTGTTATTATATTCATATATAAGTTGATTATTAATGATATTATTGTTGTTATTATGCTCTAATCTAACCCTATATATATTATTAAATATATGTATATCTATATATTTTTGAAGCCTAATGCTTACTAACTATCTCTAACTTGCTATTATTATTTCTTTTTCTTTTTCTTTTTTTTTGGGATTAGTCTATTCTTAGTCCTGGGTTGCCTTGATGAAACTAAGGCTCTTAATACTTGATATATTAACTTGCTTATTATATTGCTTAGTATGTCTTTCTTATATTTTCATATTTTCATATTATATATTCATGATCATGCATGAGTATATTGATTATTGTCTCAACAAGATAAAGAGGGAAATGTTTTCTTAAATAAAAAGAAGATAGAGTTCTTTTCCAAAATAAATTTTGTCATAAAGACTTAAGAAATGATTTTTCCCATAAAGACTTAAGAATTTATCTTAGCAAATCTTTTCCAAAAATTTAGAGTAGTTCATCATAAGTTTTTAAGTAATCAAAGAACTTGGGGATTTTAGATAATACATAAAGTAGATATATCATACATACACTTTACAAAACCATAAAGTTTTAAAATTTCAAATTCTTGGTTGACAAAAGTTTTACTAAACTTCATTAAGAAAGTTTCACCAATACTCTAGAATATGAAGGAATAGACTCGTCTGACAAATTATCAGGAATGTTTCTTTTATAAGGATAAGATGTTCTTAAGGAATAAAGTTATTAAACAACTTAGGAAATCATTTTAAGTAAATGAAATAAACTTTAGGAAAGGTTAAGAACATATAAAGCTTGATAAATTTTAACTACTCTCAAATAGTATTTAGAAACTATCATCTCAACCTCTAGAAATTAAGTTATAAGAAACTTAGAAAGAAAAAAATCATTTTTTTTAGAAATTTGAAAGACTAAGGAAATAGAATTAAAAGGGGAAATACTCACTTAAAATAATTTAAGAAATTTTCCAATAAGCTAAGTGGAAATTTTCAAAGTTTTGCTTTTCCAAATTTCTAGAAAACATTGCTTTTACAAAAATCATGGTTGAGACAACTTCATTAAATTCATGCATATAATATGAGTCAATATATATATATATATATATATACTCTAAAGGTTTTTCCAACTATAATAATATCTATATTTTGGTGCAAGTATTTTTGGATAAAGAAAAGTTTGCAAATTTAAGTTTTGAAAACTAGAATTTTCGTGGTAAATCTATACCCTACATTTTCGGCACCCAAAGGACTTTTTATGATAAGAATAACCTTAAAAACGGATAGGTCTTTTCGAATAGGTAGAAAACAGTATATTATATGAGAAATTCCAAGTTAAAATAAGCAAGTTATAGCCATTTTAAGTTGTAATTTCTACCTATACGAATTTTACTGTAACTAGAAAATAGAGTTAGAAGTTTTGACTAGAAATTTCATGGAATACTCATTTTGGGTATTTCCTTTGTTTATGAATCGAGGAAGAGGACGTATACTACCTCGAGGACTACTTCCACTAAGAAAGTATCGTCATGACCGAGTGAGTCTACTTCCCTTATTTTTCATGTTTATGCTTGTGCTTGTAAATTAGTTGCATTAGATTTAAGAAAAGATAAAATTGAAGATGCATGTGTTTATGACATGTTGAAATAATATTAAGTATATCGAGCCATGAATTGTTTGTAATAAATTGTATGATTATCGGCATGTTGAAGTGTCTGAAATTGGTTGGTCACTTGTGAGAAATTGAAATATAATTGCTAGGCTTTAAATAAAAGTTGATGAATACACTTTATAAGTTGAGTTACATTGCATTCGCTATTGTACAATTAGTGGGACAAGTGTATGATAGTGGTAGTAGGCATAACCGCTGTATTATGTATGTGGCGAGTAGAAGCCGGTAAAAACTATATAAATTGATGGATACTAGGAGCCAGTGATAACTACATATTTTTTATGGCGAATTGGAGCCGGTAAGATCTATAAAAATGATTTTAAAAGAAGTGATGGCCATAATAGGCTGGAATACCTAACCTTGAATGAAGGGTGTAATTAATTCAACATATGATTCCCAGAAAATCATATGTCTTGTATGCTCACGTGTTTGTTCATTACATTTGCTTGTCTAATAAACTTGGTTGTTATTTTGTTTCAAGTATGATTATTAGGATTATACTCACTAAGCCCATAAAAGCTTATGTCCCTATAGATATTTGTATTCACAGGAACACCTGTTCTTGTATCTAAGGTCTCCTCATATACGCGTAAGTTTTCTTTTGGGAGCTTTTGAAGAAAATCTACTTGAAGGATTAGACTAGAATTCCTTTAAAATCTTTTGATGTAGTATTTAAGTTATTGTAAAGAATATTAGTTATTTCGATCCTTGGAGTTTTAGCAGGGGTATGCCCCTAAAAATCATGTGATAGACTTTTAATTGTTATTATTATTATTATTATTATTTATTTTTATTTCTAGATTCTTGTATGTTCAATATTACTTGCTTAGACCACACTTTCCAAAAGCGTATCCTATTACCATGTTAGACGCGTTACATGTAATACTGAGACTTTTGAGTAACTACGGTAGTCATTCTTAAGTCTTGACATTATATGTGGCAGACTGCCACGTTTAGGGTACCCTTCGGGGCGTGACAATATGCACATACTCGGTGTTTCGTTTCTTCATGCTAACTAAATCCACAGCAGACAACACACTACAATTTATATAATGTTTACCATGCATGTTGGCTCACATTGAGCTTTAATATAACGTTTATTAATTTTGAGATAATATTATAAGGAACGCATTTTAATTATAGAAGCATTTGATGCACCCGCGGTGCATTTCCATATAAAATAATCCAACACATTTAAATTAAATTGATAAGTATAAATCAATTACTTCGTTTGTTAACAGTGGAATATATTAGCAAAATTTGACAGAAAAACATGGACGAATTACTGAATAGGCCAATGCTAATATGAAGAGCCATTACTTTGAAAAGTTCTATATAGATTCCGAATTTAATAGAAAATATTTTATATATAGGATGATTTTGTCTTTTTTATATATAAATATAAATTATAATTTATTCTTTTGAGAGTGAAAAAAAAAGGGACTGGTTATTTTTTAAAAAAAAATCTGTGAAGTTTTTTCAATTTTATGGAGGGAGTAGTTTCAATTTGACAAATAAAATAAATTTAAATCCAAAAGCCTAAGGACACCAAAGTATGTGATTTGCCCTTAATAATATAAATTATTTGCAGAAATCGTGCAAAATTTAGGATGACATGTTTAATTGAAAAGAAAAAATAGCATCTATCAATATATAATTTACACATTTTATATAAATAAATTTATATTATTATAAATAACATGTTTTATTTCTGAGATTTTTACAAAACGTGCAAAATATATGTCTGTGTGTTTAATTTCACACAAAACTAAAAACTGCTATTAATATATTATTTATATACCACATGTTAATTAATTTATA
The DNA here is from genome assembly GCA_024138025.1 of Combretum micranthum. Classification (NCBI taxonomy): domain Eukaryota; kingdom Viridiplantae; phylum Streptophyta; class Magnoliopsida; order Myrtales; family Combretaceae; genus Combretum; species Combretum micranthum. The sequence goes on along the minus strand of JAMXBD010000402.1, from coordinate 783,966 downwards.
AAATTATAAATAACGGATTTAAATTGTAAGATTCTGGTTAAACGTATAAATTTTGATGTTAATATGTTCAATTTCAAAAAAATTATCAATACATATTTCACACATCTTTTTTTATATAATTTTCCATGAGTAAGATTTATATATGATTTAAAAAATTTTCCTCAGCAAACTAAATAAATATTATCTACTTTTATCAATATGTAATTTACATATTAAATATCAAATAATCTATAAGATTATAAATCACCGATTTTAATAATAAATATTTATGTTCGTATGTACAATTTCATAAAAAATATGATAAATATATAATTATCACATTACATATGAAATAATTTATGATATTATAATTAATATATTTTAACAGTAAAATTTTATAAAATGTGCAAAATGTGCTTTTATGTGTTTAATATTAGTAAAAGGTTCGGTGAAAATACAAAATGCCAAACAAAACTATATAATAATAGAAAAATTATCATATTACGATCATTTTACTTTTGAAATCCTCTATAAACGTAAATAATTCATTTGACGAAATTTTTTCTTAACATTTTTAATTGTAACTCTTTAATCTTATTTACTAATAAGCCAATTGATTAATAAAATATTCCTATTTTATATATATTATTTAAATTTTAATAATTAATCTATATAAATATTGTCTATAATTAATTTTTAATAAATAAAAGTAAATTAGAGAGAAGAATGAATTGGTGAAAAGAGCGGGATCTGGAAAAATGTTTCAACATTATTAGAGTGTGAGGAAAAAGGTGGGTGCAGGAAATTAAATTTTCAAGAATGAGGCGAATTTGACCTCATCTACATTTTGTGAGGTGAAATTGGCTCATCATCCCAGTTATGAGGCCAATTTCCCCTCAACTTCCCAATTATGAGACCAACTTCGCCTCATCATCCCAGTCATCCCCTATATATACCTGCTTCTCCTTCTCTTCTCCCATTTCTATTCTCTCTTCTCCGATTTATTCCTCTTAGTTTCTTTCTCATTCGAATTTTTTTCTTTCCTCCTTCGATTTCTTTCCTAGCTACATTCATTCATTAATTACTTTAGTATTGAGTTTGCCAATCTCTAGAAAAATTACTGATGGAGGATTGCCAATCTCTAGAAAAATTTGCAAAAATACTGAACTCTAAAACCATGCTAGTATTCTCTGTTAAATGATGTGAGAAAATAAACAAATCTTTTGTTAAGCTATTCACATTTTCATAATTCAAGCGCTTTCAGACATCTTTATAGGTATGATAATATCATTCATATGAACATTTTTTGCAAAATAAATAAATAATAATTTCAAAAAATAAATGAAAAGAAAAAAAAGAAGAAGTAACTGTTATTATATATTTTGAGCAATTGTCGTAATTGTCAATTTACACTAGCAATTCTATTTTAGTAGCCATCTACTTCATCAATTTTAGCTATAACTGGTATATCTCAACTCCTTCAAACACTTCTAGATGACATGTAATCTTTTGGATTGCAAATTTTAAAAGGTTCATTAATTTACGCAAGTTACAACTATAATAAGAGGGAAAAAAATTACAACACTAAATAATTATAAAAAAATAGATTCGCTATTGCAAATTGATAACTTAAAAAATTGCTTAAGAATGGCCAATAAAGTTGTTTCTCAATATTCTAGTTGTGATTACACACACCATTCAAATTTGAATTTTTTTTTATTGTACCATTTTCTTCTTTTTGCTAGCTTCTTTCTCATATGGTAATGAGCTCTTTGGACTAACTGATGTTTTTTATTTATTAGGTATAGAGCTTACATGTTATTTTTCTATATGGAGTTATGCCATGGATTTACAAGAAACCCAGTTATAAAAAAGCATTAAGACAAATACACAAGTAAGGACTAAATCAACATCATTATATCTTTAGAGATTCCTATTTTTCTTTTATTGATATTTAAGCTATCTCCAATTATGTGTATGATGGCTTAATTTCTATTAAATTTATCTAGATGCTTAGTGTATATTAAGTAAAGCAAGTAAAATAGGAGAAAAAAAATGAAAAAAGAAAATCCCAGAAACACTAAATGAAATGGTTCTCTATGATGGTGATGGAAATAATTATATTATTTCTATTAAATTGTATGGGATTAATTCAATTTTGCTTATGATTATTTACCCCCTTTTTTTTATTTTTATATAAATTATGTATATCTTTCTTTCTCTCCTTATATGCTATGTTTGGGTATTGCACATACATTTTGTCTTTCTTTTACTCTTTAATTGTTGCATCATTGTTATATCTCTTTTAATTGTATGATTTGTTATCGAAAATAAATAAATCCAGATCCCATTTCAATGATCCATGTCATGTTTTGATCTAGTATGTGATCCTTAGAAGCTTTGTAATGTTTCATTTTAGCGGTTCATCTTTAACTCTAGAGTTAACCATATTAAACTTGACGCAGTGTTAAAGTGTTCAAACAAATATTTGCAAGAACAGCAAATCTTTCAGACAGAAAGGATCTCTAAGATTAGGGTTTCAATAGATAGAATAATATTTGTCTTAAACAAAATACCTAAAAGACTATTTATAGTCTCAAGAGATAAGGGAAAACATAAAATAAACAAAAAATTATGAAAAAGATAAAAGCTGGCATAAATTAAAAGAAAGCTGGCGGCCTTGAAATTGTCTTGTTCAGCCTACATCCTAGGTCGGTTTTTAGGCCAGCGGCTTTGGGAGCAATGTCGGCGGTTGTGGTGTAAAGGCTAGCGGCGTTAATGCCGGCCTTTTTCCGTCTTTTGCTCCATCTTCGACTTCTCTCTATTAATTAGATATATCTTCGCAATTTTGTTCGCATCAGTCACCCCACTTGAGAAAAACTCGTCCTCGAGTTGTTTTGATGGTTCGGATAAAGAGGCTCTTCTGAATCATGAAACTTAGATAAATCCACCACATTAAATGTTTTAGAAAGACCCAAGCTATCAGGTAAGTCCACTATATATGCATTGTCATTGATACATTGCAACACCTTATATGGACCATATTTCTTGGTTTAAGCTTGTTGTAGGTACCAACAAGAAATCTCTCCTTGTATAAGAAAACCATAACTTGATCACCCACTTGAAACGTCTCATGCCTCCTATACTTGTCGACAACTTGCTTATATCGCTTATTCATTTCTTCTAACCATTGTTTCACCTCCTTTTACACATCTACCACTTGTTCCGTCATATGCCTGGCTGGAATATTAACACTTCTTCCTTTAAGTAGCTTAAGTAAATCAGGGGTGTGTTGTGGTACCTTAGTGTAGACAACTGAGAAAGGAGACCGTCTAGTAGCAGTATGAGCTGCACTATTATAAGTGAACTCCACCTATGGTAGGATAATGTCCCATTACTTCGGTCCATCTCCATAAAGACTGCAAATCAAATTTCCCAAAGTCCGGTAGACCGCTTATGTTTGGCCATCAGTTTGTGGATGGGCTGTGTTATTGAACTACAAAGAAGAATAAAACAACTTCCACAATTTCCTCCAAAAGTAACTCAGGAACTTGCTATCTTGATAAGAAGTGATGCTTTTGGGAACTTCGTGTAAACGGACGACTTCCTGGAAGAACAACTTAGCCACATCAACTGCATTAGTAGTTTTCTTGCAGGGAATAAAATGTGACATTTTACAAAACCTGTCAACAACCACAAAAATAGAATCAGCTCCTCTTTGTGTATGGGGGTAATCCAAGCACAAAGTCCATGGAAAAATCCTCCCAAATATGCTCAGGTACTGGTAATGGCATGTATAGTCCAGTATTCTTGAACTGGCCCTTTGATCTCTAACAGGCATAACACCTTTCGACAAATTTACTCACATCTCTCATGAGCTATGGCTAGTAAAACCTCTCTTTCATTGCTGCTATTGTCTTATCACACCCTAAATGACCAGACAATCCTCGTCCATGGAGATCACTAATCACTTGCTCTCTCAGTGAAGTTCTTGGTAGACATAGTTGATTCTCATGCATCAGATAAATAAAATCCAGAAACAGGATGATTATTAGATACTTGGTGCCATATGTCACAAAAATCATCATCATGTACATACTCATCTTTAAGCTATTCAAACCCCAAAATTTCCTAACTCAAGGTTAGCAACAAAGAGGCTCATCTACTTAAAGCATTTGCGACTTTATTTTGGGCTCCTGACTTATGTTGTAATCTAAAAGGAAACTACTGTAGGAATTGACACCATCTCGCATGCATGTCACTACTTATCCTCTTCTAAGTATTCAATACTTCAGGGCCTCATAATCTGAAAGTAGCACAAATTCCTTCCCAACAAGATAATGCTCCTAGGTCTTAAGAGCATGCACTACATAATAAAACTCATTATCATAGGTGCTCCACTTTCGTATAGCATCATTAAGTTTCTCACTAAAAAATGCAATGGGTCTCTTCTCCTGGGATAGAATCGCTCCTATGCCTACCCCATTGGCATCACAATCCACTTCAAATAACTTTTCAAAGTTTGGGAGGGTAAGTACTGGAGCAGTACTTAATTTCTCTTTCAAGACTACAAAGCTAGTGGCTGCTTCATCATTCCATAGGAACTTTCCCTTCTTCGAACACTCTGTCATGGGTGCAGGAATAGTGCTAAAATTCCTGATAAACCTATGATAGAAGGTCGCTAAACCATGAAAGCTTCGCAACTCAAAGACATTTTTAGGAGTGGGCCACTCTCTAATTGCCAACACCTTTGCTTCATCGACTCGTATACCATCAGCCGAAAAAATGTCTCCCAAAAAGAGTAATTCGTTTGTCATGAAGCTACACTTCTTACGGTTAATGTATAACTTATTCTCCTGCAGGGCTGTCAGTACACTCTTCAAATGCAACAAGTGCTCATCCTCACAAGAACTATATATCAAAATATCATCGAAGTAAACCACTACAAATTTACCCATAAAAGGTTTTAGTACCTGGTGCATTAACCGCATGAATGTACTTGGGGCATTGGATAGCTCGAATGGCATGACTAACCACTCATACAAACCTTCCTTCGTTTTGAAGGCAGTCTTCCATTCATCACCAGGCCTGATCCTAATTTGATGGTATCCATTATTCAGATCGATCTTAGAAAACCATTTAGCCCCATGTAGCCTGTCAAGTAAGTCATCCAACCGTGGTATTGGAAATTTATATCCCACAGTGATCCTGTTTATAGCCTTGTTATCTACACACATTTTCCAGCTTCTATCCTTCTTGGGTGTCAGCAAAGCCGGAACTGCACGTGGACTCATTCTCTCCTGTATCAAACCCTTCCTTAAGAGCTCCTCAACCTTCTCTTTGAGAATCTCACTCTCCTTCGGGTTCATCTTGTAATGAGGTAAATTAGGGAGACTAGCCCCAAGTATAAGGTCTATCTGGTGCTGGATGTCCCTCAATTGCAGTAACCTAGCTGGAATATCATCTGGTGCTGGATGTCCCTCAATTGCAGTAACCCAGCTGGAATATCATCTGGAATCAACTCCTTGAATTCCTATATTAAGGGTCGAACTAATTATGGTTGCTTCTCCACTTGCAACTCAGCATCATTCCCAGGACCTGCTTTACAATCAAAGCATGCACTTACCTAGTTTCTTTCATCTCAGCCCCAAAGTCCTTCACCACAGACAAAAACATACTCTTATTTGATAAATCAGTCTTGTCCTTTAGTGGTAACAAAGTGTATTTCACTCCTCCCCTTTCTAATTTATACACATTACTCTTTCCTAAGTGTTGTGCATCTACATCATATTGCCATGGCTACCAAACAGAAGGTGGCACACATCCATATCTACCACATCATTATATTTACCTATGGAGAACGGAACCTTGCAGCGCTCCGTCACTTCAATTTTTCCAGTAGCTGATTTAATCCACCCCAAAGTGTAGGGATTTTGATGTTTCTCTAAGGGCAATTTCAGTTTTTGCACTATCTTCTTCCCTATTATGTTCTCACAACTATCACTATCAACAATTACTCCAAACACCTTACCATCAATAATGCATCTAGTTCTAAACATTTGGTGGCGCTGAGTATGATCTTCCGCCTTTGGTGTCAACATCAACCTCTAGACGACATACACCCCTTCTTCTTCCTCATCATATTCCTCCTCTTCATCTTCATCCGCTTCACAACAGATCCCCTCATTATCATCTTCTCTTTCTACAATATTAACGGTCTTCCTCTAAGGACATTCATTAGATCTATGTCTAGGTTGACCACATCGAAAGTGTAAGCCCCGGAAAATTTCAGTAAATAATTCAAAAATGAACTTCGAAAATAAACCCTAAAAATGACTTTAAATTAAAACCGAGTTTCGACAAGTTCTAAATCCCTAACGAATCCAGAAACTTCTTAATCTTGAGAAAATGAAAATCCTTAAAAATAAAATAAGAACTCAACAGTCTTCAAATTCAAAACCGCTATGTATGAGAAATTCTATAGTTAACTCCAACTTGTAAAACCCGGTAATATAGAACAAAAAAAAAAACCAATTATTAAAAAGTAAATAACGATAAACCTTCGGAAATAAAACTCAATTCAAAGAATTCCGAAAACGTTGAGAAATATTAAATACTTACAAAAATAAAATTTAAAATAAATTTCTCAAATTAAATATGTTGTATAAACATAAAATATCAGTTTCCAAATTGGCAAAGATCTAAACCAGAAAATCACTCGAAAACCCTAAGTGGAATACAGTAGTTTAAGTCCGGCAATCTCGCGCCCTTAACCCTAGAGGCCGAGGTGTAGTTTAAGTGTGTAGAATAGCTTGTAGTAATATAAGATCGCTTAAAAATATCAGATTGGTAAATTTTTGACCTATTTCGAACCCGTTCGGGTACATACTTTGAAAAGTGTGTCTCGGGGCTCGAGATATAAAAAATATACCATTAATACCGTTAGACTTGTATTTTCATAAGGATTTCTAAAATATCAGTTTTATAATTTTTCGATAACTAGAATTATATGATTTTGTGATTTTATTCGTATTTCATTACTACCGGTAATTAATTAGTCTTTTGCATTATTCACTACTATTCATTATATAATTTTATTATTCTTATAAGCCCTTATATTTTTAGATAAATATTCTATATATCATAGGAAATTCCGTTTTTCTAAAATTTAGTTAGTTTCGGGTTTTTACGGGATCGATTTCTGTTTAAGGCCCGATACTAAAAATAAAATAAATTAATTTAATAATTATAAAATATTTTAAAAATATTTTTATTTCCATAAAATAAATTTTTAGAATTTTTCGGGTTATAAAAATATCAATTATAGCTCATATTTGCGTATTTTGATCATACTGGTAACTTATTTGATAATTCACTAAAATAAATAAATAATTATCTTATTTTAATTATGAAAAATCTCCTACAAATATTTGGAATACATTTTCTATATTTTTATTATTTTTATCTTATTTATTAAGAAAGTACTCTTACAACCCATACTCTTACAACCCATACTTTTAAGTACACCTTTCACACATCACTTCTTTTTCACTTTAATCTTTCGACACTTCATTATCACTTCATAGCAGATTTTTCTCTTCTATATGGCTGCCTTGTTCCTTGAAATACTCCAAAATTTATTAAAGTAAAGTTAATTCAACCCTTCTTTAAGAAGCTATCCTTACACATTAACTACACATTACATTTTCAAGTCAAAAGCTAACCAAGTTTCCTCTCTCTCTCTTCTCCATTTTCACGTTAGTTTTGGGACTCACATTGCTGCCCATTTATTTATTTTTATCTCATTTAATGTGTTTTTAACTCATTCCATCTCTCTCTCTCACTTACACCTTTAAACCTTAACCATTCTTTACACTTTTCCTATCTTTTTCCTCTCTTTCTTTCTTCATTTTCTCTTGTTCTCACAAGAAAACCTTGCTGCCCCCATTCCATCTTTAAGCTCCACACATATTTCTTCAAGATTCTTGGATAAAACTCTTGTCCAAAGCTTCCATAGGTGATATAGGTAAAGTATAGTAAGCGTTTCATGCATTAAATGACTTTGCATAAGCTTAAAGGCTAAGGATGATGATGCCAAAATGAAACACTCCTCTTATCCATAAGTACTCTCTTGTATTATTATTATTTTCTTGCTAAAAGTAGTTATATTTTGTAGATCTAACTTTTTTTTGTAGCTTTGATTTTGTTTATGTTTTAGATCTTGTTATTTGAGTTATTTTTTACTATTATTTTGTTTTATTTTCAAGTTATGTGGTTATTGTTTATGATTTATGCATATATTCATCATCCACATAACCATCATAGTGTTCATGTATTTATAACTAGTATAGTAAACTAGATCTAGTGTTTTGAGTTCATAAATGCATTAGACTTTTGTTTTATGTTCATAAATAACTTGTAGTAGCATGATGATAGTAGGAAAGTTTTAGAAAGCCAAAGATCTATTTTATTTTCAACAAAAATCATTTTTGAAAATTCGGATAAAAAGGGAACCGTATTTAGAAAAGTTATTTTTCAACTTCAAAATGTGTATTTTTCATTTAAAATGAAGGGTTTATGGAATAGATAACATGAATGAATGATTTTGATGAGTAAAGTTTAGATCCATGAGTTTATAGTTTACTACCATGGATTTCTTTTATATTTATGTTCATATTAAGTGTAGATCTTGGTTTTGAACTTAAACAAAAATGTTGAAATTCGTATCTAGGCAAGACCCATTTTTAAAAACCACTTTCCAAGCGTCAAAATGGAATTTTTACTTGAGATAATGAAGGCTTAAGGTATATATATCATCAAGACTTCATTTTACATGATTCAAAGATGATTTTCAAAGATTATTTCTCATAACAAAACTCTATTTTCGGATTTCGGCCAAGGCATAGTTTAAAAACATGTTTTCCAACTTAAAAATGAAGTTTTATTCAAGATATGGAAGACTCTTAAGATAGGATATGTAAGGAATGGATTTTCATAAGTTTAGATAGATTTTATCAAAAGGTATGTCCAAAAATAAATTTTATAAATTTGGATCTCAACCAAGACTAATTTTGAAAACCTATTTTGCAACTTTAAAACAAGATTTTTATTAAAGAAATGGAAGCCTTAAGGGGTAGGTTTGATTAGGAAATGGTTTTTGAAAGACTAAATGAGTTTTACAAAGAAAACAAACTCAAATGAATTTTTCAAAATTCGGATTTGAAAATAGCCACCATTTAAACACCTATTTCCAAATGCCAAAATGATAATTTTTATAGGAAAATGGAAGTCATAGGGAATATATGTAACAAAGACCATGTTTTGACAAGGATAAGAGAGGTTTATCAAAATATAACCTTAGAACAACAAATGGTTTCCAAGAATAAGTTAAATAATGTTTTCATTCTTAAAAATTTTGTAAAATTCGTACTTAGGCAAATCACCTATTTAAACATCTACTTTCTAACCCCAAAATGAAGGTTTTTATTGAAATAATGAAGGTGATGGTTATATAGGTCATCAAGGTTGAGTTTTGATAAAAGAAAGTATGATTTTATAAGAAGAAAAACTATTTTTCTCAAGTCTAGTAAAATTCAAAGTTTTGCAAAGTAAAAGTTTTCGAAAATAATTCTTGGTACTATATGTATACATATAGATAGATCATCTCATAACCTTCAAAACAATAGCTTATAGGTATTACATATATACATGATGCATTTATAGAAATAAAGTAGGAAAAATTGAGTTGTTGGTCATTTCAAGAAATTCGTAATAATGGAGTAATGGCATGAAAACACTTACTTTCCAAACTAAAAATAGAAGTTTTATTAAAAAAATGAAGTCCTTAGTGGCTAGGTATGATTGAGCCTTAATTTTCTAAGTACCAAATGATTTTTACCTAAAGGAATCACCACAAAAACAATTTTTACAAAATTCGGATTTTGGAATTAACCCTACCTGAAAACATATTTACAAAGTGTAAAATAGAAATTTTTATGTAGAAATGAAGGTCTTAAGTAATAGATATAATGAAAATTCAATTCTAACCTAGATAACTAGAAATTCTTAAGAATTAATCCCAAAACACAAGTGAGTTATCAAAGTTAGGAAACTAGTATTCTTAAAAGTAGTTATTCTTGAAGTCTTGCAAAATAAAGAGTTTTAAAATTTTCTTTTAGTAAATACCATCAAGATCATGCATACATTAAAATCATAACACGCCATTCATGATAGGAAATCATTAATATTATGTATAATTGATTTATAAAGTAGAAACATTTCAAACATTTGCAAAACTATTTTTCAGAATTGGAAATTATTTCTGATCAGAACTGATCTTTCTGTTTCGTGACCCAAACTTTTTCAAAACTAGAAAATAATATTAGAATTAGATAGATCTTTCGAAGTACATAGAAATCGATGTATAATTTGCTAAATTCCGAGTTAAAACGACTAAGTTATGCCGTTTTAAGTTGGAATTCCCGCTTAGGACGAGAATTACGAATTTGATAATCTGTATGAGATAGTTGGACTAGTTAAGTGATGAAATACTTATTAAGGTATTTCTTCCTTTTTAGGTGACCCTGAAATCGACGATTCCTTACCACCAGATTACTTTTACTAAAAGACCGGTGATCCAATGACCGAGTGAGTATTACTTCCGATTCCATTTATTGTATGTGATTGTAATGATAGTTGCACTAGATATTTAGTAAACATAAAATGGATATGCATGATGGGGATGAATGGGAACTATGTATGGTTGTTGTTGATATGAGAAATGGAATATAAGAATATCGAAGCCGGGTGATTAACTATTGCTTGTATAGATGAATTAGAATTAACTGTCTGCGATTATTGATTGATCACTTAAAAGAATTGGTATAATTGATTATTTAGAATTGAAGATGAAATTGAACTCATTCATATCACAATGGGGATGGAGCATTTCCCGTGATACTAAATGGTGTAAAGTTCGGTTAATCGTGATCCTCAAAACAAATTTATAGTTCAGTTGACCGTGAGCTTAAATGGTGTCATACCGCAGGATTCGTTAATCTGCTAACTTGGGATGGAAGGCGCAAGTCCATCCACATATGATTTTCGACTGGTCATATGTTTGTTGAATCCATATGTTTGATACATATCACTTGTCTGACTAATCACTTGTTTGTATGATGTGTTATAAATATGATCTTGGAAGTTCTTACTCACTAAGCTAGTGTAGCTTATACCCCAATAGATGTTTGATTAAATAGGTTAACTCAAGAATGTTACGTGGGGACTAAGATGTCTAGAGCCGAGTACGACCTTGGGATTCTAGCGGGAGTAAGAATACTTGAATATATTAGCTAGGTGTTATGAATTGTCTTGTAAAAGTTTGTGTAGTGAATTCTGTGGACGAATTGTATTTGAAATATAGCGAGTTGTATTTCCTTTATTTTGTTACTCAAGTTGTATCAATATAAAATATATCACTCCGATGTGTCTCCTCCATGTGTTAGACGCCTTGTACATAGTATGGAAGCCTTTGCGTGACTAAGGCGGTCACGCTTAGGCTTTAATATTATGTACGGTGGACTGCCAAGTTTAGGATACCCTTCGGGGCATGACAGAAAGCACTTCCCAGCAATCGGTTTTGCGTAGGGGTTATTACCTTCCTACCTTCTTTCTCATGTCCCTCATTTATAAGACGTTTATCCTATTACTTTATCTTCTTGAGTCTTACTCTTTGCATTGAATCCACAATTCAATTGTTCCTTCACCTCGTTGCTCTTCTCCTTTGATTAGGAAATGGTTCTATATCCCCCAAAATTTCTATTCCCGCGCTCTTGCTACATCAATTCGACCTTCAGTGCTAGATTTTTCACCTCACTTAAAGTGTGAATAACTTGTACCCCTATTCTATCTCGCAACGCTGAATTTAAACCTTCTAAATATCAAGCCACCTGCTAACCTTCAGACTTTATAAGATTGTTCCTTTCTGCTAGCCTCAAAAACTCAGCAGTGAATTCATGAACAGATCTACTACCTTGTTGGCACCTCTGGTATTGCTGGAAAAGAATTTGCTTGTAGTCTGGCGGTAAAAATTCCATCTTCATCAAATATTTCATCCGGTACCAAATACGAACCGGACCCTTTCCTTCTCACTCTCTCCTATGTTGAATCTACTCCCACCATGCAAAAGCCATCCCCTTCAAATGACATGCCACCAATCTCACTCTCCTTTCAGGAGGGGTTTTCGCATAATTGAAGAATCGATCAACATCTGTAATCTAGTCGGAAAACTCTTCAATCCCTAGATTCCCATTAAAATATGGAATATCAACCTTCAATCGAAAATCTCCACCATCCTAATCATCATATCCATCTCTCATGTACCCACCATACAGCTGATAACAAAGATTCCTTGTGTCCCTATCATCATAATCATTCCTCCTTTGACCACCATATGGTGGATTACGAGCGAACCGTGGTGGTTCCACATCACTCTCTTCCGAGTCTTCATCATAGATAGGTTGTTTACGAACAGGAATCAATATGTCAATAGGTTCACCACGAGCTACATCGTCCCCTGGCCTTCTATTGTCATTCCTCCTCCTATTTGCATCAATCTCACAAGCATCCAAATGATCCACAATCTCCTCAAAACGTTCCTTGAAACGTTGGAAAATGTGATTCAGTAGCAATGCATCGTCCCCCTGAGGGGCTCCACCCTCGTGAACATCGTCACTGAGAGCACTGTTATCACCGTCAGTAACTATCCTGCTCTAATACCACCTAACGCAGCGTTAAAGTGTTCAAACAAGAATTTGCAAGAACAACAAATCTTTCAAAGAGAAAGGATCTCTACGATTAGGGTTTCAATAGATAAAATAATACTTGTCCTAAACAAAAATACCTAAAAGACTATTTATAGTCTCAAGAGATAAGGGAAAACATAAAATAAACAAAAGATTATGAAAAAGCTAAAAGCTGGCATGAATTAAAAGAAAGCTGGTGGCCTTGAAATTGTATTGTTCGGCCTACATCCTACACAGACTTTTAGGCCGGCGGCATTAATACCGGCCTTTGCTTGTCTTCCGCTCCATCTTCAACTTCTCTCTATTAATCAAATATATCTCTGCAATCTCATCCGCATCAAAACTTGATAGACATTTATTTTTACTTTGTTGTCTTGTAGAACTCAACTGCATTCTGACATGCTATTTTTTACGTCTCAAGCTAATAAGACCCCCTTTGCGGAACATAATTGTTGTGTACTGATAAGAATTGCTTCACTTGGTTCTTTACGAAATTACCGTATAAAGCATAATATATGGTTAAATTAATGATGTTTTGAGGGCTAGGAAGATCGTGCCTGAAATGCCTTGTATATAAATAGTAAATACTTTTGTAAAGACTGTTTTGTTGACGCAAGTGCATGTAATAATTAATTTACACAAAAGTACTTGAATCATTCAAGCAGCACCAGTGGTGGATAACACGCTATAGCATCCCATGCTCGTGGTCTTGTATATCATGAAATTTACTACATTAACATGGATAGGATGGTCAGCTTAATGTTCATTTAATATGTTAATTTACTATAAATGTTGTCTTTATGTTAATACATATCCAAGACTACCATAATTTGGTAAAAGATATACTTGTTCTTGCCATGAAGGCCATATTTCAGAGGCCCAACTCTCTTAATCTTGGCCATTATTGTTAAGGAAAATGGGGCTTGTCATCTCATTCTTCTAATGGGTCCAACTGCGAACTTCTCTCCGCTTACCAATTTCTTGGAAATTGTTTCCCAAATTCATGGTGATTGGTGCACATAAAAACCATCATACAAAGTCTTATGTTGCTCCTAAGGTGTCTTTCTTTATCTAGGAAAAAGGCTTTCGAGTGATCATGGAGCAACAAACCATGACTTTTATCAATGTTCACATGTTGTGTCTTTCAATATGCGTTCAAGTATCCAATTTATTTTAAAATTGTCGTTCTATCCATTTTTTTCTCTTTTTAATTTTTCCCTTTTTATTTTTTTCTTATGTAAATGTTTAGAGGCACATCTAAAAGAATTCTCGTTAAGTGATTTTATAGGTAAGAGTACAATTCAAAGACATTGATTTTGAAAATTCTATTCTCATTTCCTATATCGAAAACACTATCAATATTTTGGATGTACTTTTAATTTTATATAAATTAAAAATTGTTGAATGTAATAGTTAATAGAATCTCTACTTGTAAAATTCACCTATAAAGTTTGAAATTACATTAAATATCATACCCAATTAAACCTTATCTTGTCAATCCTTTGTTATCTTTGATATAATGTTGTGATAGGTGCTCATTTGTTTGGGACGGGAAGATGATAAAGGTAGTATTGAAAAAAGGAAAAAGAAACAAAGTGGATTGAGCAACTAGGACAATGCACTACGAAGCTCTTTATGATGTGGCTTGTCATTCCACAAATGACTTTGAGGAACTAAGTTTATGTGGATTGAGCTTCTATATGGATGATACATCTATAGCATATCCAAGAATTTAATACTTGATAATTTGTCTTTTATATGATAGTGGCCAAAGGAGCATATGCATATGTTCTTAGGCAAGATAAATTGGTATGTACTGAGCAGCTATCTTAGAGAATTGCTTCATAACATGTTCCATGGAGTAAAAAGAATCTTCCATGGAGAGGACTCACAAAGTATGTTTTTGAGTTACCTCGTGAGATTTATTTATACTTCATTGGTGAAAAATGTCAGATAATATGCCCATGTCTTTGGAAGGGTCGATCATTTATAGAATGTTGTTGCTCAAACAACAAGAGTATTCAATGCACTTTTTGAATGAAAAACAGAATGTTGGAAAAAAATGGTATGATCACATAGCTAGATGATGCAAAACATAGAAACATAGGGTTAATGTCGTAAATAGTACCTGAACTTTAACAAAATATTCGATTGATTACTTAAACTGTGAAATTGATCAATTTAATACATGAAGAAACTTTCCATGTATGCCAATAGTACCTTCGTTAAATTGGCCGAAATCGTTATTTGACATGACATTTATAACCAAAATGATAGGGATAATATTGGTATGCATGAAAAGTTTTTTTAGGTACTAAATTGATCAATTTCAAAATTCAGTACCTAATTGCATGCTTAGGTACCATTCGCAAAGTTTACCAAAAAAAATATGTATTTAGTATTTTGGAGAATCATAAAATGTATATAGCTAGATTTTTTAATCATTCTTAATATTTTTCCCTCTAAAAGATGTTTTAAATGTCTAGGTAAAAGAGGGGAAAGTCATCCTTTAGCTCCACGAATTATGCTTTTGAAGATCTCTAATGGACCATACTCTGTAAGTCTTTTATTCTTTTTTTTTTTAATTCTTTTATGCTCTTCTGTTTCTATAAGGGATAATAGGTGGATGCGGCGAGGAAAGATCGGTGTTTTTATTAATTCATGATGCACGATTAGTATTACTCTTCTATTCATATCAAGAGCTTAATGAATATAACGAAGACATACGACAAGGTCAACACTAGTGTTATTGTGAGCACGTAATTGCATACAATGACATATTTGGTAGCTTTGCTCAATGTATAGCTGGTATTTTCTTGTCTATTACTTTTCTTTTACCCTCTTTGAGTGACATCTTACTGCTAAGATGAGTTGTTTTTTCTTACTGTGAAAGTTTTGGTCATTGAATTTAAAAGTTCTTTATCATTGCTTAAGGAGACTCCTAATAATGTTCGTGAAAAGATGATTGCAAGTACGTTTCGATTAAGCTGCTCCATTTACTTCAATTCATCAAACTCATAATTAAGAAAATTAAATATCAAACGGTTGTTGGAACTTCATTAGATTTTGGATATATATATACACGAAACTGTAATTTATACAACATGTTCATAATTAGTAAAGTTTTAATTGATTGTTAAAAATTTTAGAAATGAAAAACAGTTAAACAAAAAAATTAAGTTAGATACGTAATAGATCAAAAGGTTGAGATCCTAGAAGGATTGCTAAGTTAGATTTGAAAAAGGTTCACAATTTCCTTTTTGCCTATTTCAAATTTGCTCATTGATGTCTAAACTGTAATGACATGTTTATCTAATTTTTTCCTCTCTCCAACTGATCTTATATTGTTCTAATGTAGTGGAATGTATTCTACCCTCTCCTTAGGGTTATCCTATGATGGGTCTCAATCTGTTAAGACTCCTTGTGCAAAGTAGAAATAGGAGTTAAAAGAGTAGTTCTTCGCGGGCACACAACCATGTTTTGAGTGCAAGGCAGAATGTACCTCACGCTTAGATCTTCTGATGTAAATTATCAGGTAATCTTTCTTTTTGTATTTTTACAAGACTATTAATTGGATCAAATCCAATTTTTTTTTTTTCTTTTAGCAACATTACAAATACGAAAACACTGTCTCTGAACTAGAAGAATAATTTTACTAAAGTTGCATTATTTGCCCAGCTGGATTTTCCAAGTGTTCTCAAAAATGGAAAATCTCTGTCTTAGCATATGGTTTCTCACTAGCTGAATCTTTTGAAACGTTATTTTTTAATTGTAGCCATATCATTATATTTTTATCCATTTTCTGCTCTTACGAGATTGTGGTATTATGAACCAACTTCTTGTCTGCCCTTTATGGATTTATGTTAAGCTAGGGATGAAATAACAGGATGCAGCGAGAAGGAATATGATTATTTGTCCATTAATGATGCATGAAAAATATCATTGTTTTCTTTAGATCAAGAGGTTTTCATTAATGAAGGAGATCAATGATTGTTTTGTGATCAACTACTTTGGTTATGGACCAAATGGAAGCAATAAAAACATAGGAGCAAAGAAAATGGTTTCCTTCTCTATTTTTATTTTCATTTTTCCATTGTTTGTAAAAAGTGGAGAATTACTTCAGTGTGAAAACGTTATACGTATTCAATACCATATACTCCTATGGATAAAATGTTGTAAACTTAATTTTTTATTAATGTGATTAAATGCCTAGTTGTGCAGGAGAATTGGAGCAGATAGTTTAGGAGATATTACGACTTGTTGTCTATAATTGTTACCTAGACCTTGGATACCCGGGTTAATGCCATTTTTCCTTGCCAAAGAGTGTACCTCATATATGAATTTTTAATATATTGGGTACTGTTAGTTTGTCATAATTGTTCTACTATATGCAGCAGGATATATGCCCTTCATTTTTTAGTTTGTCATAATTATTCTACTATATGCAGCAGGATATATGCTCTTCATTTTTGCTAAATACAAAAAATTAGTCATTAATTTAAAAGAAAACACGTTAGAAATCCACTTTGTTCAAGAATCCCTTCCCATTGCATAGGATCTTAAAAAATAAGATGGTTCACAAGTTGGAATAAGGACCTGGAGATGATGGCATATGGAAGTTAGAACAATATAAAGCTTTCATGTCTCTGGTCCCTATGCATAACAATACAAGATTTGAGGTTCATAATATTGCAGTAGTCAAGCCACGTTGACAGAGAAGTAGTTAGTTAAGAATTCAGTATAATTTAAAGGGCACTAACTCTTTATAAATGCCATATTTATATAATTAAACATAAATATTAATACTGTATTATAACAATCAACATACATATGTTGTTAAAAAGATAATTGAGATAAACTTTCAAAAAGTCTATTATATTAATTAACTTTGTATACACATAGAGGTAATAGGGAAAATTATATAAATGTGATCCATATTTAGGGATTTTTGCAACAAAGTGACCCGTGTTTTTTCTTTTGATGAACTTATAACCTTTATTTTAAAATTAAGTGTTAATATTAATTATGGAGATGGGTTCACTTTCGATTGATCTATTTCAATAAAATAATACTTATAAATACATTAATTTAATTATTTTAATAAAAACTTATAAAAAAGTAGAGAATAAAAAAATGAAAAGATGAAGAAAATTTGAAAAAAAAAAAATTTGAAATTCACCTTGCTGCAAAATTCGAGCGTCACAACTTGATAGGTTATGATTTTTGAAGGTTTTTTTTTTTTTTAAAATAAATTTTGGATATATGATGGTTCTTACTATCATGGATAGATCAGAAGACCTACTTATAATAAGTAAACATTAGGCTATTGTTTATTTTATTAAATTGAATTAACTATTATTGGGGATCTAATTGGTTCTTAGGGGTAAGGGTATGATTTGGCTTAACAAGTTTGTGCATTGGTCAGTGCAAATGATTGCAAGCGTTGCATGTGATTAACGCTGATGAATTAATGATTTGTGAAAACCTTCATAGACTACAAGATTTGTCAAATCTGAATGAAGATGAAGGAGTTGGAAGTATATAATTGTCTTAATTTGGTTGAAATTCCTAGTTGGTTGAATCGTTGGACTATTTTAATAGTGTGAAATGTACGCATCTAGAGAGAATCCCCCACATACGAAACTTGGAACTATTGGCAACTTAATCTCTATCAAAAGTTGTGGGAGAAATTAAAAGCAGCTGTGTATAAATACACAATTCAAATTCTTGTATATAAGTCTAAAGGTAAAATTTCGCTATCCATATATAAGATAAGATGACAAGATATACAGATATAAAGTAATCTTTAGTTTTACATCTATTTTATAGTTTTGTTGCATATGGCCACCAATGTTTATATCTTTTATTTGTTTTTCTTTTTCCTCTTTTCGTTAATCCATTTTTTCGTAATGGGTTCTTTTTGTGTCCTAAGGCAATGAGAACTTCTAATCTTTTTTCCCTATTAAGGATTACGACTATTGGATCTTATTGACTAAGGCCAATTAGTGAATTTCTTGAAAGCATTTTGACATTCTATTTTACAAGGCTCATTTTCCTTTGTTTTTCCTATCAAATTTAATAATTTTTGTCCATCTCGTTAGGTAAAAATATCCAATTTTGAGTGTCTACCGATGAAATGTTATTGTGCAAGATAAATTTGTCGTGTATTGTAGTAAAATTGATTCCATTAGTAATGCAACAGCAGAATCTTAATTAAAGTCAGCATTTATTACTGATAGTTTTAACTTTTTGGTTTATAAACTGCCAACACTAATGATAGGCTGCTAACTTTTATTTCCAGCATTAATTATTGGTCTTGACTCTTAGGATTCTATCTTTTAGGTTTCCTTTAGTCATTATTTGCATTTATTATTTTGTTTTTTTAGGATTCTGTCTTTTGGGTTTCATTTGTAACGCTATAAATAGTCTTTAGGGCTTTTGTAAAAGATAAGACTTTTGAAATATGATATTTTGACATATTTGATATTGAATTGAGAAGATTTTCTCTAGATTTGCAATTGTTTAGCAATTGTGTGATTAAGTTCACGTTTTGAAATCCATCGTTCTGCATTAGATTGGTATCAGAGCAAGATGAGTTCCTACAAGATGTCTTTTGGTAACGACGTTGATGGCGGTCGCACTCATGACGATGTTCGTGATGCGGGAGTCCAAGGGGCTAGCCAACCGGTTCTAAGGACAAAGGTGGATGCCATGGATCGAAGGCTGAGACGGGTAGAGCAACTCGTCGAAACTTTGGTCGATCGATTTGACGCCATGGAGGTCGCTAATAATAGGGGTAGGATTGATGGTGGTAGAAGACCTAGGGTGAGAGATGATTATGAGAACCCAATCAATCAACCCATCCGTGAAGATTGAAGGGCACAACTTTCTGATGATGATTCAGAGGAAGAAGATTTGATGTATGAGAGGAGGCAACCACTTGTGAGGGTTGGCCGTGGTGGAGGAAGGAACCGAAGGGGTTACCAGGACTATGATGATGATCAATCCGATGGAGGGGATTTCCACCTAAAGGTAGATCTACCCTATTTCAATTGTACTTTCAATATCGAAGATTTCCTTGATTGGCTAGCGGAGATGGAGAGATTCTTTTACTATAAGGATGTCCCAAAAGAGCGTAGGGTGAAGACGGTGGCATATAGATTGAAGGGTGGTGCATCCGCCTGGTGGGAGAGAGTACAGAGTAGATGATTGAGAGAAGGAAGACATCCTGTACATTCATGGATTCGCATGAAACAATTAATGAAAGGTGAATTTCTTCCCCTTGATTATGAACAGATACTTTTCCAGCAGTATCAAAGGTGCCGCCAAGGGTTGCGATCTATCCATGAATACATTGTTGAATTTATGAGATTAGCAGAGCATAATGATTTGAGGGAGAGTGAAGGGCAGTAGGTGGCAAGATATGTTGATGGCCTAAAGTTGTAAATCAGGGACAAAATTGAGGTAACGGTGTTGAGGAGTATGAGTGAAGCGAAGAACATGGCATTGAGGGTTGAACTCATGCTAAATGATAAAAACACTAGATTTGATGGTAGTGGGCGTATGTATGGAATGGATAGGGCTGAGTGTAGTGGAATGAGTAAGGCGGTTGAAGATAAAGAGAAGGGTGTTGTAGAGAAGCCAGGTAGTAGTGGTGAGAAAAAGGGTGAAAAGGCTATGAAAAAATGGCCTATAGAATCCAGAGAAGGTAAGAAACAATCCAACCCATATGCTAAACCCATCTTGGGCAAATGCTATCGCTGTAATCAACCAAGGCATAGATCCAATGAATGCCCAAATAGAAGAACTATGAACATCGTAGAGCATGAAGGAGATGATGAAATATGTTGTGATCCTGATGGGGAAGGAGAGTACTATGACGAAGAGGATGAAGGGCATGAGCACTCATATGTTATTAGGAGGCTCATGTTAACACCTAAGCAGGAGGGTAATACTCAACGCCATCAGCTGTTTTGTACCAAGTGCACGATTGGTGGGAGAGTATTTGACCTAATTGTGGATAGTGGGAGTAGTGAGAACATTATTAGCAGGCAGGTGGTTAAGGATTTGTATTTGCCAGTTGAGAAGCATCCTAATCCATATACCATTAGATGGATTAAGGCAGCGGAGCGGATTGATGTCGTGGAGAGATGTAGAATCCCCTTTTCCATTGGAAAGTATAGAGATGAGGTCTACTGTGACATAGTAGACATGGATGCTTGTCATCTCCTCTCTGGGCGACCATGGCAGTTTGATGTGGATGCCCAACACTCGGGAAAAGAGAATCTCCACAGGTTAGAGAAGGATGGAAAAAGGTATACTTTTGCTACCTCTTAAGATAATGCCACGCCCTAAAGGCTCTAAGCCAGAGGGGCGATCTTTCCTAACCCTTGTGAACTCAGAGAGAGAGATGGAGGAGGTTATGAAGGAGACCAAGGTGGTACATGCCTTGGTGGTGAAAAGTGTGCTGAAAGTAGAAGAGGAGAGTGTTACCGATATTCCTGAAGCAGTAAAGGAGGTCTTAGAGGATTTCAAAGAGGTGGTTCCAGATGACTTACCTGAGGGGCTTCCACCCTTGAGGGATATCCAGCACCAGATTGACTTAGTACCTAGGGCTAGTCTTCCTAACTTGCCTCATTATAGGATGAGTCCCAGGGAAACGGAAATCCTCCAGGAGAAGGTCCAAGAATTGCTAGAGAAAGGCTTCATCAGAGATATCCTTAGTCCATGTGTTGTACCAGCACTACTCACTTCTAAGAAAGATGGGAGTTGGAGGATGTGCATTGATAGCCGGGCTATCAACAGGATCACCATTGGTTATAAGTTCCCTATACCCCGCATAGAAGACATGCTAGACCATTTGAGTGGAGCTACTATCTTCTCTAAGATTGACCTGCGAAGCGGCTATCACCAGATTAGGGTAAGGCCAGGGGATGAATGGAAGACTACCTTCAAGACAAAGGAGGGATTGTATGAGTGGTTGGTGATGCCATTCGGCCTCAGCAATGCCCCTAGCACATTTATGCGAGTCATGAATCAGATACTCAAACCTTTCATTCGTAAGTTTGTCGTAGTGTACTTTGATGACATCTTAATTTATAGCAAGTCTGAAGGGGAGCATATAGATCATTTGAGGATTGTATTGAAGGAGAATAAACTATATGCTAATTTTTATGTCAAAAAAGTTGCTATTTTTAGGATTTGTGGGGATGATGGGAAAGTAAAGGCCATTAGAGAGTGGCCTATTCCTAAGACTATGACAGAGTTGAGGAGTTTCTTGGGGCTTGCCAGTTTTTATAGACGCTTCATTAGGCACTTTGGTACCATTGCTGCTCCATTGACTAAGTGCTTGAAGAAGGGGAAATTTAGTTGGAGTGAGGAGGCTAAGGTTGGGTTTGCCCTATTGAAAGAAAAATTATGTAGTGCTCCAGTACTAGCATTACTTGATTTTGACAAATTATTTGAGGTGAATTGTGATGCTAGTGGAGTAGGCATTGGGGTAGTACTTTCACAAGAGAAGAGACCAATAGCTTTCTTCAACGAGAAACTTTGTGATGCTAGAAAGAATTGGTCTACATATGACAAAGAGTTTTACTCGGTGGTGAGAGCTTTAAGGGTGTGGGAACATTACCTTGTAAGGAAAGAGTTTGTGTTGTATTCCGAATGTGGAGCATTAAAACACTTGAGTGGTCAAACCAGGATCAGCAAAGACATGCATGCTAGATGGATCCAGTTTTTGCAAAGATGTCCTTTTAAACTCATGCATAAATCTGGAGTCCAAAACAAAGTGGCAGGTGCCTTGAGCAAGAGAGCTCAAGTCTTAGCTGTGATTAGTGCTGAAGTTATGGGTTTTGAACAGGTGAAAGAACTTTATGCTGACGATAAGGATTTCAGTGAGGTATGGGGCATGTGTAATAGTCAGGGACCCTGTGATGATTATCATGTGCATGATGGGTATCTCATGAAGGGTAATCAACTATGTATCCCATGATCCTCTTTGAGGGAAAAGTTGATTAGGGATCTTCATGGAGGGGGTCTAGTAGGACACCTGGGGAGAGATAAGACCATGGCTGCTGTCGCCGAGCGATATTTTTTGCCCCAACTTAGAAAGGATGTAGGGAAGATTGTTGAAAGATGCTACACGTGCCAGACATCTAAGGGTCAGTCTCAGAGTACTGGGTTATATACACCCTACCAGTACCTGAGAATATCTAGGAGGATCTCTCCATGGATTTTGTTCTTGGTTTGCCTCGTACCCAACGAGGTGCTGACTCAGTTTTTGTAGGTGTGGACAGGTTCTCCAAGATGGCGCATTTCATCCCTTGTAAGAAGACCTCAGATGCCCATGCCATTGCCAAACTGTTTTTTAATAAGGTAGTGAGACTACATGGAGTGCCCAAATCCATAACATCTGACATGGACAACAAATTTCTCAGTTACTTCTGGAAGACTTTGTGGTACATGTTTGACTCCACTCTGAACTATAGCAGCACTGCCCATCCATAGATAGATGGCCAAACAGAAGTTACCAACCGAACTCTAGGGAATCTCATCAGGAGTATTTGTGGAGAGACGCCCTGCCAATGGGATGTGTGTTTAGCTTAAGCGGAGTTTGCCTATAACAACTCCATCCATCGAACTACCGGGAGAACTCCATTTTCTATTGTATATACGAAAGTTCCCTAACATGCTTTGGATCTTGTGAAGCTCCCGAAGATGGATGGGTATAGCATTCCGGTGAAGCACATGGCGGAGCACTGGCAGAATACCACAGAGGACATCAAAGCAAAGATTGAGAAGGTTAACGCCAAGTATAAGGAGACCACGGATAGGTGATGGAAGTAACAACTCTTTGAGGTTGGAGATCGGGTGATGATTTTTCTTAGGAAGGAGAGAATTCCTATGGTTTCTTACAACAAGTTGCAGCCAAGAAAATATGGACCTTACAAGATTCTACAAAAGATCAATGACAATGCTTATGTTGTTGATCTCCCAGCAACTATGGCTATTTCAAAGACTTTTAATGTGGCCGACTTATATCCTTTCCATCCAGATGATGCACCACTATATCCAGACGAGAACTCGGAGTCGAGTTCTTTGCAGGTGGGAGAGAATAATGCAGCACTAGAATCTCAATTAAAGTCATTATTTATTACTGATAGTTTTAACTTTTGGGTTTATAAACTGCCGACACTAATGATAGGCCGCTAACTTTTATTTCCAGCATTAATTATCGGTTTTGACTCTTAGGATTCTATCTTTTAGGTTTCCTTTAGTCATTATTTGCATTTATTATTATTTTTTTTAGGATTCTGTCTTTTGAGTTTCCTTTGTAATGCCATAAGTAGTCTTTAGGCCTTTTGTAAAAGATAAGACTTTTGAAATACGATATTTTGACATATTTGATATTGAATCGAGAAGATTTTCTCTGGATTTGCAATTGTTTAGCAATTGAGTGATTAAATTCACGTTTTGAAATCAATCGTTGAATTGGTTTCTATTATTTAACGCTTCCACGCTGCATCAATTAGTTGCGTTGGAGAGTCGTTTCATGACATTTAATGGAATTGGAGAAATCTTGCAAGGATAGGGCACACAAGTATATTTTTGTGTTAGCTCATGAGAATAATTTATACTTAACTGGTTGAGACTATCATGTAATTGCCCTATGTTCTTGCAAAGGATGATAACTTAACTTAAATTATTTTATTTTATCGCTTAAGCAACTAGAGTTGTAGTTGTAGAGGACTAACTCTGGATTTTTACTCTTTGAGTTGAGTAATAGGGTTCAGAGAGTCAATGTAAACCCCTAGATTTTTTTATACATGTTGATGAGAACCTTAGAGCTAATCTTGAACAAAAACCCTAAAATGAAGCCAAGTTAAAAGCCAAACTCTAAAAACTCTAGATGGGATCAATAACACTAGGGTATCATATAAATTATGTAAAACCTGAAACCCTAAAGGTAAGCAGTTTATTTAGAATGTATCTATAACGCCCTAAAAATTTAATTTGATTAATTAAATAACTTAAGGCGCTACTAGCTCGTATAATACTCTAAAATATTATATGCTAAGGCTTTCTTTAAAAGATTTTGCTTATGTTGGACATTGCACTCGATTTTTATAATTTTGAAATCGTTTAAGTAGATTTTCAAATACTGGATTTAACAGTAGAGAAATAACTTTATAAAAAAAGTTTAATAAAACTCTACTCCTTTAAGAGTAAACCAACTTCCTAAGAAACAAAACTTTATAAAAACATTTATTAATTTACTCTTAAGGGTAGATCTTCATTTACAAAACATATGGGCATTAACAATCCCCATTAAAAGAATCACAAATTTGTAAATAAATCCAGTCTTCACTAAATAAAACAAAATAAAAGAAAATACAGACAATCAACGGCCCTAGCCCACTTGACTCATTCTCACGGGTCTTTTGGATCGCCTCAAAAACCCGAAATAAGCATCATCATCA
Organism: Combretum micranthum; assembly: GCA_024138025.1. Classification (NCBI taxonomy): domain Eukaryota; kingdom Viridiplantae; phylum Streptophyta; class Magnoliopsida; order Myrtales; family Combretaceae; genus Combretum; species Combretum micranthum. The sequence continues at coordinate 758,705 of JAMXBD010000402.1, read as the reverse complement.
GCTACAACATCAACATCAACCATAACAACTCAACAACATCAACATCATCTTCAACATCTCATCATCACCAACTCAGCATCATCAGCAACACATGTAAAAAGAACAACAATAACAAGAATGAGCCGAAGCTCAGTACACAATAACACAATCAGACACGGAGTGGCACGCGAGCTTAACTAAATGCAATGCATCAACAACAAATTATTATCTTTTTTTTTTTAAAGTAAACAAATAGCATAAGAGTATTCAAACTCCAGATAACAAGGATAGCGTGGGAACCTCGGTAACGATCATGATGCTTAGAGGGTTGATATAAGCAGTCTGGATACTTATATCCCCTAGAAAACTTTCTAAAAGACAAAGTAATCTCATTTAAGGCTCCTACCCGTTACTCAACTCTACTTAAACTCAGTCAACAACATGAATATAGTTCATCGTTCCCATAAATGTTGAACTAAACTATGGGATTTCCTTCCAAGTTTAAGCAAATGTTACGCCGTTACCAAATATCCTATCGATTACCTGCTGAGCCACTAATGAAAGTCATTACATCATGACAAGTGGCCTAAGTGCCTATTCCAACATGTCATTGCATCATGACATTAAAAAAAGATAATGCCGCTCCCCGGACCGGATACCGATCTTCCACTCTAGGGCAAGAATTGGATTTCAACAGCGGAAAACACAACCAACACTCATCAATTAACGAACCTGTCTTTAAGTTTTAATTCATTTTAGATGCCTATCCTAGCATCCAATACGTAAGTTACTGCGTACCTTGAATATGGAATCCAAACAGAGCCTTAAAAAGTAGGGCAGAAGATATATCTCGTATCTACCACTGGCTCAAGAAAGAACTCTTATAATAACCTAAACTATTTAACCTCTTATAAAAACTTAACTAACATCCACCTCATTAAACTCACATAAAAACTTAAGCTATTTATCCATTCATCTCAAACTCATTTTATTATAACCCTATTTGATCATACACTAATTTGGAACCCCACTATGGCTGTGAAGATCGCCCCACCAAATATATGGACAGTTTTCCTTTGTCTGTCAAGTGTTTCTTTTTACTTTGCTTATGGTCTTTTATCAACAAAAGCAAAATCAAGGCATTCATTCAAAAAAACATCTATTTCTTAAGCAAACATCCCTTTGAAACAACATATTCACCATATAAATCTAGGGTTATTCTATCTCATTAACTTAAACCAATTATTAACCATTAACTCCTTTTAACTAAATCCTTGCCAAACTAATTAGAATTAGTCATTTAATTCATTTACTAAGTCAAGTTGATTAAACTTAAACAATCCAATTCATTTTAGCTTAGTGAACTTCACTAAGTCATGTTGTACTTAAATTCATTATACATCTAAGATCTATGTTAACTTGAGCTTATATTAAATTAAACTTAGCCAAATTAATTAACCTTAATCATTTAATTCAAGAACTAAGTCAAAGATGGTTAAACTAATTCAATCTAATTCATTTTAACTCATTCAAGTCTATTTAATCAAGTTGAACCTAAGTTTGTTAGCTAAGTTCATTTTATAACTAACTTCCATATTTAATCCAATTATTTATAAAATCTATGGATTCACTTAATTCATGCTTAATTATATCACTCAATTAACATAACACATCAATTATCATATATCTATCTCATTTTAGGTCAAAAAGATCAATTTCCTAAGCAAACACACATTTAACAAACAAAAACAAGTTTTAAACTTTGTTTATAAAAATGTAACAGCTGGAAAGAAGTGAAATTTAAGCATTGATACTTTATTAATTTTGTAAAAACTTAAAACAAAAAAGTTGTAGATCTCTTTTAAGATTTCCAACACAACTTGAATCACCTTAATCGGAGGTTAGATGAAAAAGTTATCACCAAAAGTGTATCGCGACAAGAGAGAAGCACGGACAGATACCTCCAACCGTGTTTCTCTTGTTTTAAACACACATGTGAGAACCAGTGAGAAATACGGTGGGATATGGTGCTCCCATGTTCCAATTGTGTTGTTTTGGGTTTAAACACTTTTAAAAGACTAGAGAGAAGCATGGTTGAATAAGGAGAGCCGTGTTTACCTCATGTTCATGCTCTGTCATTGTTTTTTCGTAATTTAACTTGTTTTTCAACTTTGTTTTGCATCATTTCTCATCATCTAACATCCAATATACCACACACAAGCCTAGATTCATCAATTCTAACATCTATAAACATGGTTTATTTCATATAACATCAAAAATCCTAATTCCAACATACATGATCCTGTTTGAATTCAACAAGAAACTTCACATATCTAACATTTAACATCCTCATCACCATTTCTACTCAATTCTAACACCAATTCATCATTTACAATTGTAAATAACAAGTAAACAAGGAGACATAGAAAATAGAAAACTTAGCTTTAAGCCTACTTATGCAATTCCTTCTTCTTCACGTTGTTGAAGCTTTTCTACTTTATTTCTCTTCTCCAATCTTCATTTCTTACTTTGATTTCTCTTCTAGTTTCCTTGAAATTGAGATTTGGGGTGATAAATTGAGGAAAGAGGGAAATGAAAATGAAGAAGAAGAAGGAAAGAATAGAAAGGGAAAGAAAACGTAAATTATAAAGAAAAGGAATGGCAGGTTAAGGAAAGATGAAAACAAAATAAAGGGAAAGGATAAATATAATGGTATTTTCAAAATAGAGTATTAGATTTAGAACTATCAAATCAATATCTATAGTTCTAGAAGTATTTAAAAGATAATTTTAGAACCAATAGGTTAGAAATTAACAACTCTATATGAGAACTTAATTTAGAAATTTATTTTAGATAGAATGATATTTAATTTGAGTTCGGGTTTAAGAACTGATATTTTTATACAAGTAAATGAACTCAAATTTTAGGGAGATTTAGAAATTGGAGTTTAAGCTAAGAATCAAAGGTTTAAGAATCCTCTAAATGTTTTAAAAACATGTTTAGGAGATTTAGGAATCCAAAAGCTCAATTTCAACTTAATTAATTACTAATCTAATTATGTCTACTTGTCTAATTATTCTATGATTCATTTGATTCAATTAAATCTATCTAAACTCAATTTCTAATATAGATGAATGTTTGGGGTGTTTTAGTATCATCTTAAAAGTGATTCCATATACCACAACCTAATCGATCCAATTCAACCTTAAACCCGCGAATCGATTCGAGCCAATCACAAGTGTTGGAAACCCTTGACAATGTCAAATAAGCCAAATAACTCTAGATGTATAATGAGAATAGAAAATGCTAAATATCAAACCCTACGAAAACAAATACCTTAAAAAACAAAACAAAAATCTAATAATCGTTTGACTTAGAAATCCTACGTTAAATGATCCAACTATCTGATCTCTAACATGCAATTCGAGGTAATATATCCAGATAATATTTAACAATAAAATAATAATAAATAATTTCCCATGATATAATATTAATCTATCGAGTTAAAATTTCATCAATAAAACTAAGTCATTTTTGTACCCAATCTTTAGCACATAGATTTAGATAACATCACCGGATAATAATTAATAATAAAATAATATTAAAATATCTTTCTAATACCATATAATAATTTATCGTATAATAAAAACGTTCTATTGAACCAAATTTTACATGTATCCTATTTTGTACCCATATATATTTATCATTTCAGTTATTATTAATTACTATTCATATCAATCACTTTTGTCTCGCTATTCTTACGCACTTATACATCTATTCTTATACTTGCATCTTATAATTTTCTTTTTCCATACAACTTTATCTAATTTACACATAACTTCTTTTTTACTCTCTCTCTTCCCCATGGAACCACCAGCCATCCCCCTCTATCCCATCCATTTTTTTTCCAATTCTCTTTTACACTTTAGTCCTCACATCTCTTTATAAATACCCATACTCCCCTCTTATTTTTCACTTTAAAACTTCATATATACCCTCAAACTCTCTCGTTTTCTTTCCAAAACTTTCTCATCCCTTCACTCTATAAATACCCCTCCCCATTCATAATTCAATGCTTTACATTTCACAACTTCTTCTTCACTTTTTTCAAACTCATAAACTCTCTCAAAATGCTCTCCTTTCTTTCTTCCTCAACTTGCTACCCTCTCCCTCTCTTTACCCTCTCTCTCTGCTCTCCCTTTCTATTACACATACACACATATTTCCTTTGTGTTTTATTTAGGTAAGCACTCTAAACACATTCCTTATGTTATGTTTATAATCATGTATGTATGTCCTTATACATATTCCATAACAAAACCCCATGATGCTTGAATGCTAGGGATAGAAATGCAAGATAACATACTTATTTCATATATACTTTAAGCTTATGTTCATGTTGTTTATTTCATGCACTCTAACTTAACTTCTATATAGGTATCTATATGTATATGTATATGTATATGTATATGTTTTAGAGCATAAAAGCCCACTAATATAACATTTTATTTATTTTATATTCTTTTATTTCAAGTAATTTTATTCCCATGCAATTCATTTTATTTTAAGACTTGTCCATTTCAAGTCATAATAATTCTAGTTAATCTCTAGTCTTGAACTTGTCCATATTCAAGTTCGAAGGAGATTGGATTATTTCAATTCTTGGGGAGCCTAGTTTAAAAGCTAAGACTTCCACTTTATTTTATTTCATCTTGCTTCGTTTTTTTTCCCTTGGTGACTAGATTATTTCAAATCCTGGGGAGCTTTGAATATAAGTTAAGACTCCTATGTTTTAATTGTTAAATTTATATTTTATTATTGTCAACTTTCCACTTTATGTTCATTTTATAGTTACAATATTTTTGAGTTTAAATTTTATGTTCAAGTACATAAAGTGCTCATAGTAATGTTGTTATAACGCCAAAATAAATTTTGAACTTAAAATGTGAGGATGACTAAAACTCTCTAAATTTAAAAGTAGGAACAAAATGGTAATCTTGAGATTGATATTATATTCACTTACTAATTTAGAGAACCTAGCATAATGTGGGAGATTCATAAAGTTATGGACCTCTACATGTTGACAATTCTTTATTATGCAAAATATTTTTTGTCACTCATTTTTGACATACAAGAAATCTCTTGTCAAAGAAAATTTTGGAAACAAAACCATCCTTCCATTGTCTCCAAAAATGCTATGACATTGAGGCATAAAGAAGGGATGTTAAAACTCCGATTTTTCTTTCTTAAGCCAACATTTTTTAACGATGGTGAATAAATAAAATTAGGAAACAAACCTTACACTTAATTTTCAAAAAACATGTCGAGATCATAGGCATAAATTTTCTTGAAAACACATAGAAATCAAGATTTTGCCAAATAAACTTCTAAATAAAAATTTAAACAAAATTTACAAAGAATCAAATAAAGTATAATACCTTATTTTTAAGATAAAGTCATCTATTCGAAAGTACTAAGAAACAAAATCTCACAACAAGTTTCAAAGTTATTATATTGATCCTAATATTTCTAAACTTCTTTACAAAGGTAATTTTAGTAAAAGTTCTATATTGAGCAATATAACTAGGATCATGTATTCATTGTGAGATATTGAGTTTCTAATTGTATTTAGATATATAAATAATAAATATACTTACCTTAGAGAGTCTATAACAGATGAAACTTGCAACAAGTGTTAAAATAAACCTGATTACAAGTTTAGACATATTCTGAGACCTAAATGACCTTAGAAATGGATAGAGCATTCGAAATAGGTAGAAATTAACTATTCATATATGAAAATCAGAGTTAAAATGACCAAGTTATGACAGTTTTAAGGTTCCAACTAAGTAACCAAGAATCATAGTGATAATAGTAACCATAGAAGTAAAAGTTTAGATGATGTGGATCTGAAATACTCATTTAAGATTTTTCCTTGTATAGGTAACAAGAATCCCAAAGCCATGTTTCCAATGATCACTTCGACTGTAGATTTCATCATGGACGAGTGAGTTTTTTCTTATAATTTTGTTACCTTACGTGTTCTTATAGTTAGTTGCACTAGATATGATAAAACAAAGATAAAATGAAAATGTATGGGGTCCATGGGAATTGCTTGTGCTTTTATGTATATGATAAAATAAGTTAAGCATATCAAAACTATTATTGTGACTGTGAACGTATGCCCTTTATTTTTATCTCAAGTATTGTATGAATGATGAACTGTTTGATTACTCCATAAAAAGGATCGTAATCCTACTCGGTTTTAGTAAAATAAACGGACATGCATTACATCGTTGAGTCACATTCAGAAGACTGCTACTCTTACGTAAGCGATTGGATGGATTGCCGATTTCATAACGCAATCCTGCTCCAAGCATGAGGTGTGAAACATTTGGGAATACAACTTCACGGAGGAGTTGCACTGTACCAATCACTATGGGTAGGTGCTCAATGACTAGTAGAGGAGGTCACGCAGACCTACCAAACAATTCCTAACCCTTATTATGGAGGGCATAAATTCGTTCTTTATATGGGTTCCAAATAACCATATATACTTGTGTGCTCATCTATTTATTGCATAGCATGTATAGCATATGTTTGAATAATTGTTGGAATGAATGATGGGAAATATCTCACTAGGCATATTCTAGCTTACACCCATATAAGTTTTTTATGAAACAGGAACTCTTATGGCCTTACTTGAGAGACAAGACACTTAAGGTAGTCAATAGTGGACTTTTGAAACTTTAATGGAAAATTGGAGAGCATAGAATGAAGTCTCATTTGGAAACCTTTAATCATGGCATGTGATACCATATTATTCTTAGAAGCTTCATGGATGACTATAATATTTTGATGTATTCGAAGATTTATTAGGGGTATGCCCCTAGGATGTTGTAAACTATGAATGTTTAAGTTCAATTATATTTAGTTCTCTTGCATGTAAATATTCTATTATTCTCTTGAATTGCATCACTCTTCTAGTGTTTCATTTATTGTGATGTACGCCTTGTGCATAATATGGAAGTCTTCATGTGACTAAGCTAATCATTTCTAAGCTTTAATATTGTGTGCAACGATTATCACATTTAAGGTACCCCTTGAGGTGTGATAGTCAAGTCCATAAAATTGGGATGATTAAGGGAGATTTAGCATGGTAGGCTTGGAGCAAGGACGATTGGACTAGGTCGACCTATCCACTCTCAACCCTTTTTAAGGAGCACATACATTTAAAATGGTCTTCCATGGGTCAAAGAACCCATGGAGAAATCCATCACTTGGAGGACTCATCTTGCCCATTGATGGTTAATACAATCCGATGGATGCCATTAATAGCCAAGCTTTATAAATACTTAGAGCTCCTCCTCATTTCGAAGATCCAGAATTTGACAGAAACGCTGTTGTGATGCCAGAATACTCTCATAAAAGATCAAATAGAGCTTAGAGTGAAGAACATATAACCTCTCCTCTTGAATAGTGAGGTTCATGCTATATAGCTCCTTCACATGTCACTGGTACATTTGAGCTCCCTGAAATTGTTTGATCCTCCTCTCTACCATCTCACCCTTAGTCATTTCTTATGTATGTATTCACATCACTCTAAGGCCATGTGTAGTGCAAGATGCACGCTATACGAACATGACCACTACGGTTAGATTTACCCCACTACAATAGTCAAGTCAAAGTAACCAACCAAATTGAACAAAGCCCTAAATTTATGGTTGGTTTGAATGGGTAAACCAAGTTAATCTTTAAAACAAACCAAATCATTTCAGAAAAATATAATAATATTTTATTTATAACTATAAATTTTTATGATGATTGACTAAAGGTCATATATATTCTTACGATTTCACTATGATATTTATTATTTGATGAATACTGATTCATACTAACTTATTCTTTTTTAAAATTATTTTTTAGTTTTATGATATGTATTGTTTTGTTAGTGACGTGATATTATTTTTTTAATAGTTTTAACTTTGTAGAGTATGAAATTTGTTTATTTAGTTATAACTTTTATTATGTATTAATTATTCAATGTGTTTTGACAATAGATTACTTCTATACACAGATGACTTTTGTTAGTTATTGATTTTACTTTGATCAAATTTATTAGTAAGTGATTGACTTAAAGGTTTTGTGAAAATTTATATATTATGACTAACTATGTATTAGTTAGTGAATGTATTTTTTCAATGGATAATTGATTGTGACTTAATGATGCTATAGAGGATTATGTATTATGAATATGATGGATTTATAAAATATTTTGTTGTGATTTGCAATATAAACTTTGTAAAGTCATTTAATTAAATATTTAAATGTCCTTACAAATGTAAAAAAATTTAAGCAAAGAAATGTTTTAATTAAAATTTTAATTTAATTTGTAATTCGAATTGAACCAAACCGTTATTTAATGATTTGAAATATTTTTAATCCGAACCAAACCGTTACATAATTGTTTGGTTCGAGATGGGAAAAAAAAAACAAACCGTGAATTATGATTTGGTTTAGGTTTCAGAAAAAGCCAAACCAAATCGATTCGTGCCTACCACTATAGTTCCTACATAAAATAAGAGAATGTTGCTTGCATATGGTAAGATCATATAGCTAGAGGATGCAAAAACCATTGGTAGAAAAAAGTGACATAGGATGCGAAAAATGGAGGCAAAATTCACCTCTTAAAACCCTATTTAAGCATCTCATTCCATCTCTATTTCACCTTTATAAACCCTATATTTTTCCCTCTCTCTTTTTCCTTTCTTTTCTCTTCTTCCTTGCCTTGTCTTCTTAAGAACAAGCTGCCACCATTTTCTTTCCTTGCTTCCACATACATTTCTTGCAAATATTTAAGGTAATCATCCTCTTTTAGCTCTCATAAGATGTTATAGGATGATATTATGGATGTTTCATGCATCAAAGGACATTCCACAAGCTTAAAAAGCTATGGATGATGATGCCAAAAATTGAAACACTCCTCTTGATGATGATCTCTTTTGTTATTAGAATATTTGTTATCTTGAAGGCTTGTTTATCTCCTTATTTTGTATGATAACTTGTAGATCTAGAGTTTTACAAAGCTTTAGTTATGTTTATGTGTAGATCTAGAAGTTTAAGGCCTACTACCAAGTGTTTCTTATGTTTTCATGGTTGTATTTTGAGTAGATCTTAGATTCAAGTTAGAATGAAAAAGTAAAATTCGTAACTTGTCAAGGCACCATTTTAAAAACCCTCTTCCAAGTCTTAAAATGGAAGTTTTTGTTAAGAAAATGAAGGTTTGATGGATGTATATCATCAAGACTTCATCTTACAAGAATCAAAGTTGATTTTCAAAGTTTATTTTCAAAAACAAAAATTGTATTTTCGGATCAAGACAAAGATCTAAAATAAAAACATGTTTTCCAACTCACAAATGAGGATTTTATTCAAGAAATGAAGGGTTCTTAAGATATAATATGTAATGGGTTGTTTTTCATGAGTTTTGATGAATTTTCTCAAGAGATATGTCCAAAATAAATTTATGAAAATTCTGATCTAGACCAAGACTCATTTTTGGAAACCATCATTCAACTTTAAAATGAAGATTTAGATAAAAATATAAAGGGCTCTTGGTATAGATATCTTAAGGAATGAATTTTCATAAGTTTAAATGAGTTTTCCTAAAAAGTATTGCTTAAATCAAGTGCTTTGTAAAAGACAAAATTTAGGTCTTGTTTTCATTATAAACTTCAAAGAGAAAATTCGTAATTAAGGGGAGACTAATTTTGAAAACCTCCTTTTTGATCTCAAAACAAGTATTTTATATTGAAAATGGAATGCCTTGATGATAAATAATATAGGAAAATTTTTTTTTATTGAACTAAGTAAGTTTTAGTGAAGGAATTTCTCAAAACAAGACAATGAGTTTCAACTTATGAATTTCGGTTTTTATGAAAATGGATTTTTAGAAGTTTCATTTGAACTTTATGTTTGGGATTAAATAAGTGTGTAATCTCTTAATTTTGTTTTAAAGGTCTTCTTACAAGTTTAGGACTAAAATAAGTTAATCTAAGTAGCTAAATAGAGTAGATATGGTAATTTTTCACAAAGGTTCAAATCTTGGATTTTCGCAACCCTACTGTACAGTATGTTTCCGACCCTTAAATGACCTTAAATGTTTGAATTAACTTTAGAAATAGATAACTCTTTCGAAGTAGGTAGAAATCGATATATTATAAGCTTAATTCCGAGTTAAAATGAGTTAGATATGACCTTTTTAAGTTAGGATTTCAACCTAGGCGAAAATTGACGAACTTAGTAAATAAAATTGCTAAGATTTATAGAACTTCATAAGAGATACTCATTGAGGGTATTCTTTGTACCTAGGTGAATTGGAGGACGGGTTACCACTTTCCGAGGACTATTACGACTAGTGGATTTCACTACATGGACAAGTGAGTTCATTTCTCAATTAATTATGCTCTTGGATGTGCTTGTAGTAGTAGTGGCATTAGACTTGAGAAAAGATAAAATTGTGATTGAATGGTGATCTAAACTTGCATAAATGAACGATAAGTATATCGAGGCAAGATTCGTTGCAATAACCTTGTATGAGCTAGTATAGATTTGGAGTGTCTGAAATCTGTATGATCACTTTTAAATTATCTAATTAATATGCAATAATTATATGAATAAACTGTACGTGCATATCATGTAGTGAGTTACATGTCATTGTCGAGTATGCCTTTGGTGGGACAAAGGTGAATTTGGGAGGCAGCGGGTCTTTAATTAATGGGACTAGGGTTGCATGACTTATGGACCACCCCATTCAAATAATGAAACTATGGTTGCATGACTTATGGACCAACACTAAAATTGTGGTTGCATATCTTATGGACCACCCCACTTAAGATTGGGACTATGGTTGCATGTCTTATGGACCAACTTTGGAACTATAGTTGCATGACTTATGAACTACCCCAAACCCCGAATGGAGGGCGTAAATCCATTCATATATGATTACCGGAAAGTCATATGCCTACTTGCTCATTTGCTTGTACATTCATATGGTTGCTTAATTATAACTTGCTTGTATAGATATTTTAGCTTGATCGAGTATGTTACTTGGAAAATGAATCTCACTAAGCAATTAGCTTATACCCCAATAGTTTTTGTTACAGTGTTCCTATTTTTGGATGTTCCGAGAGGACACTTTGTGCAGGTTTATCACATGGGATTAAAGAGCTTTTGAGGAAGTCGAGACCTAGTATAGGCGTGGACTTCTAGGAAAATCTCTTTAATGTAGATTCAGATACATGTAATTGGAGCTAAACGGTGTAGACTCCTATTATTTAGGCAGGGGTATGCCCCCCTTGGCTTTTGTAAAGTTTAACTATTTATCTTGTTGTGATTTATATTCTTAATGCTATGGATGCTTACTTAAGACTACTCGAATCAAAGTGTGATCCTAAAAGTTGTGTAAGTACACCTTACACTCGATATGTAAACTTATGAGGTGACTAAGGTTATCATACTTAAGTTTAAATATCGGGTGTGGTGGATTGTTGCGTTTAGGGTACCCTTTGGGGCGTGACAATATATACTTATGATTTACATATACATATAGTTTACCTATGTTCATATTCCTTGGATTTTGATTAAAATACTATTGTTCTATGTTTGATGAGAGTTAATATAGTAATTGATTTGGTTTGATTTTATTGATGATGATACATCTAAAGGTTTGTTTTTACCTTTTTTCTTAATTTGATTTTCTTTTTCTTTTTTTTAGCTCTTGTAATATATATAATAATTAAAAAAAAAAAGCTCTATGATAAAGGGTAGAAAATAAAATTTGTTGAAATTATCAATTTGATTTGTTGAAACCATTATATTAAATGGTTAAAAACCAAAAGCCGAATAAATTAACCGAATAAAATAGTTAACCGTTAAGGTGGTTAACTATTTATAATGGACCGATTAAGGATTATGATATTAAAAAACTGAACTTTACGGTTATGTTTAAAAAATAAGGCCATGGACCAGTTAACCGGTCTATGAACACCCCTACTTCTCACACTCTTGCACGCACTGTTGTCTCATCAGTCCCCTTATTCTCTCTGTCTCAACATACGGTAACTCTCTTTTTCTCTCTCTCTCTCATTTGTTTTAATTTTTTATATTGTTTTATTTTATATAAAAAAATATTTTTATAGTAAAATTGATTTTTGCATTATATTTTGATTTTCATGCATCTAATAAATTGTGTTCCTTAGATTAGATATTTGGAGTACAACAATCACTAAAAGGTTAGTTCAATTTTTATAAAAATTTTAATTTAACTATTTAAATGCTTGTAGTTATATATTTATTAATTAATGTGCATTTAATTTATAGTTATATGTTTTTGTTATTACTTAAAAAAATTATATATATTTAGGATGTAGTAATTACATATTATTATTGAATATATGTTTGTTATATTTAATAGTATGACACACACACACACACACATATATATATATATATTTATTAATTAATGTATGTTGAATTTATAGTTATGCATTTGTTGGTAGCAATTGAAAAAATTATATATATATATATATATATATATACACACTATTTAGGATCAAGTAACTATATATTATTTAGTACTTGTTTATTATGTTTAACTTTTTGGCACGTAGAGTAAATATTGTTATTAAAATGCTAGTACTTATATATTTAGTAATTATTGTATATTTTATTTATAGTTATATATTTCTCATTGGTAATTAAAAAAGATATATATTATTATCTAATACAAGCATATTATGTTTAACTTCATGACGTGTAAATCAAATATAATTATTTATATCGTAGTATTATATATTTATTAATTAATGTATGTTGAATTTATAGATATGAATTTCTTGTTAGTGAATAAAAAAATTATATATATATATATTTAGGATCAAGTAATTATATATTATTTAGTACTTGTTTATTGTGTTTAACTTAAAGGCATGTAGAATAGGTATAATTATTAAAATGCTAGTACTTATAAATTTATTAATTAATGCATATTTTATTTATAGTTATATATTTCTTGTTAGTGATTTAGAAAAATTATATATATATATATTTAGGATTTATCAATTATATATTATTATCTAACACATGCATATTGTGTTTAATTATATGACACGTATAGAGTTTAATAATATGTTAATTTTGGAGATAGTATTCCAATATTAGATGCTTGGATACTTATAAGGGAATTATCTGATGTGAATAAGATGTGGCAATTAATTAAATGTCAATTGAGGATGTTTGCATGAACTTGGCATATGACACGTGATTTGATAACTACGCAATACAAATATGGGGTTAGAGAATTTTTACAAGCTACTGTAAACCATAAGAGGGCAGATGGATTGATTAGATGTCCTTGTAAAGATTGTCTTAATAGTTCATGGCAGTCTATTCAGATTATTAAGTATCACCTCCTTAGGAGGGGAATGACTTAGACCTATTCTCCTTGGATTTTCCACGGTGAAGATGTGGATGAAGACGGGGTAAATGATAATATTGTCATGGATGAAGGAAGTAATCCACCTGAATATATGCTCTTTGAAAATTGAGCAGATTAAGAACGTTTGAAAGACATTGCTGCTAACATTAGTGATCTTGATGGAGATGATGTTGATAACAAAGATGAACGTAGTGACTTTGATGTAGAATGATGGATTAGAATGTTTGAAAAAGTAAAGAGTCCAATGAACTCGGGCTGTACAAAGTTCTCTTTACTATCAGCAGTATTTTAAATGATAAATCTAAAGATCGACAGTAAGCAATCAGTGAATTCATTCAACAATTGGCTTGCTTTAATAATAAGTTCATTACCTACTGGCAATTTGTTACCATCATCGTGCTACAAACCACAAAAGTTTTTGAAGTAGTTAGGCATGGATGCAAACACGGTCCATGCGTGCAAAAATGATTGTGTGTTGTTTTGAAAAGAATTTGAAAACCTTGATAACTACCCAGTGTATGGGGAAGGAAGGTGGAAGCTTCATTCAAGGAAACAGAAAATAATACCGATTAAGGTTTTACGGCATTTTCCATTAATTCCAAGATTACAACGGCCATTCATGTGCCGGAAGACAGCTTCAGAAATGAGATAGAATAAAGAAAAGTATGTATCGGTGAAGGGTGTGTTGAGGCATCTCATGGATTCCGAACAATGGAAGGGATTGGATGGCAAATACCATTGGTTCAAGTTAGATCCCCGAAGTGTACGATTATGACTTACCACTGATGGGTTCAATCCCTATGCAAACATGGGCACGACATACAACATGGGGCCAATTATTATATTTGTATACAATGTTCTACCATGAAGATACATGAAGGAGACATATATGACGATGTCTCTTTTAATACTGAGGCCGAAATCGCTAGATAAAGACATTGATGTGTACTTACAACCCCTTATAGAAGAGCTAGAAGAACTTTGGGCAAGTGGGGTAGAAACACCGGATGTGCTGGAAGGACCGACATTTCGAATGCATGTAGCATTGTTTGGATTATTGATGATTTCTCAACTTACAGTAACATATCAAGCTGGACGACCACGGGTTATAAGGCATGTCCTATATGTAACGTCGATTGCACGAGCAGACATTTAAATAGTAAGTTTTACTATATGGGCCATAGACAGTTATTGCCTTCAAAACATAGATAGCGTTGTGATAGTACAAGTTTTGACGGCGCTATGCATATAAGAGCCCGGCCAAGGGATTTCACTAGGGCAGATATTGTGGATCAATTGAGTTGGTATGAGCATGTCACATTGGGAAAATTGCAAGAGTGGCTCTATCATCGAAGGAATGAAGGCAACATAAACTAGTGTAAGAAAAGTCTACTCTTTCAGTTGCTATATTGGAGTGAATTGCATAAATGACATAACCTTGACTTGATGCACATTGAAAAGAATATATGTGACAACTTGGTGGGGACTATTCTCGATCTTAAGGGTAAGTTAAAGGAAACAAATAAGACGAGATTCACCCTTCAGGAAATGGGTATTAGTTCCGAGCTACACTTACAGGAATGTCGTGGACACATGTTCAAGCCACCAGCTGCATATAAACTATCAACTTAACAAATGAGAGAGGTCTGTAACTCAATCAGGGGTGTGAAGATGTCAAATGGTTATGCTTCCAATATATCATCTTGCCTAGGTGCTGATGAAGTAAGTTTGAGGGGTCTAAAGAGCCACGATTGTCATGTTCTACTGCAACGAATTCTCTTAGTAGTCATTCGTGGGGTCCTCAATAAATGAATGTATGACATTATATGTGATGTATCTCATTTTTTCAGGGACTTGACTGCTAAAGAACTCCATGTGAATTTATTAGAGTCCTTGGAAAAAACAATTATCCTAACTTTTAAGTTAGAGATGATATTTCATTATATATATATTTTTTGACATAATGATTCATTCAGCCGTGCATCTTCCAAAAGAAGCACACACGTATGGCTCAGTCCAGTATCGTTAGATGGATCCTATTCAAAGATACATAGGAGTTCTTAAGGGAGATTTACGGAACAAGGCAAGACTGAAAGGTTCCATTACCAAGTCATATGTTGTAAGGGAGAACATTCAATTTTCCTCACTATATTTTGAGAACATGGACTCAAGAATAAATAGACCCTATTAACAGTGGGACAAACCGCTGGAGGAAGCTTCATCATCATCATTTCGAGTATTCGCACAACCCGTACGTTCAATAGGTGCATGCACTATATTAGGCTCAGATGTAGAACTCAACATAATGTATTGAATAGTATTAAATAATTGTGAGGAGGTGCAACCATTTATAAGGTATGTCATGTAATTTGCATTCATTTATGACCTAATAACACGATAATTTCACCATTTCCTGAGGAGTACTTTTAATGAAATTACTTATAGGGAGTTCGAGCATGAACTAACTGCGTGTGGAGCACGTAATGTGGAGCACGTAATGTGGGAGGAATAACATGTAAGCATTTTGCTGAGTGGTTTAGAAATAAGGTTGCGACTCACTCAAAACTTCAGAAACAGAAATTCATAGATGATGATTACATTTTAATTTAGTCATTCTCGTCCTCTGATACTATGGAACATACGTTTGTCCATGGGCAGCAGTTTTCAGAAAATCTAGAAGCCATAGGTTGGGGCTCAGATATTTATCAATATAGCTGCAATGCTTCTATCGTGAATGGTGTCTGATACAACACAAAAGTAAAGGAGGTGGGGTTAAGATCACATAATAGCGGTGTATACATCATTGGGGCAGATGGCAGACAATAAATAACATTTTATGGCATTCTCATAGAAGTTATCCAACTAATTTATGTTAGGTCCAGGCGAGTACTTTTATTCAAATGCAGATGGTTTGATACAGATCGGGATAAACTAGAAATTATTGATGGAGACCTCATCTCGATTAACACCGTTAGGACATAGTACGATAATGACTTGCATATTCTTGTGGACCAAGCACAACAGGTATTTTACCTAAAGGACCCAAGCAAGCGATATGGCAACTGGAAGATTTTACAGAAGGTTATACACTGTCATATATTTACTCGTGCTCTCTTCCAATCGGAGTCTACCGAAGAGCCAATGCAATAGATGGTGCAAAGATCTTAGACAATTCCAATCGATCGCATATTTATTGATCTAGGAAACGTTGCACGCCTACTCGACTCAAGTGAAGGTTGTAGTGGCATAGGGGATGATGATTCAGATGAATAGACTGTATGCCTGTATTTATTTGTTTTTCTTTGTCACATACGTTTGCTCATAACGAACTTAAAGTAATGAATCACTAACAATGGTTAATTTTATAAATTTTAAGATGAGTCACTTGGATTTCATGGATTAACTTATGGAAGACTACCAAGTACACCTCGAGTAGTATACTGGTGGGGTTTTCACCTTGAATGGTCAATCTTTTCTCTTTCATATCCATTTTAGACTGATGTGCTAATTTTCTTATTTGATTATGTAGGAGGATTGTTCACTGCATTGCTGACCAATTAGCAGGTGAGATAGACCGATGACCAGTTGGGCCAGGCAGCTCAGCCTTAGTCGGGGTAGGTTAATGAGTTGAGCATAGGGAAAAAATGGTATATGACCTTTCGAATGATCTACTGGCTCGAGTGGACCCTGATGACTTGTAGGCTACAACAGTGGAGCAGCATGAGGCCGTTGTGGCAATAGAGCATGAGGAAGCAAAGATCATGGTGCTTGAGAGGCATAGGGGTATGTAAGTAAAGGAGGAGTATAGGAGGACAGGCCATAGGCTAACTATCACCATGTCGGATGGGCATATGGGTCTCATATGCTCATACCTAGGGATGGTTAGGTTAAAGTTCTTACTCCATTGTAGAGTGTGGACCAAGTTGTTTATTCTTGGAGCTCGTATGTCACGCCCCAACGGGTACCTTAAACGTGACAGCCTATCGTACATAATATTAAAACTTGAGAATGACTACCTTAGTCACTCATAAGCTTTCATATTGGTACAAGGCGTACGTTCACAACAGAGGGAGACCGGTGGAGTTATGCATTTTAAGATAATGGCAGCGGAATATACAAAAAAATACTTAATATATATCATTGAAATATAAAGTCTTACAACTTCCATGGGGCATTCTCCTGGTAAGTTTCCATAGTAACGAAATCTCACTAGAGCAAATAACTAAAGCTAGAAGATTTTAAAAGAAATCTAATCTAAAACTTCAAAACAGAATTCCTCCAAAAGCTTCCCAAAAGCATAGATTTTACTTGGATGACAGGGTGGTCTCGGGTGCAAAATAATGATCTTGCAATATCAAAAGTCTATTAGGGAATAAGCATAACTAGCTTAGAGAGGTGTTCCTTACACAAAAGTACTCATAACGAGCATTCAACCATGTTTATTAAACAAGCATATGAAATGCAACAAATATATGATCAAATAGTGCATATGACTATTCGGTTTCGTATGTATGATGGATTTACCCATCCATCGATGGTTAGGGAATGATTTGAACTGGGCTCCAAACGACTTCCTTAAAAGTTTACGCGTGTCTTAGGGTTCTAATGAACCATACGACTAGTCCTCGGGCTTTCCTTATCCAAAGCAATCGATCCGGCTCGGCTACAACTTGAGGTCGTATTCCCTGAACGTCCTAAATCCTCAAGATGTAGGTAGACAGCTTACCTTTCCGGTCCCATGCTGAGGAGTAGTAGCAAAATACAAGATGATATTCTAAGTGATATGTATGAGCAATTTAGTTTATGGGGATTCCAATTCGACATTAATTCATTTAAGGTGATCAATTAATATGTGCACACATAGCAATATATATATATATATATATATAGAAACAATTATAACAATCAACAATTTGGGCTCCGATATTCTTATCGTTCATTGATCATACATAGCAATTCACATACATAACTCCCATGCTAACCCACATGCATATCAATTTTTATCTTTTCCTGACATCTATTGCTCTATTCTATAAGCACTTGCGCAAATACATAAAACGTAAGGGAAACTCACTCGTCTATAGCGATCTTCTATCAATCAAAGTAATCCTCGGGAAAGAGAAGATCTTGGTCTTCAAAACCTAAAAAAAAGAAATACCTGAAATGAGTATTTCATCCAAGATCTACTTAAATTTTCTAATTTTATCTTATTGAATTCGTCAAAATTCGCATGAATGGAAATTCCAACTTAAAATGGCCATAACTTGCTCATTTTAACTTGGATTTCACATATTATATATCGTTTTCTACTTACTTGAAAAGATCTATTCATTTCTATGGTTATTTTTATCAAAAGAAGCCTTTTAGGTCTCAGAATAGTGACATATAGATTCATCACAAAAATTCTAGATTTCAAAACTCTAAGTTTTCAAACTTTTCTTTATCAAAAAATCCTTGTACCAAAATATAGATATTAATATAGTCGGAAAATCCTTTGAACATATATATATTGACTCACATCATAAGCATAAATTTAGTGAAGTTATCCCAACAATGATTTTTGTAAAATAAGGTGTTTTAAAAGTTGGAGAAGTAATGCTTTGAAAAAGTTATATTTTAGCTTTGTTAGAAAAGTTCCTAGATTATTATAAGTAAGTATTTTTCTTTTTTTTAACTTTGTCTATGCTTTAAAAATAATTCAAATTTTCTAAAATAATTTTATTCCTACAACTTCATTTTTAGAAGTTAAAAGTGTAGTTTCTAAATGTTTTCTTGATAGTGATAAAATTTCTTAAAGTTTACTTTATCTTAGTTTTTCCTAAAGTAAGTTTTACTTTAATAAGTAATAATGATTTCCTAAGTTGTTTACTAAGTTTATTTCCTAAGAGAAATTTATTTTCTTAAAAAGAGAACTTCTTGATGGTCTTGCTAAACTTGTTTTTCCTTAGTACTTTAGAGTTTTCATGATCTTTCATAAATAAGTTTAAAAAAACTTTTTGTTAAGCAAGAATTTGAAATCTTAAGTTTTTAAAGAAACTTTTCCGTTTTATCATCTTTGAAGGGAGTATGTGTGAAATTTACTTTATGCATCCTTTGATAAAACTCTAATATACCATTATTACTAAGACTTGTTATGAGCTTACTCAAATTTTTGCAAAAGTTCTGTGAAGGTAAAACTATTAGTTTTTAATGAAAATCCTCTCTCTAAGTAACCAAAATTTATTTTTGCAAAGAGTTCATAAAAACATTTTCTTCATATTTTTGTTGAGACAATATCAATATGCCTATGCATGAATATAATCAATATAACATAACAAGATAAAATAAATGTAATATGAGCATAATAGTAAAGTCAAGTATTGGGAATCTTAGTTTCATCAAGATATCCCGAGACTAAGAATAGACTAGTCCCAAAAAGAAAAAAAAATTGTTTTGACTTGATGATGACAAGTCTAAGACTAGAAAGACTAGTCTTAAATATTTGCATAAAACAAGTAAATAAAGAAATTGCAAAGCATGAATAAATAAATAATAAGTGAGTTTATATGCTTTAAAGAAATATATATACATAATATACATAATATTGTATAGAAGTTAGATTAGAGCAAATAATAATAACAATAGTAACAACAACATAATAACAATAATGACATAATGGAAAATATAACATGAACAAAAACAAAACATGAACAAAAACAAAACATTAACATATTGTTGCTTCTTTAACTCTCATGAGTTTAAGAAAAATACACTAAGCTCATGTTAAGTTAAATGAACATGATGAGTAAATTGAAGAAGTTTTACCTAAGATAGGTGATGGTATGTTTAGAATTTCTTTTAAAGAGAAATGTGTAATTTATGGAGATGGAAAGGAAGAGAGTATTTGAGAGGAAATTTGTAGAGAGAGGGTTTGAGAAATGATATTGGAAGAGTTTTGTCATGAAAATGAGTTGTGTGAAAGAATGAAGGAGGAATGGGGTATTTATAGAATTTTGGAGTGAAAATTTGATGTAATTAAATAAAATGAAAAAGAAAAATAAATGGAGAATGAAGAGAGAGAGCGGATAGACGACATGCTTGGGAAAAGGAGGGAAAATTTGATTAATTTTATTGTTTTGTAATAAAAAGAAGTAATGTGTAAAGTGTAATGTGATTAAAGTTGTATGGGGAAGGTAAATTGTAAGGTATAGGTATGGTAGTATGTAAGAATAGATTGTAAGAAAAAGTAGAGATAGATGAATAGTAGAAAAGTACTATAAATACTAGACTAGACAATTAAAATACCGGTAGTAAAAAAAAAATGCGTAAACGAGCTATATCTGATATTTTTAGTTACTGAAAAATTCTAAAATTGATATTTTTGAAAACCTTATATTTTTACTGTAATGGTATTATTGAAATTTTTTCACTATTCAGTGTACTGGGGTACGTTTTTCGAAAACTGATCTCATTCAGATCGGAAAGACACTAGAAATTAATGAATATGATATTTTTAAACTTTCCTATATTATTACGAACCATTATCCACAATTATCTCAATTTTGTTGTTTAGGGTTTGACAACACGGAATTGCCAGATCTATATTCACTAGACTAATCATAGAACTAGGTTAAAGGGTTCCAGTTTGACTTCGGGTTTTAGGATTTAGTATATTTATCAAAAAATCTAGGGGCTTACATCGTGGGAAGGCATGGTCAGCATTTCCTCGGAGGGCTATCAGCATGGCATCATCCACAGAGTTTTGGTAAGTTTATTTTTGGCTAGAAAAATATTTGGAAAGTCTATTTTTGCAACCTCTACCATTCATTAACACATTAAACCTTTTTTTTATGTGCAGGACAAACTGGAACTATAGAAAAATGGCGGAAAGTGCACAAATGGTGGTTGATGCTAAACTATTTGGCTAGTAAATCCTATAGTCAGCTCCGCTATAGGCTTAAGGTTTACATCTTAGGTAAAGGTAGAGGTGAGGTAGCTGCTAGTAAGCCACCACCAGGTTTCGAGCATAGAATGAACAAGTGGAGGGCGTTTGTCCACTTCGTGGAGACAGATCTGGATTATAAGGTACGATCCTGCATGTGGTGAAATATATATATTTAAAAGATCTACTCCATTTGTTTACCTTCTTTTGAATCCTGTAGCTGCGATCCATGGTCAATATAGAAAATAGAAAGAAGTAAGTATCGGTACATACGGGTGGTACAAAGTTAATGCTTCAACATGCACTAACAAATGTAAGTATTATAAGTACATGGTGTGTGAGTTTATGTGCTATGTTCTTTTGCTAATTTCAGTAATCATGTATTACAAGAGCTCACGTTAATACAGAACTACCGACACACCCACTTAAGGAGAGAGAAAGGGCAATTGATAGATCGATGGGAGTCAAAGGTCTCCATGCAGAATTATGTGAGTATATTCGATTTTCAAATTCAAATGTAATACACCCTATCCATCAGTTTGTATGATTATATTCATATTGTGCTCACTTTGTTTCAACTAGGCACGTATGGTAGAAAAAAGGCAGTAGGAGGATGATATTGCTATTGCATCAAGTCAACGACCTATGCCAAATAAGGAGATTATGGAGAAGGTTTTAGGCCATAGATCTGGCTATCATCATGGATTCGGATATGAGACGCCGATAGATCCGCACACAATTGAGTACTATGAATAGCCACAGATTTGGTCCACTCTAAGTATGATAGGACTAGGTAGGAGGAAAAATGGAGAAGATTCAACAGCAAATTGATATGTTGATGAACTATGCATGTCTTCCTTCCATGTCTTCCTTCGGGCAGTACCCTTCATACGTAGGTTGCACCTCACATAGGTACCCCTGGCAGTGACTCAGATCCCAATCTACCTGTCTTCGCACCATTCACATCACCGGCACCTCCTCTACAACCTTACCAGGGTTTTTTCGAGATACTGACCCACCTATCCATGTTTATGCATCCCCGCATGATCCATCTCATAAGACACCAACCAATTCTGCACAACAGAGAGGCTAACCTCCTTCGGGTTTCACCCAATGGGTTAAGAGGTCATGTTTTCCTCAGTTTTCATCTCAGCCACTCGCATTTGGATCGTATGGATTCCTAGGTGCCCCTCCATCTGCAAGTCATTCCTTCTCTTAACAGCTTCCATATACCCCCATATGGTCTTCTGCTTCACAGTTGACACCAGCTTCGATGTCCCCGTCTACCACGTCTCAGAAGACATCCGTTAGAGGATCGAGGCGTGCTCGCGTGCGCCAGCAACAAAGGCAGTAGGTGTTGTTGTGTTCCATTTTCCCATAATTTTAGATATTCAAGCCATGTCGTTTATGTTTTTTTTGCTGGATTCTCTGTTGCTTTGTACTTCATGTTGATCATCATTATTATTGTTATGTATTGTCATTTTGTACGGACATATTCCATGACGATTACCATGCATGTTATTTATATTATGTTGGTATCTATAGGTTGACATATTGTCGTTGTTTTTCGATATCCAGATTATGTTATTTCTATTTTCTTTATACTTCTTTACTGCGTTCTAAATCATGTAGATCATTAATAGAAAGTTATTGCATGACCCGAAGATTGATGGAACTACTTCACACTTCGTATGCTATGATGGATTATGCCATCATTGCCATGCATGTCGAGAATCAACAAACAATAAATAGCCTACTATCAATATTTTATTTTATGATTTTTACAAAATGCGCAAAATTTATGTTTTTGTGTTTAATTTTACAAAAAAAAAAAAACTAAAAACTACTATTAATATAACATTTATATACCACATGTGTTATAAGACAAACAATGACAAAAATGAAAAATGATAAAGAAAAATGATAAAGCACACACAAGATTTACGTGGAAAACCCAAATCGGGAAAAACCACGAGCAGAGGAGAGAGAATTCACTATATGTCGATAATGGAGTACAAAAGAGAGAGAGTAACAAAATACAAATCAAAACGCTCCTATTTTCTCACTCTCATACAAACTCTAACAAAACACATATTTATATGTGTATACAGCTAGTCGACAATAAATGCCAAAATTATGTCTCTTAAATGTATAATGAATGAATAATAAATGTATAGTCAAATATTCATTCATTATACAAATACCAAAATTATCACTCTTAAATGTATAATGAACGAATAATAAATGTATAGTTAAATATTCATTCATTATCCAAATACAAAAATTATGACTTTTAAATGTATAATGAATGAATAATAAATGTATAATCAAATATTCATTCATTATGCATTTGGCTACGAAAAACGGCTACTGAAAACGGGTCACAAACTCCAACAATCTCCATCTTGACATGGATTCAGGAGCTTCGATATAAAAAATAAAACATTCTTCGTCTCTTCCACAAAACCTATAAAAGGGTTCAATCGACACAGAACATTCTCCACCTCTTCCAAGAAAATCTGGTGCTGCGATCTAAGAATGGAATATCAAACTTAACAGTTGCTATTGTAGCGAAAACGAAACCAAAACCTTAGTTCTGATACCACTTGTTATGTCGGGATAAGAAAAAAAATCAAACTGATGGCTCTGATACCACTTGTTGTATAATGAATGAATTATAAATGTATAGTCAAATATTCATTCATTTTACAAACACCAAAATTATGACTCTTAAATGTATAATAAATGAATAATAAATGCATAATCAAATATTCATTCCTTATACATTTGACTACGAAAAATGTCTACTGAAAACGGGTCACAAACTCCAACAACATGTCAATTAATTTATACTATCATAAATAATAGATTGAAATTATAATATTTTTATTAAATGTGCAAAATTTATGTTGATACGTTCAATTAGAAAAACCACCCTGTTATCAATACATATTTTACACATATGATTTAAAAAAAAATTACTAATCAAACTAAGTAAATATTATCTACTTTTATCTTCAATAAATTAAAATGAAAAACTACCATCAATTTGTAATTTACATATTACATATCAATTATTATATAATATTATAAATCACGGATTGTAATAATAATATGTTTACATTCGTATGTTCAATATTACATATTAATTAATTTATGATATTATAAATAACAGATTTCAACAACAAAATTTTTATAAAAACGTGCATAATGTACTTTGATGTCTTCAATCTTATTAAAATGTTTCGTGAAAAAAAAGGTAAAAAAAACTATATAACAATACAAAAATTATCATGTCAAGATCAATTTATTTTAAAATGCTATATCAACGTATGTATTTCATTTTACGAATTTTTTTCTTAAGTCTTGTAAATGTAACTCTTTAATATTATTTACTGTAAATGACAGATTTAAATTGTAAGATTTTTGTTCAATGTAAAAAATTTACGTTATTATGTTCAATTTTAAAAAAATATTATCAACATATAATTTATAGTCATATTCCTATTAATTTCTATGAGTAATGTTTATATATGATTTAAAAAATTGCACTAATCAAACTAAATAAATATTATCTACTTTCATCTTCAATAAATAAAATGAAAACTACTATCAATATGTAATTTACATATTACATTTTGATTAATATATAATATAATAAACCATAGATTTTAATAATAAGATTTTTATGTTTGTATGTTCTATTTTATAATAACTACGATTAGTATATAATTTACACATTATATATTAATTAATTTATAATATTATAAATAACATATTTTAACAACAAAATTTTTATAAAGCATGCATATTGTGCTTTCATGTGTTCAATTTTACTAAAATGTTTTTTTTTAAAGGCTAAAGTAAACTGTATAACAATACAAAATTTATCATATTAAGATCATCTTATTTTTAAAATGCTTTATCGATGTGAAGAATTCATTTTATGAAATTTTCTCTTAAGTTTTGTAAATGTAACTCTTTCATATTATTTATTAACAAGCCAATTGATGGATAAAATATTTTCATATTTATATATATTATTTAAAATTTAATAGTTATCATACATAAATATTATGTATAGTTTATTTTTAATAAATTAAATTAAAAAATTGAATAAATATTGTTTAAAATTTAATAGTTATCTTACATTAATATTATGCACAATTTACTTTTAATAAATTAAATTAAAAAAATTAAATAAATATTATTTAAAATTTAATAGTTATCTTACATAAATGTTATGTATAATTTATTTTTAATAAATTAAATTAAACTAAAAAAATTCAATCCGTGAAGAGAGCATGTGGGATGACAAATTTTTTAAAACATTCGCACCACAATGAAGGTGCCCGGATGTAGGAAAGTGAATTTTGCTAGCCATGATGCGAAATTTGCCTCATGACCAGGACAATGAGGTGAATTTCGCCTCATCTACTACATGTGAGGTGAAACTTGCCTCAGTATCCTAATCAAGAGGCAAATTTTGCCCTAGCAAGTCAAGAGGCAAATTTTGCCTCATCACTCCACTATATACACCAACCCCTCCAAACTTTTCCTCATATTTTTACTTTGCAAATTTTTGTATTTGATTCTTATTCCTCGTTTCTTCTCCAACTTTGCTCAGTCGGATTCCTCTCTTTGATTCTCATCTTTTGTATCAGGTTCATTACCATTTTCAGCCATTTCATTTTTATATCTGATTCTTTTATCTAATTATTCGCTTGTATTAATTTTACAGGTTTTGATTATTTCATCCATTTGTTATTATAAGTTTAATAATATCAAAATCGAGATAATATATGGTATAATTTTTTTCTTTTCAATTTATAATTTTTTGTATGTACTGATAAAATTTATTTAATTTTTTAGGTATATGATAATTTCAAATATGTAATCTTTATACGAATATAAACATATATATAATATCATAATATTTTCACTATTTATAACCTTTAAGGTAAAAAATATGATTAATTATGATTATCAACATAATATTTCTAATAAAATATTAAAAATAATAATTTTGTAATATAAATTACTAAATTTTTAACCAAATATGAATATTATTAAAAATTCAATATTAATGATTTTATTTTTTCCAAAATTCAGCATGTTTTTTTTAAAAAAAATACAGATGAGACGAAATTCGCCTCATGGAGGATAATGTGAGGCGAGTTTCGCCTCATCACATGGTGGATTTCCATGTCACTAATAAGAGCATATTAGTTGTATCAAATTATAAAATTTATAAACCCAATAGAAATCTTACGATAAGCTCTAAGGCAACGCACCTATCGATTGCAGAATAGAATTAATATGGGTGTTGTCCTTTAGATCTAGATATCAAGTACTAGTATTACCGTTTCTCTACTATTTAACCAAATAATTTAGATGACATTATGAATACTAATTATCTAATTAATAACCATAATAGTTAATTACATGCCTTCTTAATACAATACAATCACAAAACAATATCCTTATCTTGATCAACCTTAAACCCTAATTTCTTATAGCAAATGATTGATTAATGAATAATCTATATCTTGAATTGCAGGAATTCCTAAATTCATCAACTTCTATTTCAAGATAATTGAATTCTAACCCTATATGATTAATGGAAATGTCTTTCATCATTAATTACATATAGAATTTCATTATTGTTCAAGATTCCTTAAAAATATTCGATCTTTATATAGAAAGATTCAATCTTTATGCAGAAGGTTCATGCAGTCTATATCTAGATCCACATTCAAATCTCTATATTTATGTAGATCTATTCTATTAGATGAAATTTCTTTCTATTTAAAAGAAATCAGACATGTAATCAATTCTTGCTACAAATCAATCATAAGACAATTAAAATGCATGAATAGATTCAAAAGTATAAACTATCATTAACCAAACAAAGTTCAACACATAGATCTAGGGTTTCACAAGACCTAGAGTAAAGAAATCTACTCCTCCATGGATTTTACAATCAGAATATGAATTGTAGAAGAATAGAATGTAAAAATGATACAACAATCAAACCCGTTGTTTTTTTGTAATCTTCAATGAAGCCATGACACTTCTCCTCTTAAAGTTCTTAAGTTTCTCTCTAGGGTTTCTAGTAGAATATGTAATATATGATATGTAAAAGACACGATAAGGCTGCTATTTATAGAAAAAGGGAAAATTGATCCTATACGAGCATCCTACACGACCGTATGAAGGTCATGTACAATTAAAACTGGTGAAAACGTCAAAATCTGAGGCTATACAACCTTGATCACAGCCTGTGTACTCTGGTCGTGCACTTTCAAAAACGCTTCTAGTCATTTTTCAACTCCTATGTGGGTATTCTACATAGCTTCTGTAGCCTCCTTATGTACCTTAAAATTGCTCGCTGGACGTTTTTTTATCTCCAACACCAGTATCCTACACAGCTTGTGTAGAAAGGTCATGTATGTTGTAAATCTTCCAACTTCCTATTTCTTCAACAAAATCTTGCTTAACTCATACAATTGTCTTCATTAACTCAAAATCTTTCTTTAACCTTGAAATTAACATTTTAACCACATGAATATCCTTTTCCTTAATAATTCACATAATATATATATATATATATATAATCATATAATCATATTAAAACAATGTAAATAACAAGAGTCTTTAGACACTTATCAGTCAAGCAATGAGGCGAGTTTCGCCTCATTCTCTGGCATAGCACTGCCATTGATGAGGCGAAATTTGCTTCACATTATTTTCCATGAGGCAAATTTTGCCTCTAGTTTTTGCTTAGGTGAATTTCGCCCCTAGTTTTGCTTAGGTGAATTTTGCCTAAATACAAAATAATGAGGCGATCTTCGCCTTCTTTTCCTTAAGGTGACCAACTTCCTGATGCAAATTTGTGAGTAGAAATTTTTGTCTACTAAAGTGAAAAACTTTGCCTCACAAACTCTTTTTTTCACTAGTGAACTAAATGATCTATTTTGTTTAAGTACGAAGCTGAGCCTGCAAATGTGCAATGCTAGGTTTTCTATGGTTTTTAATAAGTTTTCCCCAAAGCGATGTTTTAAACATAAAAGTAAAAGAAACAAATCTCATTATTTAGCTACACCAATTATACTTTTACCTGAAATTGAATGAACCTATTTTTACGTTTTCAATAAAGGATAAGAGGTTAGATGTAGCGAGAACATATTTGTGATAGATTTCAAAGGAACTTACTTTTGAAAATCTTTAATTGCATTAACAAACTCTACATACCTTTGGGTTTCAATTGAGATCCCACATTTTCTCTAGTCCTCTAGACAATCCTAGTAGGATGGAGGATCAATTGAGCATTTCTTACTAATTACACCCTTTGCATTCAAGTCACAAAATTCATTGAGAACAATGCAATTTAGAGTCATAATAAAGACAATGCTCATCAATGAATAGCAGTTGTTAAGAGCATTACTTTTGTAGGGTGATTTGTTCTTTTGATAATACCACTACCAATAATAGTATTCGAAATAGTTTCAACACAAATTTGATCGTTTTTGAGTGTTTTTTGTCCTAGATGGAAACACAATATGTATCTTTTACATAAATAATGGAAAGCCAAAGAGCAAGGATGATGACAAGATATATATATATATATTTTGAGTGAAGACCATTTAATGTAGCATTGGTCTCCATTTTTAAGTCTTATTAAGGATGATGAAAGTTTCCCAAAAAATAAAAAAATAAAAAAATAAACTTCTTACTGCATACAGAATGAGTTTAAACATATTGTTGTAAGTAAACGGAGTTGCTTCTAACAGTCTCGGAGTGGATTTGCTTTGGGACTCATTAGTGACACTAAACATAATAAATTAAGAGAACAACTTTGTGTTCATAGGATGTAGAGAAGTTGACAAGAATTGTTATTGTTGTTTATATTATTGATCTCCATGGAATTGTTATTTTACATCATTTGTTGAGGCTGCCATTTCCACACGTTTTACTCAAAATAAATACCTCTTTTATTAATTATATATATATATATATGTATGTATTCAGTACAAACATCCTATTGAAAGAAATAAATTGTTCTGTCAAGGGGCAAGTTTATCATTCAAGCTCATTTAATCAAGCAATATCATTCGTCATAATCTTAGAATATGAACTGAGAAGTCATGAGCTGGAATCCACACATGATCATTTTAAGCAATCTAGCCAAAGTCGCAAACAAGTGAAAGGGAGCTTCAAGTATTAAAAAGCCTACTTCATGTTTTTATAGACATAACTAAGGATTTAGACTAGAAGGAGGTCGAGCTAAATTCAATGACAAGGGAGTTTGATTTATGTAACTTGATTGATTCGTACCACTAATTGAAGAAAAATTCATATTCAATATAGGTATCATAAGGATATAATTAATCATCCATGTTTTTCTAAGATATGAGAATGTGGAGAGATGTGCATCATAAAACTTGAGCTTTATACAATTTTGAATCATGGGAAAAATTGTTGAAAATATGATTCAAACCGGAAAATCTTTACAATATTAGATAGTTAAGATTTTGGAAGTAACTGTAATGGAACCATTTAATTATTTATCACTTTATTTGTCATGAATATTTTAATAGTAAGATGATGGGTTGAATAGTCATATTGATTGGACTAAAATTGCTAGTCACGTTTGATACGCATGAATCGTTTGGAATAGAACGGATTGGAATGGAATGGAATGGAATGAGAGGTGGAATAATAAATCCATTCCTTTATTTGGATACATCTTGGAATGGAATGGAATTAACATGTTAATTTTTAAAAATATCCTTAATAATTAATGTGAATAATAAATAAGGAAGATGATAAAAATGTAATTTAATATTAATTATTTATAAGGAATGAATAGAATCGTGATTCCACTTTTTCAAGAGTAGAATCGCGATTCTAGCTTTTAAAAACGTAACCAAACATAGAAATGGGATGAAACCTAGAATCATGATTCTATTGTGAGTTCATTCTCACATACCAAACATGACATAAGATATTAATGAGATGCAAGAATGTGATAAGAAACAATATAGAATGAGATCAACGCTTGTAGAAAGGGGGAAAATAAGGGACAGATTTGCGAATACAAATTTTCTCCTCAAATCCTTCCTTTGTTTTTGTTTTTTTTTCCCATCTTAGAGTAAAAGAATTATGTGGAACTAAAAGATCTTTCTTCCATTCCTCCTGCTTTTTTTTCCATGCAAATTACAATTTTTCCCCCCCAATTTCTTCTCTCCCGTTCCTTCCCTCCAATTTTCATCTTTCGGTAAAATCACGACTCACAATCAAAGTATCCATAAAAGTTACAATATAACTTGCCCCATTTGTAATGGAAAAAGTGAAAAAGAAAAAGAAATCTATGCCATTTCGATGGAGTCCGATCGCGAGTTGAATAAATGTCGGCACTGACTAGGGAGCATAATTGACAGCTAAGGCAATTGACGTCGCGACTTTACTTTGTATTGCCACATACTTTGCATTCTGGTTTTTCTTTTTGCTTTTGGACTTAGCGTGTGACTACTAATGGGAATTGTAAGTATTTCGAAGCTTCTAAAAAGGTAGACAAACATAACACGGTTTCACGCCCTAGATTACGTTAGTGAAACTGCAAAAGGGTAAATGAATTTCAATTTTACCGATTTATATAATAAATTATTTGAAGTTTAAAAGCCTCAATTTACTATCTATGAAGTTTTAAAGTTCGTTGATAATACCTAAATGAGATAATTAATTCTAAAAATGAGTAAAATTCAGGTAATTAATTGTGAATTTTGAAAAAACTAAGGTTGTTAATTGCGGATAAAGTTTAGGCAGTAAGTTGACCCTTTTAAATCTCAAGTAGTTAGTTATGCAAATTGAAAAAATTCAAGTATTAAATATGATATTCATCCGTGCAAAATGAGATCCCATAAGCTTTTTATGTTTTAACTCAATTTATGATCTACTCAAGTCAAGAGTGAATGAGCTAAACATATCTAAAAATAAAAAACCATTTATTTAAATGAGTCAAACTGAGTTTCATCCATCAAGTTGACTTGTGAGTCATTATTTACACTCACAAGTAAACTTGTTTCAAGTCATGAGTGGACTCATGAATTTCAATATATATTATATGTGTAAATAAAACCAAAAACAACTAATCTCTTTAATATATATGTATATAATTCATGGCATTTGTCCATTTTTACAAATTTAACAATTATGATATGAAACATTTAAATACTATTTTCAATTCTTAATTGTGCTCACTATTTATCCATTACTTTACAAATTCATTCATTTTGTATAAAATTAATATCACAAATGGTATATGAACTTTTGTAAAGTATGCAATTAATTAAATGCCTAAACTTTATAATTGATCAATTTAATACTTAAAAGAATTTTTCATGTATAATAATAGTGCCTCCGTCAAATTGGCTAATACTGTTATTTGATGTGGTATTTTTAACCTTTAGTATAGAGTTATTGTTAGCATGTATAGAAAGTTCTTTTAGATACTAAATTGATCAATTTTAAAGTTTAGATATCATTCATGACATCAACCATTTCGTATTTACCTTCCTAGATTTAGCATCATATTGTATCTCAAGATCGATTTGTAAATAAATCAAACTAGAGCTTAATATTAACTTTGTTTATTTAAACCTGTCAAGCTCAAGCTTAAATTTTAAGTTTAATAAAAGAAACCCTGCTCAGTTTGAGCTTCATGAATTTTTAAAGTAAGCTGACCAAACCTTGAAGGTTGCCCTGGAAGAAATGCTTTGGTATGTTATGATATGTTGATGAAGTTTCTTGTTGATATGATACATTAAATATAATACTTTTACTCTCTTTTCATTTCACATAATATAGATCTTACCATGTACCTTACTTTGTAAGAAAAATATTCTATCTAACAATTATTTTATGTGAACTCACGTTAAGGGCTACTAATATCTTTTTGTTTATCATTTCTTTCCATAATATAAAGTTTAAGAGTGCAAATTTACAAACAAATGTCCTTTCCTAGTTCTACAACGACTAATCGCTAAGGCCATCCAATTAGATATGTGCATGAGTTGAAACCGATTAGGACCCACCAAGTCACGAGTTTGGCTAGTGGTGACCCGAAAATGGCTCAACCTAACATGAGTCAAGCCAATTCATGGCCGTTTATCTAGTTAATAATTTTTTTAATAAAAAAATTAGAAAAAGATATTTATTTATTTTTTTCAAAAGATAAAATTGCAAATTGAAAAAAACAAATAAAGATAAATATAAAAAAGTGAAAAATAACTAAGATAAATTTTTAACTCAAAATAAAAGCAAGTCCAAAGAACTATAATCTTTAGCCATTTGTTGAAAATATTGTTGAAGTTGTGCTTTTGTCTATACACAAAGTTATCCAATTTTACCTGTAAATTTGTAATGTGGGACTAGAATACACTCAAAGATATAAAAAAACTTCCACAAAGATAAAAATGAGTTTCATATTGTTGAGAAGCAAAGGAACCTTTGGCTAGAAATTTATATAAACATCATTTTCATTACATTTATTACTTTTTCTTAAGTTGTTAATAAAAACAATTCATTTAGTGTCCTGAATCGTAAGAAATTTTTACTATTCTCATACAAAATAGATTAAATATTTTTTTTCCTTTTTTTCTTTTCTTCTTTATTTTTTATTTCTTTTTTCAAATGGGCCGACTTAGGTCGATATGCTGGGATCACAGCTTGGGAGCCTGACCCATTAATGATCTTGCAACCCTTCTGGTCATTTGATGGGTCATAACCATAGGGTCGTGCTGACGGATCAATCTGCCGATGACAATTTTGGAAAGTATATGTTCATCATTACCTTTACCTCATCACCTATTTTATCATCATTTAATTAAGTTTGTAAATGTTAAGATAATAAAAAAACTTTAAGATTTTATACATTTTTTTTTTGGGAATTATGTAATTGATATTATAAAGGTATATAGTTTTTCTCATATATATATATATATATATATTGTAAAAAACTCCATCGACGAACCATTTTGTTATATTAAAGTTGATATGAAATATATATCTAATGAAAAGGTGCATCGTAATTTACAAAAAGATCTATTTCAATGAACTTTTCACCTGCATTAATATATGAATTTCCGTAGCATGAAGCCTAAATCTGATTTGTTCAGATGCAGATATACTATTGAAAATAGACAATAATATAATAACGATTTTGAAGGGAAAATGCGGGGAGAATATAACTGGAATAGCACCATATGAAGAATACCTCCACTAATCAAGGCGTTGATAACGGGTTTCTAGGTACTAACATAGTTTTAAAATTACAAAGCAAAAAGGAAAAAAAAAGTACATTTAAGAAATTAAGAATATATCAATTTAGTTTGGAAAGTTTTATAATTTTGTAATCTTTTCAACAGGGTTCTATGGTTTTATCATTTTTTTCAACAAATTAGTGTATTACCAATGACATTATAGAAAATAAATTTTATTTTTTTAACATGATCTTTCAAGTGAGAGGTTCAGGTTCCAATCCCCCTTATCCCATTGTAATAATAATAATAATAAAAAAAAAGATTAATGTACTATTTATTTAGTGACTTAAATATATACATAATCAATAATACATATTAGATGATTAACTGGATGCTCACATTAAGTTCTTCTTTAGTTTTCTACAAGTGCCAGTAATTGATTTGTCTTACACATCTGCAACAAACACATAAAAGTTGAATTATAGACGGACAAATATTATGAGGATAGAAAGGAAACTAAAAGCAAGGAGAAAAAATTTAACCAAAAATTTAGAATAAGTGGAAAAAAAAGATAAATAAAAATAAAGTAAATAGTAAGGAGTAAAAATATAATTGAAGGAAAAATATATTAAAAATATTCATTCAAAATAACAAACAAAGAAAAAGGTGAGCGAAACATAAAAAATTTATTAAAGTTTAAAGACTATAACAGTACCCGAGAACACTTTTTCTAAAGTACAGAAGATATGGAGCATATGTGAAGCAAATGGCCTTGGACTGTTCGTTATTAATCTAACCGTTAAAATAAATATAATAAATAAAATATTAATTATTTTAGTTATTCGATTACGATTGGGTATGATATGAACCATCGAATGGTGATGAAACTGGTCCCATCAAAATTAATGATGAAACCATAGGATTTTCCGAATCAAGAAGCAATAGGAACATATGGCATTTCACATTTCATCAAACAGCAGTAATTAAAAATAGATAAAAATAACCATTAAATATCAAATTAAAGGAAGGAAATGAACGTATCGAATGGATTGGAAGAACCAAAAAAGGCATTGCCTATTAATCATGTTATAAACAAAAGCATAATCAAACGATAATAGCAAACATAAAAATAAAGAACACATAGATTTTATGTGGAAACCCTTGACGGGAAAAACCACGGGTAGAGGCAAGAGAGGAATCACTCTATATCAAAGTAGGAGTACAATGATTTGAGAGAATACAACTCTATTCTCTAGATCTCTTAAATAAGCTCTAAAAGAATGGAACTTTCATATCTCACAAAACCCTAACTTATACACACAAATTTCTATGTGAAAAAAAATTAAATGAAAGTTGGGTTGTTAAGCTAACGGCCTTCAAAACGGAAAAACAGGTGGCCTTCTTTTTCAGCCAACGTCGACACAAAGGTCGGCGGCCTTCTAAGTACACTAGCGGCGTATAGATTTAGGCAGGTGGCGTTGCCGCCAGCTTTGCCCTATTCCAGCTCTCGGAAATTAATTCCAAGACGATGTCAAATTCAAAGGCTGGTTCCAAGGCCGGCGGTGTAGACTTGTAGGCCGATGGCGTAGACTCCAAAGCTGCCATTTTACTTGAATTTGAGTTATATTTTCAATAAATCTCCAC
This sequence comes from Combretum micranthum, assembly GCA_024138025.1. Classification (NCBI taxonomy): domain Eukaryota; kingdom Viridiplantae; phylum Streptophyta; class Magnoliopsida; order Myrtales; family Combretaceae; genus Combretum; species Combretum micranthum. The sequence goes on along the minus strand of JAMXBD010000402.1, from coordinate 723,400 downwards.
CTTGATTCGAATTCCAAAGCAAAAATAAACTCCAAACTTTGATAAATACTACTCCACCCCTTCTGCAAATCCCCTAAAGGAAACAATTAGCAAATAACACTTAACAAATTCAAGCAATGCTCAAACTTCGCTATAGGAAGTGTCTTTATTAACATATATGTAGGGTTGTCATAAGTACTCACTTTGCTCATAGTGATATCTCCTCGAGCAACCATGTCACGTATAAAGTGATACCGAACGTCGATGTGTTTTGTTCTCTCATGAAACATTTGATCCTTAGTCAGACAAATTGTACTATAACTATCACAAAATACTGTAGACGTCTTCAAATTACTAATCTCAACAAACAACCCTTTCAACCATATAGCCTATTTAATCGCCTCTGTAATAGCCATGTATTTAGCCTTAGTAGTGGATAGAGAAACAGTAGCTTGTAAGGTGGCTTTCCAACTAATAGCACGGCCACCAAGAGAGAAAACATATATAGTAATAGATCATCTTTTATCTAAGTCCCTAGCGAAATCAGAATCAACAAACCCGATGACCTTATCTCTAGTTATCCCAAAATGTAGACAAACATTGGTAGGTCCTTTTAAGTCTCTGAAAATCAACTGGACTGCTTTCCAGTGTTTCTTACCAGGATTCGCTATACACCTACTGACAATACTCATAACATAGGCCAAATCTGGACGTGTACATATCATATCATACATAAGAGACCCTACTACACTAGAGTAAGGGACCTTTCACTTATAATTAATTTCATCTTTTCACTGTGGAGACTGAGCAGACGATAGTCTGAAATGACCTGCTAAAGAGGTACTTACAGGTTTAGCACTCATCATATTGAACCTAGAAAGTATCTTCTCAATATATCCTTTCTGACTCAGATATAATAAACTTACATTTCTATCTCTTGAAATTTCCATCCCAAGAATTTTCTTGGCTACACCCAAGTCTTTCATCTTAAACTCCCTATTTAACTGTGCTTTAACCCTGTCAATCTGTCCTCTATCCTTAGCCGCTATCAACATATCATTCACATATAGTAGTAGATACAGAAACGACCCATCATCACAGCACTTGAAATACATACAGCTATCAAAGTTACTTCTCTTGAAATCATGAGAAGTCATAAAGGAATCAAACCTTTTTATACTACTGTCGTGGTGATTGCTTCAACCCATAAAGAGATTTCTTCAACATGCATACATGGTCTTCTTTTCCTAAGACCTCAAAACCTTTTAGTTGAAGCATATAAATATCTTCCTCAAGCTCTCCAGGCAAAAAAGCAGTCTTTACATCAAGCTGCTCAAGGTCTAAATGCTCCATAGCTGCAATACCAAGTAACGCTCGAATCAAGCTGTGTTTTACAACAAGAGAAAACACGCCAGTAAAGTCAATACCTGGTATTTAACTGTAGCCTTTCACAATAAGTCTTGCTTTGAATCTGGGTTCTTCACTACTTGTGGCTCCTTCCTTTTTCTTGTAAACCCATTTGCAATGAACGACCTTCTTACCTTTAGGAAGTTTCACTAAATCCCATGTTCTATTCTTTTGGAGGGATTCCATCTCTTCTTGCATAGCGATCATTCACTTACTAGAATCATTACAACTAATTACTTCTATGTAAGAGGACGATTCCAAGTTTAAATCAACATCAGCTGCCACATTCAGTGCATATGCTACTAGGTCTGCCTCGCCATATCTCTGTGGAGGCCTTACCTCTTTTGGGTTTGTCTTTGGCAATAGAATATTGTGGCTGTTGACGTGTAATAACAGGTTGAGAAGTAGGCTTTAGTGTAGAATCTACATTAATATCAAACTCCACCTATACACTTGGTTTCTGTTGGGTTTTATCAGAAATAACAGTAGGACATAGATCAAGTAACATAGCAGATTCCTCAAATATAACATCCCTACTAACAATAACTTTCTTCAATTTAGGACACCATAATTTATACCTTTTAACCCTAGTCTTGAAACAAAGAAACACACACTTCAACGATCTAGGCTCAAGTTTACCATTATTTACATGAGCATATGCAGGACATCCAAAGTTTTTTAATTCAGAGTAATCTGCAGGGGTTCTAGACCATACCTCATGTGGAGTCTTCTTCTCAATGGAAGTTGACGGAGATCTATTAATCAACAAACAAGCTGTGGAGGCAGCTTCTGCCTAGAAAGATTTTGGTAACTTATAATTAGAGAGCATACTTCTCACCTTCTCCATGATGGTTCGATTCATATGTTCTGCTACCACGTTCTATTGGGGTGTACCAAGAACTATGAGATGCCTTACAATTCCCTCTGATTTGCACAAATCATTAAAATTACTAGAGCAAAATTCCAAACCGTTATTAGTGTGAAGTCGTTTTACTTGTTTTCCAGTTTGTTTCTCAATCATTGTCTTCCACGCTTTAAACATAGATAAGACTTCGACAAATATACCCAAACCTTTTTGAGAAAATCATCTATGATAGTTATCATGTAACTAGCACCTCCACTGGAGGACACTCTAGAAGATCCCAAAAGGTAAGAATGAATATAATCAATAGTGCCTTTTGTATTGTGAGTACCTGTGGTGAATTCGACCCTCTTCTACTTCCCATAAATGTAATGTTCACAAAACTTTAAATTGTTGATGCCTTACCCATCCAGAAGTCCTCTCTTACTCAATTCAACCATACTAGCTTCACTCATATGCTCTAGATGCATATGCCATAGCCTAGTAGCATCTTCATCTAATAAAGAGGAACCAACGGCTGCATCACCTGTCATAACAGAACCTTGCAAAGTATATAGATTAATAGTCTTTCTATGTCCTTTCATCACCACAAACAAACCCTTACTTATCTTCAGAACTCCACCTTCACCTGTATACTTATACCCCTTTCAAATCAAGCATACTAAGAGAAATTAAATTTCTCTTCTAGTCAGGCACATGCTTCACATCATCTAGTGTCCTGACAATCCCATCACACATTTTTATCTTGATTGTTCCAATACCTGTAACTTTACAAGAAGTGTTATTACCCATCAAAACAACACCTCTGGAAACCATTTCATATGTTGAAAACCAATCCCGATTGAGACACATATGAAAGGTACATCTAGAGTCAAGAAGCGACAAGAAGATCACCATCACTATGATCTTCAACAACATCAGCTTTCACCCGTTTTCTCTGGTTGATTTTGCTTTTGATTCTCACTAGTCTTCTTATTTTTATTTTGCAATTTATAACACTCTGACTTTATGTGGCCTTTATTCTTGCAATAGTTACAGGTTTTATTTCTATTTGTTGACTTTGATCTGCCTCTAGAATTTTCACTAGTCTTATGATCTTGACTCCTACCACGTGCTACTAAACTTTAAGATTGAGACTCAATTTTAATCACAAGTTGTTTCATCTTCTCAAAAGAGCTTAAACCAGCATACACTTCGTCAATAGACAGAGTATCATGACTATAAAGAAGAGTATCTTTAAAGGTCGAATATGAAGGGGGCAAAGAACATAATAAGATTAAACCTAAATCTTCTTCATCGTACTTAACTTCCATAGTTTCTAAATAAAAAACAATTTTTTTAAAGTTAGTTAAATGATCATTTAGAGACACACCTTCTTCCAAGCAATGAGAATATAATCTTTGTTTCAAGTGTAACTCACTAGTCAAGCTCTTTGTCATATATAATTGCTCCAATTTTAACCATAATGCAGCAACGGTTTTCTCCTTAAACACAACCTGTAAAATCTGATTTGATAGATGAAGATGGATTTTCGAAAGGGCTTTTCTAATCTTTTCGTTGCTTTTTTTTCGATGACCAAGATGCAGACATCTTGTCAAATCCTAAAAGTGCATCATTAAGATCCATCTGTGCGAGAACCGCTCACATCTTGACTTGCCATAACGAGAACCTGGTGTTGCGTTCCAAAAGCGGAATATCGTACTTCATGATTGCCATTATAAAAACCTATGCTCTGATACCAATTTGTTATAAACAAAAGCATAATCAAACGATAATAGCAAACATAAAAGTAAAAAACACACAGATTTTACGTGGAAAGCTTTGACGGGAAAAACCACTGGTAAAGGCGAGAGATGAATCACACTATATCAAAGTAGGAGTACAAGGATTTGAGAGAATACAACTTGTCACGCCCCAATAGCACCCTAGTAGTAATATATATATATATTATGATACAACTAGATAACCCAGACGATATCAAATACACATATCAATACTAGAACTACTTTGGAAAGTGACATGAGTTTAACAAAACAGGATCTTTTCGGTTGCGTGATAAGAAATGATGAAAGTAAATAAAATCACAATACCATAATTAAGTGCTACTATCTGAATAATAACTATTACAAACCATAAAACTATCTAAGTTCTCAGATAATAATATTGATGCACTAACATCAATTAATACATAAAGAAACTATTTTTCCCTGTTTCCAAAATTCTTCCAGCTTTAAAATCATACCGACTCTAAGCTCCTAGAAGCCACCAACCAAGGCTTAAGTGTCATCCTGTAAGGACTATAGGACTGTGAGCATAACCACGGGCTCAGTGAATAACCAGACTTATCACAACAAACAAGTTATTATCAATCATATATAATGCATCAATCAAACACATGAACAATTACAAGCTTGGACAAACCGGAATCCAAACAGGATGGAGATTTACGCCCTCTCATCGGGGTTGAAGGAACCAATACCTGAATCACTTACTCAGGAGAAACTAAGTACACAGGAAACCATAATCCTCACAATTATTATTTCTTTATGTTAATGATGTTTTATACACTCAGTTCCTGTTTTGTACCTTAGAAACTCCACTAAGTGTTAGCCATTTCACAGCGATACCATGAGCGGCGTCCTTCGTTACCAGTTAGTTCCCATGGAACCGACAGAACAAGGTAAACTTGCGTAGAACTAATAGCCCATTGCCTAGAAAAACCAAGTATTACCAAGAACCGAAATTCTAACACGTAATAGGTGTTCGTAAAAACATAATGCAGTATGTGCAAATCATGTTATGCATGCACCATTTTGCTTATGAGTTTGATAATTTTTAGTCAGGTTATAAGTGTTCAAACCTTATTCAGACATTCAACATGCTTCACATACAATAATTGCACAAGCCATTCATTATCACTTTTGATTAGAAATATTTATCAAGCAAGTAATTTCAAATAGCAAGCAAATCCCATAATCCCATACACATGAGAGTTCATTATTATTATCTTTGTATTTTAGTGCAACTAAACTGCAATCACAAACAATGTAATAAGTCTAAGTTACTCACCTGCTCATACTGATCAGTCGTAGTAATCGACTGGGAAATCCTCGATGGTATCGAAATTACCTATTAAGATGAAATATTTATCAATAATATTTATAAATAAGAGATTAAATTCCTATGAGTGTCTAAGTGTCCTATGTCGGTATTTGGTATTATTCCTATGGTTTATAGCGATTTCTTAAAGTAAATAAATTTTTATTGTTTAATTCTTTCAAGTTTCTTTCAAGTATATACATATTATGGAGGATCTTATTTAAATTTTCATCAATATCCTAACTCTATCATAACTTGTAGAAGTCTCGGTATATATAATTTTCATGAATTTGTTCGTACCCTTTTCTAGTAATGTAGGACTTCTAATCATGCTTATAAAGCCTGTTTTATCAAGCTTTATGTTCATATAAGGTCTTAGAAGCTTTAAACATGCATTTAGACTAGATTAAAAGAAGTTTGAGTCTTGTTTTGTCCACCTTATCCTTAAATCCGAATTTACTATTACCACAATTATAAGACTTCTAAGTTGTTGTTTTTCTCTTCCAACAATACCTAAGCATTCTCAACACATCAACCATCTTTCCTCTTGAATTCATCAATAGATTTGCAACTTTTATCAACCACAAAACTTTCTTCAAATGCTCAATAATTCATCCTAAAGTCTATTCCCAAATTTAACAAGGATAGGTTTAGTTTGGAACTTACCTTGGATTGGAATGGAAGGAGGTTGTTCAAATTCCTCTTAAAGCAAAATTAAACCTAGATCAAAGATTAGAGGATGAGTTTCTAATTAAGTAACATTAACTATAATAAAAGTTTACTAATGTAATCTAATTTTCTCACCTTGACAAGCTAAACTCCTCCTCTTGAACCTTAAGGTGACTTGGGATTTTTGATTTGGTTTTGGTTGTTATTGATGAGCTTGGTGTGTGTATGTAAGGTATGGAAGTAGGCTAGGGTTTATGGTTGTTCACACAAAGTTTCTAAGCTTCTATGTTGAAGGTGGAAATGGAAAAAGGAAATGAAAAAGTGCTGGACGCACTTGGGTTTGCAGCTGGGATTTTGAAGTGTTTTTGTGGGGTTTAGGAGCTCAAATTGTGTCTAACTTATGCTTATATACATATCCTAGGACTGGACTAAGTTTTAGGGGCTAAGGAGTTGGTTTTGGCCTTGAAAAATGTCCACAAATGCAGCTGGGATTTTCTACACAAATTTGCAAAGTTGGATGCATAATTTGACTTGTGTTTGACAAATTTTTGTGGCTATCTTTGAGAGTCTTAATTATGTTTGTTTGGTAGCTAATTAATGCTATTTATGTGTGTAAAAATAAGAGCTTAAATTGGATAAAAATCGGGTCAAATCTGTTGAAGTTTGGAAGTGTGAAATCTGAAATTTTTGGAACAATTCTTCTTGATTTTTGGGACGAATTTTGGATCCGATTTTCTCATTAATTTTTGGCGTATTAAGTGTCCATTTGAAGGCCCTTTATTGGTGTTTAATTGGTCAAAATATCAGCTCATTTAGTCCTAGGAATATTGCAAAAATCGGAGTTGAATTTGGAGAAGTGTGCTGCTGTAATTGTTGAATTCTTCTCCTCTGTTGCAGCCGGTAACATATGATTTTTACATGGATCTTTGAAGTGGTTATGGTTGTTTTTGTGTGCTGAAATTCTCCTCATTTATTGTTGATTACATGTGGAAGGTTGTGGTTGGGTTGTGGGTCAATTTTATTTGAAGTTTAAGGCTTAATTTTCTGATCAAACTTAGTCAACAAAATCGGGTCTCTGCAGCAGGGAATGTTCTTGCTGCTGTATCACGATTTTCTAGCTAAATTTGGAGCTGTAATCCTCTCCCATTTGGTCTGTAATTCTTGCACATTAATTGTGAGGTATAGGTGTAGCTTTTAGGTTGGTTTGGGTGTCCTTTTCGGGTTGAAATCTATTCTAAAAATCGGACCAAAGATGGGTCAAATGTCAGCTGGTTGTAGTGCTATGTTTTTCTCCAAAGTGCTCTGTTTTCCAGCTCCTTGTATGCGTGTGTGGCGCTGCTGTTTGTGGGGTGTGTGAACTGCAGCTGTTGTTCGGTTACTGCTGTTTGTTGCGCTGGAATGGGCCTGCTGTAAACCCCCAAAACTTCTACCATACGATACGACTCTAGCTTAGAAATTATGGACTGACTAGTAACCCTAGGAGTTAATCAGAAACTCTAGATTAGATAGACACTTTAAATTTGATCGGTTTGGAATTCATAAACTTCGTAAAAGAACTTCTTTGACCCCAATAGATTCCAAAAACGAGATTTCATATTCCGAGTTGATAATTCAAGTTGTGCTCAAAGGAAACTTCAAATCCCAAACCCGAATCCTTGTCAAACAGACAGATTATATAGGAAAACCTAAATATAGAAATTAAGAAACCATTTTGATATTCAATAGAGACCTGAAATTAAAACAAGGTATAGTAATGAACCTATATTTTCATTGGAACCCTAAAATTTGAGATTTCTAGTCAGTAATAAACTACATTGATAAGATTTCATAGTGAGTATCCAAATCTAATACATATAACTAATTTAGCCTATATATTAGTAGTAATATTACGTAAATGACTCAATAGGGTTTTAGTTAGAAAATTGTGATCTTAAGATAAATTGTTAGGATTATAAATACCTAATAAAAATATAAACTGATGTATAACTTGAGATCTAGACCTCAAATACAGAATTGAATCATACCAATATTTGAATTAGGGTTTTCTAAAGCTCTTGGAGCCTGAAACGAAAATTGACCCGAAAAGCTTATAAAACCTAAATCGCGTAGGATAAATTTTTCTTAAACAAATAGATACGTACTATTAAAACTTAAATTTGTACTTTTTGTTAAACTAAACATTTTGTAGGATCCATTAAAGACCTTTGTATATATATATTTACATATATAAGCTAAAATATACCCTAATAATGTAATAAACTACCTGAAAACTCAAATAAATAAAATCTAACTAATATATAATTAATATATAAGTATAAACACAACTTGCAGGAGACGTTTATGTGTTTTGAAGGGCTGTGATTCTCTTAAAATAAGTGAGCCGGATTTCCCTCAATAATTTACATTGAAGTCAATGTACATCTAACCTAAGCCAATACAAACCGGCAAAATCACCCCCACATTAATTATAAACCAACAAATGAATGAATGGACAACAAACAAGAGCAATTCGTTTCAAATTTAGGGAAGAAACGCGGCCGAAACTTTGCACTTTGTTATATATATATATATATACCTTAACGAATTCAAATGGACAGGCAAACGAACCTCAAACCTTCTCAAACTTTCCAGAATCCATCTACACCTTATTAGGAGTCGAACCAACCCATAAACCGATTTTTAAACGCTCGCATCAACTCAGTTCGAAAATTTGAATAAAAACTGGGAAAAACGCATGAAAAACGAGCTTGAGGTAAGTGATTCCATTCCGCGTGTTTTCTTTCAATTCTAAGGATTGATACTGACTCCTAAACATCTTAGGAAGCTAACTCCATTAGGAGCTTCGGATTTCACCGAGAAGCCACAATGAAGGTGATTTTCCTAAACCCTAACCGAGCTTGATGATTCAAAATAGTGGGTAGCATGTTGTTTTTATGTTGTTTTTCTTACATATTCAAGTAGATTAGGTTCCTAGGAGTCTATAGGATCCAAAATCCCGACGTTTTAACGTTGGGATTGGTCGGAATCGGCCGCGGCTTATAGGGGAAGACAATGAACAGTAATCCCCGATGAGCACAGGGTGGGTACACGGGCGTGTTTAACCCGTGTACCTCTCGGCCAAATTTAAAAAAAAAAAGAAAAAAAAAGAAAAGAAAAACGAAACTAAATAAATGTAATGATATAATAAATAATAATATAAGTAATTTTAGAATTATTATTATTATTTCTGCATTTATTTTTTTTCTGGGAATAGTAATAGTAATATTATAGTATAATAATATAAAATCAGAAATTTATTTATTTATTTAAATTTAAAAATAAAATTATTTTCTGACCTTATTAAATATGTGATGTTTAAATATTTAATCTATTAATATTAATCCAAAAAGAATTTTTTTAGAAATATAAATTACTTCTAATAAGTAATTTAAGTATAATGGATTTTCTAACTACAATTATTAATATTTTTAATATTATTAAAAGAATTTTGTTAAAATTTTCGAAAGGATTATTTCTGAAATAATATAAATATAAGACTAAAATTATTTTAGTAATAATATGAATTAGAGTGTAAAACAATTATTATAATTACTAATGTGATGAAATATAATTACTCTATCTTATCTATTTCGGAAATTTTATTATTATTATTACTATTATTATTATTATTATTGTAATTGTTATTATTACTTTTATCATTGTTATTAGTACTATTGATGTTATAATTACTTTTAGTATTATTAGTGATAATAATTATTAATATCCTTATTATTTACGGAAAAGAGAAATAATTTCGAAAATAATTATAATTAAATTAATAAATCCTTTTATGAGTATATTTTCATAAAGATGATATTTAACTAATTTATAGAAAAATATATATGTATAAATTATGAGTTTAGTGAATACTAAGTATATATTTAAATTTTTGTACATAAATAGATAACAATGGAAATTTAAATAATCCAAAATTGTGAGTATAGGAATATTTATACTCTATAAGGAAAATTTACTAAGTAATTAAAAAGAAAACTAATAGTTTTGGACAATAAAAATGAATTAACTAAGTTATTAAACTTTCCAAATACCCAATCAATAGATTCAAGTACCCAACCAGAATCAATAAAATAAAACTGTGAGTACAATGATTTAGAGCTTAGGGCTATTTCAAAAGAACTAGTTAAGAATAAAACAGAAATCCAACAAACCATTAGGACACTTAAATATTCATAGGAACTAAATTGTATAATCTGGAAATTTTAATAATTATATTATTTATCTCAATAGGTGACTCGGGTATTGGGGAGGACCTACCTGAAGATTACTACGATTAAATAGGATGGGCAGGTGAGTAACTCAGTCTTATTACATTGGTTGTGCTTGTACTAGTAGTGAATCTTAAATAAAAAGATAATGAAAATTGGTGAACTGTTTGAAATATGAAAGTTGTGTATTGTATTCCATTGATTGCCATGTCACTCTAAAATAAGTGATAACTCAAATGCATGTATCTTGATAATGTATATAGTATCTAATTGAGTGTCTGTATTGTTTGATCACCTCCAAATTGATTAAAAACTACTGGTACCATAATAGAAAATAATCATGCATTACATACTATGCATAAAAAGCATTTGAGTAAGTGGTAGCCTACTACGTGTTAGTTTCTCGGATCTCTGGTGATGCTTGAATTATCTAGGCCAGAGAGCTATTAGATAATTACAAGATTACTTTTGTTCTGTTAATACCATAGGAACTAAATGGTAAACAAAGGACGCCGCTTATGGTATTACATGGGAATAACTAACACTTAGTGGAGTTTCTAAAGCTAAAACAGGAAATAAATAATGAAACATGATAAGCTTAAAGAGATAATTAAATTGGATATTATTATTTCCTGAAAGCTTAAGTCTCTCCTGGGTAGGTGGACCATAGATTGTGATCCTTCAACCCCGATGGGAGGGCGTAAATCTTCATCCTGTTTGGATTCCGGGTTATCCAAGCTTGTAATGTTCATTTGTGTGATTGATGCATTTCATATGATTGTTAAATAACTTGTATGTTATATGTAATAAGTTCTTGTTATTCATTGAGCTTGTGTTTTAGCTCACACTCCCACAGTCCTTTCAGGTTCACTTTGCGACCCTGGCTTATTACCACTAGGAGCATGGTCCCGGTAAGAGATTAGAAGCCAGAAGTTTGAAGTTTAGTATAGGGTTAGAATATCTATATCTGTAATAGACTTGTGATGCATTTAAAGTGCATTAGAATCATCATCTATAGTTGTAAGGACTTATAAAGCATATGATCTGTAATATTGTAGTTGTAATAGTTGTTTACTAATTTACATCTTATATATGTTTGTTTATTCCATCCAAGCAACTAAAAGATCCTATTTTTGGAAATCATGTCATTCCTAGAAGGTAAACTAATAATGGTAATCGAGTGGTTCTTGATTATCATTATTAGAATACCCTCGGGGTGTGACACCTGCTGTGTGCATTGAAGCTGCTGCTGCTCAGAGGTGCTGCTTGCTGATCGTCCCTTGCCACCTTGCGTCTCCTGCTGCTTGTGTGTTGAAGATGCTGTGCGTGGAGATGATGTCTTGCTCGAGGACTCCTGTAGCGTGCGTGTTGACGAAGCTGCTGTGCGCGTTGGACTTCAGCTGGTCGGTCAATCATCCTGCAGTGCGCGTGGAATTCCTTTGTTCTGCCGCTGCTCAACGTCCCAGGCGTCAACTCATGCAGCGGTCACAATTCCAATTTTACTTCTTCTTCTTTTCTTTATACATATATATATATTATTTAATAGTTATTAACAAAAATATTTTTATTAAGAAAATAAATTATTCGCATATATGTATACTCGTTATATTTATGTTTTATCGAGATAAAATTTACCTAAGTTACTACCACGCTTTAAATTATTTGTATTTTCAAATTTTTTGTTAAAACTTCACACGATTAATTATTTTTAGTATTTTTAACTTACGTGATTAAATTTTTAAGTTCGATAAATTAAATTAGGAACCGAGTCCTAATAAATTTAGAATTTCTTAACAATTATAACAGCGGGTTTGAAATTTTCTTTTTAGATCTAAGTTAATAATTATTGTTCAGTATTAGTGCTTGTTTGTATTTATAATCTATTATTTTATGCCGATAAGTTCTATAAATAAACTGTATCTCATCGGTTTTGAAATTTTAAAGCTATTTCTAGTTATATCTTGAATTATCAGTTCAAGATACGAAATCTTGTTTTTGTTATCTATTAAGGTCGAGAAAATTTTCATTCGGGTTTTTCAAACTAGAAATGAGTTTATTACAACTCATAGGTCTATTCTAGGATTTTTATCGGATCCTAAATTCACTATCTAATTTACGTTTTCTATTTTACTACTGTATACTATGGTGAAAAAAAATTTCCGGGGTTTACACAACTCTATTCTCTAGATCTCTCAAATAAGCTCTCAAAAGAATGGAACTTTCATATCTCACAAAACCCTGACTTATACACACATATTTATATGTAAAAAAAACATTAAATGAAAGCTGGGTTATTAAGCTAGTGGCCTTCAAAACGAAAAAACAGGCGGCCTTCATTTTTAGCTAAAACAGGCACAAAGGTCGGTGGCCTACAGATTTAGGCTAGTGGCTTTGCCGCCGGCTCTGCCCAATTCCAACTCTCTAAAATTAATTCTGAGACGACGTCAAATTCAAAGGTCGACGGTGTAGAACCCAAAGATGCCATTTTTACTTGAATTTGAGTCATATTTTCAACAAATCGCGGCATAGTCCAAGAAATAGAAATATTTTGCACTAGCAATTAACTCCATTAAATAGACCAAAAACTAGACTTAGGAGCAACGTGTCTAACGCATCACATAGATCTAGCCTGGTTTTTTAATCTAGTTGTGAAGTTAGCTCCACAATCTACCTTGTTATAAAAGATGAGTTCAAAAAATCCTATTGAATCTAACAAGTGAGTGTCAAATATTCTAAATCAAGATTTGAATATGAGGTGTTCTTAAATTTTAAAGGTGTTGATACTAAAACTAAATTTACTAATCATCTCTATGTTAGACTCATTGATGTAGAGATCAGAGTCTATAGAGATGATGAAGAACTTAGGGAAGGAGGAAACATTTTACAAGTTTAAATTGATTTATTGTAATGTATATAAAACAGTGTACTTAAAGATTTGGGGGAGATATTAATGATTATATGAATGCATTTGTTAACTGGTATAAGACGAGTATTTAAATTAAGTTTTAGATTTGTAAATTATATAATGTATATTATTGAGTTGAAATCCAAAAATTTTATGTTTACATGATTAAGTAATATTACGATTTAGTTACATATAAGTTTAAAAAAATTATTTTGCTTTTAGTATTTTTACTATAAAAATCTTAGTTTAACTCTTATATTTACGATTTAGACATAATATCAGGTCCTAACAAGTATATCTTACCCTAACAATTTATTTGTAAGCTAGCGTTTGCTAACGAATATACCTTAAAATTATAATAGTTTACTTTTAACCTATCAATTACTATGCTGGAACTCTATTTATCGAGATGTTATCCATTTTGACAACATTGTCGTACGATTTTACCTTTAATATCACTTATTTCCCTGATGGTCACTCATCATGCCACTCCTAACACGCTTAACTTTTTAATGCATGAAAAATGTCGAGTATTTTTACCAAAGATTTCTTGATGATTAGTGGCCATTACCTTTTATGTGTGAGATATACCATTTAATTACTAATTTCAGGATATGAAAATTTTTGGAGGTTACAGTGGCGTCCTTATAAAATAAGGCCAAGAATTAGGCAAAGCTTGTGCAACACTCCCATCCTATCATCATTCAATTAAGTTTATGATTATTAAGATAACAAATAAAATAGCTTTAAGAATATATATATATATATATATATATTGAAGTATGTAATTGATATTATAAAGGTATATAGTTGTTCTTATATATATATTAGAAAAAAATTCATCGATGAACCATTTTTTTATATTAAAGTTGATATGAAATATATATCATTTGAAAAGCTGCATCGAAATTTACAAAAACACCCATTTCATTGAACATTTTATAACCTGCATTGGATTATGAATTTGCATAGCATGAAGCCTAAATCTGATTTATTCAGATGCAGATATACTATTAAAAATAGAAAATAATATCAATTTGAAGGGAAACGCGGGGAAAACAAAACTGGAATAGCACCATATGAAGAACACCTCCACTAATCGAGGCATTAATAACAGGTTTGTCGCCACGAACATAATTTTAAAGTTACAAAGGACAGGAAAAGCATATTTAAGAAAATAAGAATATATCAATTTAGTTTGGAAAGTTCTGTGGTCTCTTCATTTTTTTAATGGATCGGTGCGTCCACTATCTAATGGCTTGAATATGTGCATGCGTGATCGTATCACTATTAATTATTATACTTATATTATTAGTAAGATAATTAATTGGACACTCCATTAACCGTGAAAGTTCCACAGGTGTCGGTAATTGATTTGTTTTGCACATCTTTTACAAACACGCAAAAGTTGAATTACAAGAAGGATAAATAAAAATAAAATAAATAGTAACGAGTAAAAATATAACTGAATGAAAAATATATTAAAAATATTCATTCAAAATAACAAACATAGAAAAAGGTGAGAGAGTCATGAAAAGTTGAATAAAGGCAAGACAATAACAGTACCGGAGACCACAGTTTTCTTAAAGTAGTGAACATATGGAGCATATGTGAAGCAAGAAGCAATAGGAACATATGGTGTTTCCCATTTCAAAAGACAGCAGTAATTAAAATAAATGAAAATAGCCATTAAATACCAAATTAAAGGAAAAGAAAGGGAAGTGTCGAAAGGACAGGAAGAACCAAAAAAGGAACTGCCTATTAAACACGGCATAGTCCAAGAAATAGAAATATTCTGCATTAGCACTTAACTTCATTAAGTCGACCAAAACTAGACTTAGGACAACGTGTCTACCACATCACATAGAT
Organism: Combretum micranthum; assembly: GCA_024138025.1. Taxonomy (NCBI): domain Eukaryota; kingdom Viridiplantae; phylum Streptophyta; class Magnoliopsida; order Myrtales; family Combretaceae; genus Combretum; species Combretum micranthum. The sequence goes on along the minus strand of JAMXBD010000402.1, from coordinate 708,345 downwards.
CCAGCCTGGTTTTTTAATCTAGTTGTGAAGCTAGCGATCCAATCCTTCTTTTTATTAAAGATGAGTTCAACAAATCCTATTGAATATAACGAGGGAGTATCAGATATGTCTAAATCAAGATTTGAATATGAGGTATTCTTAAGTTTTAGTGGTCCTGATACTAGAACAAAATTTACCGATCATCTCTATGTTAGACTCGTTGATGCGGGAATCAGAGTCTATAGAGATGATGAAGAACTTAGGGAAGGAGAAAACATTGGGCCGGAGCTTCTCAGAGGGATAGAAGAGTCCAAGATTGCTATACCTATCTTCTCTCAAGGCTATGCTACAAGCAAATGGTGCCTCAAAGAGTTGGCACAAATTATGAGATGCAAGAGAACCATTGGATCAAAAGTGATACCCATTTTCTATGATGTTACACCATCTGAGGTGCGCAATCAAACTGGAGGCATTCAAATTACACGAGAGGTGTCACGATGATACCACAGTTAAGGAATGGAAGAAAGCCTTGACAGAGGTGGGAGAATTGAAAGGTTGGGATATCCAGAGTGGCACCCATAGGTATTTTGCTTGTCTATGTGTTAATATTACTACTTATTTGTCTGCATATATACACACAATATGTTGTGTATTTCATATGATTCCTACTAAGTAATTTTTATTTTATATTTATAATTGCATTGTAGTTTATCACTTTAACTTTGAAAATTCCAAAATAAGTTATTACCCGCAATAATTTATTTTTTTCAACTCATTGGTAGAATTTGAGATCAATGATCAAATTATGCATCAATTACCCAAAAAAAAAAAAAAATCATTACATATATACAAATATAAACCTTTGAGATACAATTTTCCTGTGATTATTATAGCATGCGCAGATAACTGCAGATATATAATCAAATTCACGTTATATATTAATCAAATTCAGTTTTTATAAGAAATTCCTTTCTTGTTATAAACTTGTGAACTGAATCTCATAGTAACACAAGTACATGTTTGTTAAGAATGAAATTATTATTGCAAAATTATAGCCGCTAATTTTATTTATATATATATAAATTTATATTACTAATTTTTCATCGTAGAATTTCTATTATTAAAGATCAATTTTCTTAGAGGATGATAATCTATAAGAGAGAGAACTCTTTTTAATTGTTGATTCTTCTTTTTTACAGATGAATTAGTTTAATATAACAACACTATTTATAATGACATTCATATCTTTCATTTTGTAACAATTGTCTGGATTGATATCCACGTAAGAGTGTTGAGGATGTATATATGCTGCAAGCATGTCAAAATTTCTTATCTTAATGATGTCTATCATATATTTCCTTACTTGTGTATATTTTAATTTAATTTCGAATAAATTATACTTTGCACCAGGTGCTTTTACTATTTTTTACTTTGCATACCTTATATTCATCTTTTTACACTATGAGTTGGTATATTGCAGTAATGTTACAATTACTCATATTTATATTACCTAATTAATATGATATCTACCATATGATTTATTTCTTTTTACGTCGTAGTTGTATTTTCTTCCTATAACGTTGCAAAATCATAAATACATAATTCTCTTGATAATTCTATTTTCAATCATAAGTTGAGCTTGAAATTGAGCTATCCATTATCAAATCTTTTCTTAATTACTTGGAAAAAAAAAATCTTATATGTCCCTTATTCTTTTTATATATTTTCCAGACATGAGGGAGAGCTAGTGAAAAAGGTAACCAACAAAATATTACGTGAGTTGAAGAAAGTTCAATTGGTGGTAACTGATTATTTAGTCGGATTAGAGCATCATGTTCAAGAGGTTTTGAATGCATTAATGGCTGAAATTGATGGTGTAAGGATTGTTGGAATTCATGGGATGGGTGGTATAGGAAAGACAACATTTGGAAAAGTTATCTACAATCATCTAGTACCTCACTTTGAAAGCCATTGCTTTCTTGCTGATGTTAGAGAAACAAAACGATCTAAAGGTATAGAGTTTCTACAAAAAAAATTGATCTCTGATGTTCTTGGTAACGAGCATATACATACCGGAATCTTTAATATTGATGAAGATATTGGAATTATTAGCAAGAGATTTTTCAATAAAAAAGTTCTTTTTCTCGATGATGTTGATGAAATTTTCCATGTACAAACTTTAATGGGAAATCGTAATCGGTTCGGTTCTGGAACAAGAATCATAATAACAACTAAAAACAAGAGCATCATTGATTCAATTAAAGTTGACCATTGTTGTGAACTTGATGGTTTAGATTCTTACCATGCACTTCAACTTTTTAGCCAGCATGCTTTCCTAAGACATCAACCTCCAAAGGAATTTGCTATTCTTTCCCAAGAGATAATAGGAATAGTAGGAGGGCTTCCTTTGGCTCTTGAGCTATTTGGTTCTTTTTTATATGGTAAAAGTAAAGAATTTTGGGACAATGCTGTAAAAAAATGGGAAAAAGTACCTCACGATGAAGTTGGTGCAAAGCTAAGGATTAGTTTTGAGGCATTGAAGGATGAACAAAAGCAAATGTTTCTTGATATAGCTTGCTTTTTAATTGGAGAGGATAAAAGAGTCGCAATTCACTTTTGGGATGAGTCAATGTTTCCAGAGGAAGAATTAGAAGTTCTCCAACAAATGTCCTTAATTAAAATAAAAGAGGATCACTCAATATGGATGCATGACCAGTTAAGGGACTTTGGTAGAAAAATTGCTTTACAAGAACATAAGAATTATGAACGGAGTAGGTTATGGAATTGCATGGAAGCAACAAAAGAATTCATGCAAAGCTTGGTAAGCCTTTTACTATCCATCAATGTATCTTATTTCCTTGGGTTTATTTTGATATATTGATGCGTTTTGGCCAAAAAATATATATTTTCATGCTTGAATTCATACATCAGAAAGAGAGTGCAATAAAAATTGAATTTTGGGTTATAATTTTGCCCCAATTTTTGGTGGAGGTCACCTCAAAAAGCCTCCCTACCCTTCCATCCTTCGGCAGAAAAAGAGGGGGTGTAGATTTTAGAAAATTCAATATAGTTTCAGCATCGAAATAATGCATACCAATTATACCATGTTACATTTATTACTTATGAGATATTAATATAAGGTTAGATTTTTGCAAACTATTTAGTTAGGTATTAGAAATTTTGTTTTGAACAATTTGGTATATGAACAAAGCTTTTGTGGATTCTTTTTCATATCCAAAGTTTTTTTTTGATAATTTTGATACTTGAACAAAGTTTTTGAGAACTTTTTTTTTTCTCTAAACCACCTAACTAAACTTTTTGCGAGGGTTCAAGTACTAAACTATTCAAAACAGAGCTTTAAGTATCTAATTGAACTTTTTGTGAATGTTTAGATATCATTTTTGAAATTAATCCTTAATATAAATAGTTAGTCATGAGTTTGTTACAATTACTACCACCAATAATATATATCTATATATATAGCAATATACTAAAGACAAAAAGAATCATTTGTCAAATATTTATCATATGTATTTTATTTTTACATATATATTTACAACATGTTTACATAATTATACCTCTCCCTTTCATCGGTTTTATAGATAAAACGGGACAAAGCTTTTAGAAATTTCGGTTTTGTTTAGAATTCTTCAAAGTACGGAAGAATGCGAACGAAATGTATCTTATCAGATTTATTACTCATCGAGACGTTTATATTAGTCGTTAGCTATTGTTTGCGACATCAAAACTATATATGTATTGTTACAACAACTTCAAACCGAAATCAAACTACCTTTATAATTTCAATTTGCAAAATTCATGATATAATATATGCTTAGATTCTCTAGAAACACCATTAATGATTTGTTTATATCACCATCTATTTCTGCAGGAAAGTGACAAAGTTCAAGGAATGAACCTTGATTTTCGAGGATACAGCATCTTAAATGAAGAATTTGCAAGGCTACCAAAGCTAAGATTCCTTCGTGTTGATGGGACACATTACGACTGGTATATGCGAAATAAACCAATGGCATATTTTCAACGAAGTCCAATTTTTTTTCCCAAGATGAGATGGCTTTCGTGGCATTATTTTCCTAGTACATATGAAAACATCAACTTTTCATTCGAGTACTTGGCAATATTGGATCTTTCGTTCAGTAATATTGAAAGCAACTGGAGTGTTTGGAGGCATATCGAGGTTTGCCAGATACTCCATAATTCATGTAACTTTAAGTTTACGTCTATGATCTTATTTCAAGTGAATTTGATTGCATTTTTTCTACTTTTCGGGTTAATATCACGAATGTCACTTGAACTTTGACAAAATTTGTAATTAAATATCTAAATTTTAAAATTGATCAATTTAGTATATAAACTTTAAAATTGATCAAATTAATACTTCAAAAAACTTTTGTGCGCAACAATAGTACTTCCGTTAGTGCTAAAATTATCAATTTTAAAGTTTTTCATATATTAAATTGATCAATTCCAAAGTTCAAGTATTAAATAGATTGATTCTAAAGTTCAAGTATTTAATTACATATTTTGTTAAAGTTCAGGTACCATATGTGATATTATCCCTCTTTTTTTTTTTTTTTTAATTAATGTAACAGGCGGTCACAAATTTGAAGGTTTTAAATTTGACCGGATGTGATAGATTGGTCCGATCTCCTAAATTCACATCTAACTCAAAATTGGAGCGATTGATTCTGGCAAGTTGTGATCGTCTAGTTGAAATCGATATCAGTATGCTAAAGCACTTGGTCTTCCTTGACTTGAGATGGTGTTACAGTCTACGGAGGCTACCAGAATTCCTTAGATGTACGGGATCCTTAGAGGAGCTTTACATTGCTGAAACCTCTATTGTAAAAATTCCTAATTGGCCACCCATGAGAAGGCTAAGGATTCTTAGTTGTTTATGGAAATGCGGACTGTCTTCAGTTGGAGATTTGGTGAATATTCTAAATCTGCATCTTTAGACTATGTTATATGCGCTTTTTCTAATGTGAATTTAAATGCTTCCTTATTTTTCATATGCAGAGGGCCAAAAGTTTAAAGGTTTTAGATTTGACCAGATGTGAGAGATTAGTCAAAACTCCGGACTTCTCAGCTCTTCCATTACTAGAGCAATTGATTCTTAAAGGATGTCGGAAGCTGGTTGAAATAGATGAGTCCATCTGTATGCTAGTTCACTTGGTTATCATAGACTTCCAGAATTGTTCGAGTCTATGGAAGTTGCCAGAAGAGCTCAATTGTACAGAATCTTTGGAGAAACTTATTATTGATGGGACCTCAATTGTAGAGATTCCTGATTGGCCACCTATGAGATGGTTGAGGGTTTTTAGTTGCCTTAAATGTCGATCATTGAATTACACCAATTCATTGGATTTTGCAACTTATCTCACTGAGCTTTCATTTAAGGACACAAACATTGTTGCACTCCCAGTGGCAATTAGGAATCTAACGAATCTTCGCTCTTTATGTTTATCCCATTGTAAAGATATAAAAGGGCTTCCGGAATCCATTGGAGATTTGGTAACCTTAACCCAAATAAATTTATCATTCTCTGGAATCATTGAGCTTCCTGATACAATTGGTAACTTGAAGAATTTGAAGGAATTGAGTGTTTCTTCGACTTTCATAAAAAAATTGCCCACTACTATTGAAATGTTGGATTATCTCATCATGCTTGATGCAAGACACTGTGAGTTGCATGATATGCCGAAACTACCCGATCTTTAGTGTCTTTACAAGTGACTTGCAAAGAGATTCAAACATCAGAGCTTACAAGAAGGCTGACCAATTTGGAGAATTTACAGCTTGTTTGTTGTCACCAAATGCAGAGCATCCTGGAGCTCCCCCCAAGCTTAAAGTATCTGTGCATTAGAAGTTGCAAGTCATTGGAGTTATTGGATCTATCAAATTTGAAACAACTCGATAAATTGGATATTTCAAAGAGTCCCATAAGCGAAGTTCTAGGAATTTGGCATTGCAAATCATTGCAACGGCTGTATATTTCAGAATGCTTTCTTTCTAAAATTGATGGGCTCGAAATGTTAGAGAACCTAACAACACTGGTGATATGGTATTGTGAAAAGCTTCAGAGACTGCCAGATTTGTCAACTTTGAAGAAGCTGAATCAGCTCAAAGTAGTGTATTGTCCCAATTTGGTTGAGATTCCAGGCAAGTTGGAATCATTGAATGAATGTGAAATTAGTGAATGTGATTCTTTGGAGAGAATTCCATACATACCGAATTCCAAAACCATGGGCCAATCCTTCAATTACTTTTTATGATTTTGTTGCATATGGTCATATGTGACAAATTAGATAAATCTCTTCAACGGATTTATGTTCCTTTGGGCTAATCTAAAGGTAATATATTACTATCTACACCAGATGCAAACTTTAATTTCAAGTACTTTTTATAATTTTGTTGCATATGGTCATCTTTGTTTCCATTATCTGCTTTTTGCCGGCTCCATTCTCTCTCATAAGGTATTACCCACTTTAAACCAAATTCAATTTATTTTATTTATTTCTACAACATTTGTTGGATCTAATACTACGTTTTTTCTCTGTTATCTTCATATTTTTCTTCTCTTAGGTTAACTAAGAATTTTATCTTTTATTGTCCAAATCTAGTGCACAGGTTCTTTGAAAGCATTGTGAGGTTGGATTTTACTTGGCTCAAATAGCATGGGAGCAACACTCTCCTCCTTATTGCCAAGTAAGCTGCTGATGTTTTCTAACAAAATTTTGGATGCAGTAGCTAGTATGATCACATAGGCATATGATGAAAAACAATGAATAAGGTTTTATATACTAGATTTATATATATATATATATATATCGTTACAACCGGGAGAAGGGAATCAAACCTAGTATATCTCACTTAAGAAATCAAAGGTAATGCCATTAGATTATAAGGTTATGAACGGTTCTCAATATTTGATTGATGTAGTAAATTGGCAAAACTATATTTTATAATGATTTTCAATAGTGTTACCTCTAAAAAAAAGACTTTAAAAATCATAGTAAAAGAGGAGAAACACATTTTTCCCATTGCATCACTAATAAATTTAGTGCCACATATATTAGCTCAATTCATTTCATAATAAGACCAATATATTATTTCCCACACAGTGTGAACATCTTGTTTTTTCTATTGTTTGTGTGCTATAGGACATCCTCTGTCGGTATTATGAGTCAAGTTAATATTATTGCAAGTATATAGGAGGTTATTAGATTAGAATAAAGTAGAGAATGTGAAGATGATATATTATACACGGGAAGCCTATATTTTTTTAGCATAATATACATCTATGCTTGAATCCATATGTGTCTCATTAACACTTTAATATACATGTTCAATTTTTTATGCACATATATGTATATATATGTCTTTCACTCATATATAATACGGTATTGAACACTAGGGTCCACGTTTAGTGTACTTTTTAGTTTTCAGATCCTTGATTAAATTTCTTTCGTTTTTTTTTTTTTCCCTTTTCCTTTTGATTATCTTTCCATTTAATGGTATTGAATGAAGTTGATGTGCATAAATTTTTCTTCTTCATGGTCCCCCAAAGACCAATGTATTTTTCTTTTTCCTTCTTGGTCTGAATTACCAAAGTATATCGATACCAATTTCACTTTTTTCTTACATGCCACTATCTTTTAAGAGAACATTAGACGGTCTATAATTGTTATTGGAACTTTTTGATAAATGATGTTAGTACCATATTCCTACCCATAATGTGAACTTCTTGACTCAATATGATGCTTGTTTAGGCTTATTTCTACTTGTGTGTATATATCGTAGGATATCTCATTACTAGTGTTATTAATGAAGTTTTTAATATTGTAATCTATAGGCATTATCTCTTTTCAAAAGTAAGCAAGATACAAGAGCTACTATGGAAAAGAGGGAGGAGTTGCTACTCAATGGGTTGTTGCTTTTTTGTATCTACACTTTGAGAAAGGAAGAAACCTATTGTCATCCTTCCATAACCATCCATTTGCGAAATCCTCACATTACATTTTGCTCCTTACCATACTTTTGAATACCTTAAGGTTTTTGGACGTAGCATTGTATCTTGTTTGTTACCTGAAAACCATTGATAGTCTTGGCTGGACATAATTATGGTTTGTGTTGTTTCAAAGCATCTAGGCAAAGTATGTCTTGAAGCTATAAACACTAAGTTCTCCTTTTTATATTAGAGCAAGACATATTAGGTAAATTGAGTTGACAAACACATTCATAACAAGTGATACTAACATTGATTATAACATGTATGTGTAGCCCACTTATTTATTTATTTTCAAACATGAAGTGGAAAAACTCCGTGTATGTGAGATTGGTATATGGAAGTTGTATTACCCTAAATTTAGGGTCATTTATAACTCACCATATATCTACATTTAACATAGACATGCTAAGAGTTAGAAGCTATAAAAAAGGTTACATTTGATACTTATTATTACCATCAATACACATTCATTGTTTTGGCTTCAAGTCAACAACTACATAGTAGTTAGCTTGACAATTAACTATAGAAGTAATTTGATGCAATTGAAGACATAACACATAATTACTAGGAAAAATGGAATGGGATTTAATAATGGCAGTTTAGTAATTTTGGAAGGTTGCAAATTTTCACGTTGAAAGACCTTATTCTGATGGAAAACAAGCCAACGAGTAAAACTCACCAGCTTTGCTAGTGATGCACATCAGTTTTCTGGCAAATTCAATCGTTTAAGCATTTAAAACTACCTTTTTACTACTTTTGATAACTTTTCTTTTATGTTATATTTTTTAATAGGAGAGTCTATTTTGTATGTTGTCTATAAGACTGATTTTGTCCTTCTATTTATTTTCTTTCTACATAGATATTAGATATATTTCCTTTTTTGGAAAAAAAAAACATATTTCAAATATATTGTACGCCTTAAGGTTAGAAGGCGAGATTATTGATTGAATAGAATTTTATTGAACGTGTATTGCTTCTTTCTTCCAAAATTCAAATTTTCGTATGATAATTTTTCAGATCTTGTTACTAATAACCTAGGAATTTTAAGAATCAATAGGTGTTGAAGATCATAAGCCGGGTATTCGTGCACAAATCAACATTTAGCGAAAAACCTCATTATACTGCTGCATCATAATTACAAACCTACCTATCTTAAGACTTGATAACTCCTAGATTCCGTTGGAGTAAACAAGTAACATAAACCAATAGATCAACTAGGATCCATTCCCTACTATAACATACTAACACACACACACTAGCACAGGTGTCACAAATCAAGAGGGAGCCTAGTAGGAATATCCTAAAGTTATCACACCATGTGTATACCCGTAATATGAGAACTGTCTTGCAAGTCAGAGATTACAAGACTCTATCTTATTTATTTACTTCATATAATTTAATTACATAGATATAATATATTTATTTAAACTCATTATGGAATCTGATTGTCCATAGTCTGCCAGGATCGCAAAGAATCGATATCCCTTACCAAATAATAAAAATTGGACTTCAACCTACAAAATACAAAATGTCAATTGTTTACACAATTTATTTAATTTGCATTCTAAGTTCATAGTTGTCTAACTTTTTAGCTTCAAGATAGTCTAATAGAGAAACACTCATCACACATTCTTAGCTCGTTTCTAGCTAGTGTTATTCATGCCTAAAAACTGCTAAGGGTGAGCGAAACCATAGCTCAATGAGACAACCAGACTAGACCATACATCAAACAATAACAAACAGGTATTATTAGCAAGCATATGCAATGCAACAATCAACCATATACACAAGTACAAGCTTGGATAACCCATAATCCAAATAGGATGTAAATTTATGCCCCCCTTCCCCCCCAGGGGATTGAAGGAAATCCTCGAATAGTGAACCACCTATCCAAGAGAATTTAAAGAACTAAGGAAGGAATATACCAAACCACTACACCATTCACTTAACTTCAACGTCTCAAAATCTTAGCCTTCCCTAGGAACAAAGAAATTCCACTAAGTTTTAATCATTTCAAAGTGATATCATAGGCAATGCCCTTCATGTACCATTTATTTCCCATGGAACCGATAAAACAAAGGTAATCTTGCATAGAACTAATAGCCTTTAACCTAAAAAAACTAAGCATTGCCAGAGAACTGAAATACTAACACGTAATAGGTTGTCATGTTTTATAATGCAATATATACAAATTATGCAATGCCTGTCTATTTCATTTATGGTACCAATAGTTTTTAGTCAGGTTTAAGGTGATGATACAATTTACAAATAAACATCAACATACTTCATATATTAATTATCATACAACAAAATTTTCACTTACAATATGATGTTTTGGCAATCAAACATACATCATGCAATATACCTAATCTCACATACATATCAGTTTAATATATTATTACAAATACAACTACACTACAAGCACAAACAATGTGATAAGGTCAAAGTTACTCTCCTATCGTACTTGCTAAATTGTTGTAATATGCTATAGGAAGTCTAAGAATTGATCGATTTTTCCTATGAAATGAGATAATAGATATTCATTATAATATTGTTATTTCTGTAATGATTCTGTTTGTTTTAACTCAAATCTTATCAGTCCTGATTTATTTAGGAGTTTGAAACTTTATAAAGGTTATATTCTTTTGATAAAGTTATAGAATTTATACTTATGTAAGAGAAGTCTTCCTAAAATCATACATACTAATTTTAGTCATATAATCTTAGACTAGGGTTTTCATATTCGTTTTAACTCCAATTTAGCATATGAATAGTCGATGAAAAATGAATTTTTATGTTAAATCTTAACTGTTAAAAAGCATATAAATGAAATTTACCCTCTCAAATCCATCATTAAATTGAAATCACATTGTATATATTGAAAAACAAAATACCATAAACTAAGGTATTAATTCAATTTTTAATTAATGTCATCCTAATCTTCATTTGATTCAAAGGCATGCATAAAGTCAGCTTGGTCTGCAATTGCATCCAAATCAATCTCTTCATTAATCTCTGTATCATGATCATCTAGGATAAAAGGGGAGAAAAAAAGACAATAGTAAGTCTTTGGAAAAAATAATATCTTGTGAACATATACAAAATTAATAATTTAAAAATAGATGACTAACCTTTAGTCAAACCATCAGTTGTTATAGGGGTGGCATCATCCTCATAAATTGCTTGCTCAATTATCTCATCAAAATTAAGTTCAAGAGGTAAATCTTCTTCTTCTTCTTTAATAATCCAAAAACATGTTTTATCAATGCAATCAAAATCTATTGGATCATAACTATTCTTCTTATATTGATGCCTATAAAGAAGTAATTAGCAAAGGAAAAAATTTTAAAAATACATAAGGTGAACTATTCTTAGCCAAAATAATTTATATACCTATTTTACAAACGCAAATTATAGTTCACATAAACAAGATCATTAAGCCTTTGATGCTCTAATTTATTTATTTATTTTTTTTTGTGAATGCGCTCAAAGAAACTCCAATTACGCTCACATCTAGAATTAGAAGCAGTTTGACTTAATATTCGAATAGTAATATTTTGCAATGTAGGAGCACTATGACCAAAAAACTCCATCAATCATCTACAATTCAATAAAGCAAGTTAGACAATTTTGAAAAATAAACATTAACATTAATTTTCATTCTAGTACTCATGGTCACTCACTTGGTTGTGATGTTTTGACAGATTTGATAGCTATTTCCCGACCAAAACTCTCTTTCGTTTTACGATACAATTTCATGTCTTTAATTACAGTTATGTTATCACCATAAATACTTTTTTTTTCTAGCACATCATATAACCCTTGCATAACTTCTATAGTTTCTTCATATTTATCATGATATATGAAGGTTGGATTCAAGAAATAAGCTACAACATGTAAACCACGAAGAAATTGCTTGTCCCACCTCTGATCAACAATTTTGATATAAGGACTATACATTTTTTGTCGATTTAAAAAAACTGATATAATCCCCTTACGAATCCTAAAAAACCCTTCATAAACAATAGAAAGAGAAGGCTTTTTATTAGCATCCACAATGCGCAGGAGCTTCATAATGGGAGTTGTGACTTTCACCATGAGCAAACAATCTTTCCAAAATGATGTATCTAACATAATAACAGTAAAAGCTTTTCCAAAAGCACATTTTGAAAGCCTATGACTTGTGAAATGTGTACTTATTGCCAAAGCTTGCAAGTCATGCTTATATTTAAAGATACTTTTCAAAGTAATAAAAGTAGTAGCAAATCAAGTTACTATTGGACAAACAATTTCTTTCCAACCATCTCTTTTTCTCAATTAGGACAACAAGTGAATATGGTTACATACAAATATAGTTACCTTGGAAGCACACTTTGTAGGCTCATTTACATGATCCATCTTACCAATGTCTTTTAACATCAAATTCAAGCAATGTGCTGCACAAGGAGACTAATATATATGATTATACCTCTTTTGCAACAACTTTCCGGCTGCAACATAATTGCTTGCATTGTCAGTCACTATATGCACCACATTAGAAGGACCAACCCACTCAACTATTTTTGAAAACATATTGCATAAATTATTAGTATCCTTCACAATGTTAGATGCATCAATGGACTTCACAAACATCACCCCAGCAGGACAGTACACTAGAAAATTAATGAGGGTCCTTTGTCTTTGATCAGTCCAACCATCAGCCATTATTGTACATCTTGATTTAGCCCAATTGCTTCTATATGAATCAATCAGCAACTAACACTCTGTTTTACAATCTCCTAGCAACTGAATACGCATGGCATGATAAGACGATCCCTTATATCTAGTACCAATTGTAGCAATAGCATCTAATGCAGATTGAAAATAAGGTGACTTCAAAGCATTAAAAGGTATACATGCATCAAAAAACCATCTAGCAAGTGCCATGTGCTCTCTTTAAACTACTTGTTTACCAGCTAATGCACTCTTTATACCAGGTTAAGACAATGGAGGGGTACTTTTAGTGACATATTTATCTATTCCAACCTTTCTTTTTTGTTTTGGTTGCATTGACATTATTTCTAACTCTTCCACTTCAACCTCAGCTTCACCATCTTCAAATTGAGTATGTTGAACTTCATCATAGTCTTGATCCTTATGTTTAACAAATTTGAGATATGCTAACATTTTTTCTTGAATCTCACTTGGTACTTTCTTACAAGGTGTAATATTGTTACGAATCCCAGCCAAATGATATTTCATCCTATTGATCCCTCTACCTTGATACTTAGATCCACAATAAAGGCAAGTGAACACTATCTTTCCTTTCTCATTAGTAGATGAGCCAAAATGCTCTCAAGCATTCTTTGTACAAATTAAAGAGGACGATTGAATACTTGCCATGTCTCCTCTTCAACGACCTACTTTTTTTTAAAAAACAACAGCATTTGTGATTAATTTAAAATCAAATGTATACATGATTACATTTATGTACAAAGCAATGCAAAATGCCATTACATATCTCCATAACAATAGTCTCACATGAAAGTCAATACAACCGATAAGGCTATTATGGTCCCAAGTATCACATAACCCTAAATCTTCAATTTCATAAACATATACCCATATAGCTCACAATAGAGAAGTTATAGTAATATTTAGTATTTAATATTTACTGAACTATCTTCATTGGGGTTTTGAATGCACATTCTAAGAAAATTATTTCTCTTCATGCTCATGTAACTAGTGTTTCTTTCCCCTCTACAGAGAAGATTATAGTTCATGTACTTGATGAGAATGGTAGAGTTTATTATGACTTGGAAATTCTTTGGTATCAAGGACATTTTGTTTTGCAAAACGAGTCACTTTTCCCCATTTTCGAGCATTATTGCATAAAATAAAGTATGTAGGAGTATGATTAGCAAAATGAGAATGTTGTTGATTATTTAGTAGTGACTAGAGATATAGATAATTTGATCATCAAGTAACAGCTTGGAATAAAGAAGCTCTAGGAATTTGCCAAGTTTGGAATTTTTTTAACCTGATGCATAATACAAATTTCAATGACAACAACAACAACAATAGCAGCAACAACAACACAACAGATCAAATGGACAAATTCTCATTTCAAAGCTCTCAACTCCTCCTTTCATCTTACAAGTTACAAGCATAAAGGTACAAACTTTGTTAAAAAAAAAAAAACTGAAACAAGTTTTTTTGTTTGGGAAACTCACCTTAGTTGGCCGATGGTGATGCAGCTGTACCGTGGTGGAGGATGGAGGAGTTGCTTGGTGGTCTACGGAGATAGAAAGCAGGGTTGATCAACGGTGGCTTGCTCTGGTGCTCCTCCTACAGCTTTTATTTGGGTTTTGGTTTTCTTCTACTAGTACTTTCTATTCTAGTTTCTAGGGTATTATGCGTTTATGACTTATGAGAATTTGTTTTTAGTTTTAACTTTTTAGTCTTTTTAGTTTCAACTTTTAAGTCTTTTACTTTTTAGTTTTGATTTGTTCTGCTTCTTTTTTCTTTTTATTTTACTTTTGGTTTTAGTTTCAATTTTGCTAGCTTTTAAGTTTTACGTTTCTACTGTTTTCACTTTTAAACTTTACTAGGTTTCTAACTTTCTATCATACTCATACTGTATGACTCATACATCCAACATCCAGATGAGCGGCCGAGTGTGCAATAGATTTCCTTTTTTTTTTTTTTTATAAGTGAGTGCTTAGACCTAGCCAGGTTAACCGATTCACGGTTGAATTGCCCGAGTCTCTCCAGTTCGCTTAAAAAACAGGCGAAACAAGAGAACCGCCACTCTTCAAGGCCAGTTTCGGTCAAACCAGATCAAACCGCTCGGTCTGATTCAGTTGTGATAACCTTTGTTTTGAGTACTTTATGATAGTTGACTTAATTTTATTAATTTGTAAATTTTATTTACTCTATAAATGATGATAAGTGTGATAGAATATTTTTAAGTCTTGTTTTGCTTATTAATTTTTTATTGTTTATGTGGTCCTTTTTGTATGTCTACTTTAAGCTAGTTAATATTTATTACTTATTATTTATTTTCATCGTGTTTATCTTATTTCTAATTTAGGCTTTTATCTATATTTAAAGGAATCATACCATTAGCATCTACTTATATCTATATTCTTCAATGCCTACTTTGATAGGCAGATTTTTTTTATTATTTACTTTGTTTGTCAACCTTGTCTATCTACGTAATTTGTAATTTCTATTATTTATAAGGTTATATTCTATCATTTAATTACTGGTTTATTTATCTAACATGTTCGTAGGTTCATAGGGTTTAGATATATGTCAAATATTTATTAAACTTAAATTTTTCTTTTTAAGATCATAACATGTATGGTATAGCTCTTAGAGTTTGATTTTGTATTGGAAAGGAAAGGAAAATAGAGTTTGAGATTTACACTAGTGGGTTACACAGGTGTGTAGAAGGATAAGTGACATTTTGTATCCTACACTACCAATACACGACTCGTGTAGAAGAAAAAGTAGTAATGATGTGATCATATCAAATTCTAAAATTTATAAACCCAATTTAAATCCTACGATCAAGCTAGGCAAGAATACCTATTTATAGTAGTATAGGATTACAATGGGTGTCGTCCACAGGGATCTACGAAACAAGTACTAGAATCACCCTTTTTTTTACTATTTAGTCTAATTATATGAAGAAATATCTAATCGTTAACTACTAATTATCTAAGTTATCAACCCTAGAATCAATTGTATTGCTTTAACAAAATTATATTAATCAAAAGACATACCCTTCATCTTGATCCACCCTAAACCCTAATTTTCATAACAAAAGAGTGATTAATGAATTGTTTATACTTTGCACTACAGAGTCATATAATTAAATCAATTACTCCCTCGAGTTAATTAACTCCTAATCTCACATGGGATAGTGGAGATCTCTCCCTCAATAACACCATACAAGATTGCACAAAAAGATTAGGATTCTTTAACAAAGATGAAATCTTTATGCAGAAAATCAAAGTTTCCCTACCTTTAAGTGAAACATGTAATCTTTCTATTAATGGAGATCTCTCATATTAGATGAAACCTCTTTCTATCTAACAAGAACCATACAAACAATGGACTTGGCACATAGATCAATTGTAAGACAATTATAACACATGAATAGATACAAAGGAAAAAGCTTTCATTAATCAAGAACAATTCAATTCACATGGGCTTAGGGCTTCGCAAGACTTAGGGCATAAAGATTTACTCCTCCATAGATTTCACAATAAAAGCAATAGATCTAGAGAAGTAATCTATGAACATGATAAACAATAAACAATAAAACCCTTTTGATTGTTGTCTTGTAATCTTCAATGAATTCCTAGCAATTTCCTCTTCAAAGTTCGTGCCTTTTTCTCTCCTAGGGTTTATAAAATGTGTAAGGATGATAACTGAAAGGTTGGAACGACTATTTGTAAACTTGTAACCATCTTTGAATGTGCCCTACCATGTACACGGCCGTGTTCGGGGTTGTGTACATTGGAAAATCTTCAATTTCAGCTTTGGTCGCATTTTTTTCTCCAACACAGCCTTCTACACTTCTTGGGCAGTAGCTAGGGTACAATTTAGGAAACTTTCTGACCACTTTTTGAAGCTCAGCCCTAGCGTTTGCATGGTCATGTTGAAGGTTGTGTACAATTGAAAAACCAACATTTTTCATATTTTGCCAATTTTTCCTTTATATTTGCTTGAATCATCCTTCAATCTTTGAAATACCTTCTTCAAACCTTGACATCAAATGTCAAGCAATTAAGTATCCTTTTCTTGATAAATTCACATGAAATTCATATAAAATCACATGCAATAAGTACTAGAAATAAGGGTTTTTTGACACTTATTAAGTAACTATACATATACATAAATATTAAGGATTCATGTATATAAGTAATATTTAGTCTAAGTTAGGTTATTCATGTGTATTATAAGTGTTTAAAATGGTGTCACGAAGAATAAATAAAATAGGATAAAGAAATAAAATAAATCTAGTTTTACACATATACTTATTCATAAGGATATATATAATAGGTGCATATAACATCAAGTATATTAAAAGAATCAAGAGTATAAATTGAGTGCTTAGGGAGTTAAGATAGGGGCACCCATGGAGCACATCTGGGTGGCCATAGAGCACTTATTGAGCGCATATGGAGCGCTTATGGAGCGATCATAGAGCATGCATAGAGCGCCTTCTTGAGCACTCACTGTGTGCTTGTATGTTCATGTTCGTGATAAAGTTTGACAACATTTAGTGAGTTTTTTTTTTCATAATATCTTACTCGTTTTTAACCTGATTTTGATGTGTAAATAGTCGATTTGATAGTACTCTTCGATTACTTTCTAGTCATGGTATTTTTTTTTAAGAAAAGAAACATGTAAGATGTTCAAATAACTGAAACTTGATTTTATGATATCTAACTCATTTCTAATCCATTTTTTTTATGAATAAATAGTGGTTTTCATAGAATTTTTTTGGTACAATCCATTGATGGTGTTTTTTTTTTAATAGTTAATGTCTCTAAGATGGCAAAAAATATAGGAATAGTCTACAATTTTGTGAAAAATATGACAGCAAGAAGTGGAATTTTGCTTTTTCCAATATCTAATCCATATCTTATCCGTTTTTAACAAATGAGTAGTTGATTTCAAATGATTTTTGGTGTACTTTCCATTGGTGGGTTAGTTTTGGCTTATGATGGATGTATCGATACATTTTATTCGAGCCTGTAACGATTACATCAATACATGGATGATTCAACTTGTCTAATTCATAAGATATATATATCTATGAACATGTAAGATTTCTATGTCAACTTAATCCATCAACTTCCTAGTTTCTAGACATGAATGTTTGAAGAAAATGTAAAGGTAAAACTTGCATTTAACTTAGCATGGTAGGGCCAAGTCCTAAGAATATATAATTAGCACTACACATAGATTCCATACAACCTACAAAAATGATAACAACTTAGATCTAAAGTTAGAGAAGAACTTACCTTGTTGGGATGAAAATGGTGTGGATAAATCCTTCTTAATATTAGAACTGAAACCTAGGATTACAAACAAGGAGTTTAGTTTCATTAGTTTTAAGAATAATTAATTATAGTAGATTAATACTTTACCTTGGCTTTTGATTCCTAGAGTGTTGTTTTTATTCTTGGTTGTGTAGTGTATGGTCCTTGATAGTTCATTGTAGGGTGCGTCTTGTTTATGATGTTGAGTTTTGTTTATGTTTTACTTGGTCTAGATGTGGGGTTCATGGTGGAAAGCTGTAGTTTGTTTGTTTTGTTTTGTGTTGATGGGAGATAGGACTTACATGATGGAGTTGTATAGGAAAAACAGGGGCTATTTGCTTTATTTTTGTTTTCCCTTTCATGTCAATCACGGTGGAGTTTTGTTGGAGGAGGAAAGGGTTGTTTGTTTTTTTGGTTTGTTTAGTTTACGAGTTGAGCTGATGGGGGATTAAATGTGTTTGTTGGCTTGTTCATTACTCTCATTTATACAAGTCTTGAACAAACTATATGAATGGTGCAAGTTGGGTTGGTTGTTTGGTGAAAATTGTAGGCTAAAGACTACTTCTCACATCTGCAATTTTTTGGAGTTCTAAAGGTCGGTTTGTGTGTTTTTGAGATAATAGATTTTCTCACATCAATAATCCTCTTCTTATGTGTCTATTTGAAAAATTTTTATTGGAGCTTTAATGGTCAAATTGTCAAAGTTTGTTGGCTTGAGTTTTCTTAAAAATTCTATGGTCATTCATGGTGGAGACAAGTGCAACAACTTGCAAATTTGTTGTCTCTTTAGCTATTACTGCTTATGGGAATTTGAGGGAAATTAGAGCTGGTTTATATTTGTTCAAACTGCAGATTTCTTGAGTCAATAATTAACTATCTATGTGTCCAATTATGGAGATTTCAATGGAGCTTGTTTGGTCAATTTTTTTTTTCAATCTCTATGGCCTCAAGTTATATCTATATTACCTAGGGTCATAGTCGATGGAGACTTGTGGAATTTTTGAAGCATGTTGTCTCCCCTTTATTGCTACAGATTATGGAATTCAGGAAGGATAGAAATTGGTTTGTCAACTTGTTTTGTGAGTTGATTACTTAGAGCTTTATGATTTGTCATGGGTTATTTTCACTTTCACTCTATTTGTACCACTTGCATAATTTGTAAATGTAGATGGCATGGTGCGAAGGATTTCTAAAAGTAGCCAATTGTTTGATCTTATTTCTACCGTATGTGTGTGTATATATATATAACACTTATTTTAATACCTTTTAAACTAAAAATCTAAGTTAAATTGTTAAATACTAAATCATGCGCGTATTTATATATCAGTTATATAAGAATTTTATCGCTAAAAGTTTATCTAAGCTTCTACAATATTTTTTTATATTATCTTTGAGTTTAAATCTTGAGTTTAAAGTTTACATGATTAAGTATTTTTAGAGTTTTACCTTATGCAATAAAGGTTTTCTGGGCCCGATAGGTCAAATTAGGATTTTAATTCCTATAGGTTCAGAATTTTCTAGCTAGAATAATGGTGCAATCCAAATTTTTATCTTTAGTCTATATTATTAGTTATGGATCTGTTTTAATTCTTATCGTGTATTTATAACCTTAGTAGTTCATCCTTAAGTTATCATTTATAGCCAATAGGCTCTATTGGTTAATCATTTTGGCATTACTTTAAAATTTAGAGTTGATTATATTCATGTATTGAGTTTTTTGTACTAGCTACGAAATCTTGTCCTATTAATTATTTAGTTTAATAATTGATGATCTAAAGATAGCCTGGAAATCATGGTATCATTATTTAACTAGTGTAGAATTTATTTTCTAATTTTTAAACTAAAAATAAAAGGATTTTGAAGTTTACAATAACAATCGATTTATTATATCGATGCTTGATTGTCTAAAGCTATAGAAGTTATATTTTACATTTTGAAATTTTTATTGGTATTGATTCTAATCTTTCTAACTATAATCAAACTTCTTTGCACTTCAATAATTTTTAAATCACAAAAAATTGGAAATGACTTTTGCCACTTTTTATTATAATTCTTTTTGATTCTATATTATATTTTTGGTAATTATTATAATCTAGTTATGTAAAATTAGGGGGATTACAACAAGCATAAAAACACACACACACATGCGCACGCACGCACAAAAGTCATGGTCACACATAAATAAAGTTGATGTCCTCAAGGATCAACTATAATAATCATCTATTAGGTAGTCATCTTCACTAATGTCATCCAATCATAATCCACACCACTAAGTTGTAACCAGATAAGTCAAACATGACAGAGGTGTCACCTAAACCTGAAAAAGAAGAAAAAGATGAGCTAGAGCCAATACGGTACTTCAACAAGCACAAGTGCATGAGCAAGCAATAATTTGTTCACATATTGGCAAATATCTAATGTAGTAACTAGTCAATTATTATCTTGGTTTTTAAGTCTACGAAACAGTAAGGGAAAAACTTAGTATTCTGACAACACACACATACAAATAAAACATATATATATATGTGTGTGTGTGTGTGTGTGTGTGTGTGATGTTAGGTACTATCCACCATCTATGAGTCCAAAGCTTAGATCTACCCATATTCATTTCCAAATATGACTAGGGACAGTGTCACATAAGGATCATTCGAATGTCATGTTGATATCATCGATACTCTTGATTCACCAATCACAACTAAGTACACACATCACCCGGTTTTTATAACTGGATGTTCCATTATTCTAATTATTTATCTATCATAACAAGCACAATTATCAAATAAGGTAATACATGTAACTGAAGGTTGATATATCTTGAACACTAGAACCCCCTAGCCTGAGTTATACAATAATTAAGGTATTTAGAACTATTTGTACATCTAAACTTACCTATCATTAACACTTATATAGTTCCCATTCTTACTTTAGTATTGATGTTTTTCAAGGAATGTAATATATAAAATTAAAATGGAAACTTATGAAATTCATAGTATATATGTTTCAAAGTCTTAGTGTAGTATTAAATCTCAAAGGAAAGGGTTGAACTAGGCCCAAATACATTTTAGAAGGAAAAGTGTGAGTTTCAAAAAGTTGTATTGAACACAGATTGAAACATGGGTCATGTTCAACTCATGCCTGAAACAGAAGCATATCATGTGTTGGAACATAGACCAATAATAAAGTCATGTTTGAAAAAAAAAAAAAAAGCATAAAATGAGTTGTGTTTTAGACATGAGTTGGAACACTGGTCAAT
Source organism: Combretum micranthum (assembly GCA_024138025.1). NCBI lineage: Eukaryota > Viridiplantae > Streptophyta > Magnoliopsida > Myrtales > Combretaceae > Combretum > Combretum micranthum. The sequence continues at coordinate 687,038 of JAMXBD010000402.1, read as the reverse complement.
GTTCAACTCATATTCAAAACAGAAACATATTACAGCATAACATGGATTGATGACGAGTTATGTTAAAACTCGTGTTTCAAAGAGAAGCAAAACAATAGTTGAAACACAGGTCAATGTTCCATTCATGTTCAAAATAGAAGCATATTACAATATAACATGGGTTTGAACATGGATCATGCTCCATTTGTGTTCACCCAAACGATAACCTTTCTACACATTATGAACCCTAATTAAATGCTATATTTCCACTCTAAGTGCTATAATTAAATAATCTCATCATATGCATCCATCAAAGCAAAAATCAACAATAAAATTCAGACTACTCACTCACATCAAACTTTTTTCCTTGAAATCATGTCAAAATCCTTAACCAAACGACTAGTGCTTGAAATCTATCAAGAATGGCATAATTGCCCACCGAACAGCTAGTACTTGAAATCTTACAAAATTACTGCTTCTCATAAAGTCAACTCAAAAGGATATCTATATGAGTAAGAAACTAAGATTCAGAACTTGACTTCCATTTGGGAAAAAAAGAAAAATCACCAAATTCAAGGAAGTTTTGCTTACGTTTAAGGTTTTATAATGAAAGATTCGTAAAAGAAAAATTGTTTTATAGAAAGGAGAAAGTAACTGCTATAAAGGAATTGTGATTTTTTTTTTTTTTAAGGTTAATATATATAGTAGTTAGGCCGGGGTAAAATGACTTTGTTACCCGTATTTTAACTTTATGATTTCTCTTATCTAAACTTGGTTATTTCAAAAATGTTAGAGATTGCTCTTGTGAAATCTTTGTTTTTCGGTGAATTAGCTTTCAAGGCTGTCCTAGAGTAGAAGATGAACCTTCAAGGTTACAAAGCGTTGTGATATATGCTTGCAAAAAGGTCCATATTACTGCTGACGTGGCACTATAGATATACTACTTACATATATCATCTTGTCAGCTGTCACCCTCCCTTCATTTCACTCATAATAGATTATGCCTTAGCTTGACATACTTTTGTGGTAAGAATAATATGTATCTAAGTATTGTTTTATGGTTCATCTAAGAATAAATGTTTCAAGTTGAATTTGCATCAATGGTCCTTTGCCAGCAATCATTTCCTAAATCCTAAATGAATTTTACTAGCATCTTAATGTATTCCCAGCAAAGATCAACCGTGCTGCTACTCCGTTTTCCAATTTTCTCCTAACAACATTATTTCACATATTTGTTCATAAGAAAACAGAAGACACACAGGTGATTACTAAAAATTTCCATCTTTTCAGTTTCGATCACTATAAATTTAGTTTGCCTTATAGAGTCAATTCATAGCTCAGCACGCTGCGTAATTACTAAAAACAATAATTTCGAATTGATCAATTCTCTCATCATCCATTTTAATCCTACATTTACTCAAACGAAGTGTCTACTTATGAACTGTCTCGACCAAAATGAGATGCAGTTGAATGGTCAAAGCAGCTTCTATGGCATAGTTAAACTAATTTGCTAAGACAAAATATCTATGCTCAAATGAAACGGAGCAGCTTCCCAAGCAAACTTTACCAAAATAAGCACAATATATGTAAACTTTTTTATTTTGTTTGGTCTACTATCTACAAATACATATTGTAAAAGTAGAGAGTGCAAAATAAGCAGAGAAAGGTAGAAATAATTTAATGCTCTTCCCCAATACCTTAATGCTTAGAAATAGTTTTGACCTCTTGATGGAATGAGTTTTAGACCTGAATCCTCATTCGAAATTTTAGTTCATTAACATAATACGCCATCTATGCATTATGATACGTACTGGATTATATATACATATATATATGATATAGTCACGCTCTAAATTCAGAGCATATTTTACACTCTACAATATTCGTCTTATTTCTTTTGTTTACAAAATCCCCAATGTAAATTGTAACTATCTGAGAATTATGAACGGAAGTCTTAGTCATTAATTTTTCGTCTTGAATAGTCTTACAGGGAACATTTGAATAAAAAAGAAGAAAAGAAGAAGAAATAGATGATATGACGGAACTGGGAAGCTTCATCAGGTGCTGTGGGGACCACCCTTGAATAAAGTCTAGATAAGACATGATATGACGAAAAAGACTATTTCCAACCAACATTCTCGGTCCAATGAAATGAAAATTTCCAAGACATCGTTGAAAACACCATAGAAAACAGCACTGTCCAATAGAAAAGCCACTACCCACTAAACACGGCCTAGTTAAAAAAAAAAAAAAAAAAAAAAAAAATTCCGCATTAGCAGCTTACTAATTTAGAAAGACTAGAAATAGACTTAGAATATAGAAGCAGTGAGTCCGCCACTTCCCATATATCCGTCTACTCTGGTCTTTCAACCAACTTGTGTAGTTAGTGACTCAATCTTGCTTCTAATTGAGAATGGGTTCGAAAAGTCCCATAGAATCTGATGAAGAAGTATCATATAGTTCTTTATAACTAATTACTAAAAAGTTCTAGGGCGAGTATAGGGTATTTGCAGACCTACTCACTAAGGGTGGTCATGGTTCAGTTTGGCTCGGTTCAAGGTTGAATTGAACCGAACTGGATGTGAAACGTTCAGTTCAAACTCTTCATAAACTGAAGCGCTTTTAATGGTTTGAGGTTTTGAACCAAACCATTTTAAATGTGGTTTGATTCAGTTCGATTTAAACCGTCTTTAAAAGCAATTAGCTATAATAAAAATTATTAATTGTCATTTGAGTTCATAAGAAAAAAGATATTAAGATTGAGGAAGGCTGTGTAAAAATTAAAGTCACTTATCATTACATTGGGTCATAAATTTAACAATTTTAAATAAATATATTATCTCGTCCTAAAAATATTTTTCAATGTGAATTTGAAATAACATATATTCTATTAACTAAGAAAATTATTCTTTTGCATTAATTTCATATTTATTTATAATATTTTTGTCTTATAATATATTTATATTTTTATTGTACTAATTAGTTTAAAATTCTAAGTTATCTCAATGGAGTTGGTTGTAGATGTTGCAATTATCGCAAGAATGGTATTAGAATTTAAAATTGCTATTTTATTTCTAGCCTATTCTATCATACATATGTGATATTAGAGTGAAATATCTCATGTGACCTTACTTTCTAATATTTAAAAATTATAAATAAAATGACTCTTTTATTTTTTTAAATGTGAAGCGGTTCGATTCAGATTCGGGTTTAATGGAGCTTTTTCAAAGTTTTTCATGAAGTATACAAACTTATGAGGACATTATATATATATAAAGACAGCCCGAAGAAATTTTGGTCAAACCACAGGTTTACAACGTTTTCCTTCAGAAAGAAAGAACCATAAATTTAAGTTGGTGCACTGTTTTACCTTATACTGTCTCATATCACATGTATTTCTTTGTATTTTGGGGGCCAGGAGGTTTACGAAACCCCTTTGAGTCCCATGGATGATGGATCTAACGCGAAAAACTAAAATAAAATAAAATTCGAAGACAAACTACTCATGAAAACAACATTTGGTTTTTTTTTTCTTCAACTTTACACAAAAATTTGATGTAGTACCTGAATATTAAAGTGGTCAATTTAATACCTAATCAATTTTTTTATAACTATTTTTACTACCTCCTTAATACAATTTATTTTAAAATTGAATTTTTACTAATGATCATAATAACGTTTAGCATTGATATATAGATTGCTTCTTGTATATTAAGAAATAGAGCAAACAATGTAAGGCAGTAAAAACAATCATGAAAATTTTGATTAAATACTAAATTAATAATTTTGAAGTTTAAGTATTAAATTAAATTTTTGGTAAAGTTGAAATACCAAATTTAACTTTTTTTTTTTTCCTTAATTCCTTTACAATTGAAGATATGAATTTGAACTCGATCCGTCCTACATGATAAAGTGAAAAAAAAAAAAAAAAAAAAAAAAAGGAAAACCTTATGCACTGCTTTACCTTTCGGTGGTTTACTTTACCTTTAGTTGGTGGTCCACTGCACCTTTCTTTTGACTGCTGGTAAACCATGGGCAACGTCAAGGAAACGCAATAGGACGGAGCCGCACCATACTCAACGGTTATATGATTATATCTACCCTACCTCACTAACTTTGAATTTATTCAAGAATGAATAAGTCTATCTAGCTTTTAAGATAGATTGTAAGGACAGGAAATAATAAGGAAAACGGGATAGTATAATACAAAAAGTATTTGATAAATCAATTTTCTTGTATTATTGTCGGTATATATAGAAACACAGAAGAAATTCTTATTAAGAAATTTTATTTTTGTTTAATTTCAATTTTTTTGAATCATCAAATATAAAGTACAAGAATTTTAAATTTTTTTCACTCTCATAAAAATAGTTTTGTCTAATTTCAAATACATTTTGAAAATCAAACATGATGCAATAATCTTTGTCCAGACTAACTCTATGAAAAATTGCCCAACCAAATGCTAATATGATGATCGACTATGTAGAATCTGATGGGTAAGGGAAAAAAATTGTGTTTGTTTTCTTTCCTTTTTTTTTTAATTTAAAAATCTGAAAATTTAGAAAACGATCAAAACTTTATATTACTTGAAAACATGACTTTAATGAGAAGTCAGGTAAGTCTTTAATACAACACGGTGATAGAGATTAATTAATTTAAAAATCAAATCTTTAAAATATGTTTTTTTAATAAATTAGTATCGTATTTCAAAGAAACAATATTAAGATTGTTTTCTAAAAACTTAGGTCTTCAAAATTTTCTATAGAAATTGTTTTCTAAAAACTTAGGTCTTCAGAATTTTCTATAGAAACATTTATTACTATTTTTTTTTTCGTATTTCCCTCCCTGTGTCACATTTATAGCTAACACAATTGATGGCTGATGTGTAAGTGGATGATGCAGCACACATGATACCCCACTTTACCTTTATTTGACGCACCACTTTAAAACCAAGGGCAGCAATAGAGATAGAGGTAAATCAATTTTCTTCTTCTTATTGAAATAGAGATAGAGGTAGCGCGTCCACCACACCACATATATCTATCCTGGTCTTTTAGTGGAGTTGTGAATCCATTCGTGCTTCTTACTGAAAATGAGTTCAACAAATCTTGTGGAATTTAATGAGGGAGTATCTAATATTGCTACATCTGGAGCAGAATATGAAGTATTTTTAAGTTTCAGAGGGCCAGATACTCGAGCTGGCTTTACTGATCATCTTTATATTAGACTAACTGATGCAGGTATCAGAGTTTATAGAGACGATGAAGAGCTTAGGAAGGGAGAAAAAATTGGACCAGAGCTCCTCAAAGGTATTAGAGAATCCAAAATTGCCATACCCATCTTCTCAAAAGGCTATGCTACAAGCAAATGGTGTCTTCAGGAGTTGGCTCAAATTGTGGAGTGTAAGAGATCTAGTACATTAAAAGTGATGCCCATTTTTTATGATGTTACACCTTCTGAGGTTCGTCATCAAACCGGAGATTATGCAAAAGCATTTGAATCTCATGAAAAATACTATGACAAGAACACTATCAAGAGCTGGAAAGCAGCTATGAGGGAGGTGGGGGAATTAAGTGGCTGGGATAATAATAGTGGTACTAGCAGGTAACATATTTATATTCGATGATTATTGCATTTCTTTTCATAAGTAATAAATGATTTATGGATGTTGAAAAATATATCTATTGCTTATCATCCAATAGATCCTGCACGCATTTCTCTTCTAGGTGATCACTATATATCTTGTAGAAAAATTTTACTCCATAATACGTTGCATTATTTTCTTACTATATATATTTTTAATGTAATAAAATTATTATATACAAAATGCCTAATAGATAATCTATAATTCGCTATGTGTTATAGTAGTTGTATTATTTGTGTGTTCAAATGAAAAAAAAAAAGGATAAATAAATTACATAAAAATGAATACATTTTTATTTGAAAAACATTTTTAAACAAAACTCGAAAATAATATGCCTACGCATTATTTGAATATACATAGAATTGGTACCTTATGAAATGAACTCAGTGCTTAGAATATTTTAATAAGCCAATAAATTTCACAAAATTTCAAAATTGATGTGATGATATGTCCTTAAACATTCATGAAGTACATACTTAAAAATCATCATACTTTTTTTCGGTTAATGTAACTTAACTAGATGATTGCCTAAAAACCATATTGATCTAACACCTTCCAATATGAAAAAATGATTCGCTCGATATCAATTATTATTATTATTATTATTATTATTATTATTATTATTATTATTATAGGATATGAGAGATTTGAACCTGGTATTATCATTTAAAAATCAGAAGAAATGCCACTAGACTACAAGATTATTGGTGTAAACTCCCTAACTTTATACAAACCTAATTATGATAATTGCTAAGAATATAATATAAAATTTTGAAAAGTTTTTAAAATAGAAGTAAAGATTGCTCCCGATTTTTCATGAGTTAGGAATATTAACATTTGTACAATTTAATTGTAGTTTGAAAATTAGAATTGCTATCAATAAAATTTCGAGATACAAAATATAACTCCCCATAACTTTTTGCGATCAATTATGGATAATGAATCAATGATATAATTATTAAGGATCTAGAAATATACACCATCACCATTACCTCAAGGGAAGTCTAGGAACTATAAGCAATAAATCACAAGAATACGAGGATTGCATTGAGGATAAATTCCTTTAACTCCCTTAAGTATAGATTGCAAATAGATAAGTTAATGATTGGATAAAAATTGAAGAATAATAAATATCACACTTATGATTATGAAGAGGAAGTAGGATGCCATGTATAAATTTATTCATGCTCGAAAGATTGTAGTATAATTGTTTGATTAAGAAGAAAACATCAAATTGATGGAATAATTAACAATCCCTAGAATTGGACTCCCAATTAAGAGATGGCTATGGAAGGATTTGTAGATAGTACATTTAAGGTTAATGTCTAAATGATTACAAGCGGAGTAAAATTTAATTATGTGGAGGTTTTGGATAAGCATAGGAGAGTAAGAAACCGATTATCCTATGATTGTGTCTAATCAAGGTTATTTAATCTAAGAAATTGTCAAATGTAGTGATAATAGATACATCCATAAAAGAGAAATCAATAGTTGATTAATTAAATAGACTAGTCTTGGATCTAAGTAGTTGTTTCTTAGAAGTTGTTAGAATTAGAAGTTGTTGATCATTAAATTTTGATTATATAGTTGAATCAATAGTCATTAACTAATAAAAGACGACTAGCTAATGAATACAAGAAAACATGCCTATTTAGAAGTATTTAGACTATGACCTTGGTGATAAAAGGTTGTTAAATGTATATAATGAGAAGTTGTTGAATAAAAGAAAAGCTAGAACGAAGAGTGAGATAAACCCCTAAAAGCTTCAGTTGTCAACTATGAAGGATATTAAGAGTATAGGCTAGAATTCAACCACAAGATTTAAAGTTAGTAAGGTCAAAACCCTAGTTCATAAAGTTCGAATTTTACTCGAGAGATCCTGAATTCTAAATTCTTCTAGAACCTTGGGATTTATCTATAGATGTGAACTCTTAAAATTTTCAATAAGTTAAAAGTAAGCCTGAGAATTAGTGATGTGATCAAAAACCCTAATTTGTACTGATTCGATTTGAAACCCAAAAAAACAAAGACATGAATTGGTAGATTTGATATACTCAGAATATGAGTCATATGAAATTAGCCAACAAGACCCTAGAGTTAATTACCTAAGAAAGCGTGCAATTATTGTTACAAACTAAATATCTAATAAATCATTCGGTATGGCAAATATTGTATTAGATGGTTGTAATGTTAGATAACAAACACACAAATTGAGAAATATAATAATATAATTAAATAATATAGATCGAAATCATATTTTCATATTTTTAAATTAACTTGGATTTTATTCAAGTAAACCAAATGTATCACGAACCTTAGATTTCGCATCGAAACCAAAACCCTAAACTGTATTGAATCAATCTTAAACCCTAAAAACCCTATACATGATGAGATGAAGTTGGTAGCTCTAGAATATCAAACAAATGAGGTCAAACTCAAAACTCGAAGAATCGAACACTTAGGAAAACATGCTACTGTTGATACAAAGCAATAACTTAATAAACTTTCCAATATAGTAAACCTACGAAAGATAATTCTAGAATTCAATCATAAGCATGCAAATCAAGTCAAAACATTAAATTAAAAGATGACAATTAAACAATATAAAATAATTTTCCATATCAACGTATTGACTTTTTCATTTAAAATTTCATCAGATAAAATCGAACATATCACGTATCCGATCTTCATACCAGTAAAATAATTGCCACGTCAAATTTCTTTATGTCATTTCAAACTATTTTATGCCACGTTAGATCTTCTTTACATCACTTTAAATCTTTTTTATGTCATTTTAATATATTTTATGTCACACCAAACCTATTTTATGTCTTATCAAACTTACTTTATGTCATTTCGAACCTATTTTATGTCATATCTAACCTACTTTATGTCACTTTCTTCTCCTTCTTTTTCTCATTCTCTCCTTCTCCTCATTCTCTTAATTTCTCGTTCTTATTTTCCTATCCTCCATTCCTCTATAAATATCCCCTCATTTCTTTACATTACCTCATTTTCTCTTTTTGCAATTACACTCTTCTATTTCTTTTTCTCTCTTTCCTTCTCTCCTCCTTCCCTTTCATTTGATTGCTGCCACTTCCCCCTCTCCTCTTTACTCCCTCTTGGTTCTCCTCTCTCTCACATCTCATACACAACATACTTCGACAACACTCCTTTGGTAAAGAAATACCCTCCATACTTGTAGTATATAGTAGCTATGATTTTTAAATACACATAACATCATCATTCTCTTGTTCATCCCTATGATGCTTGATGCTAAGGAGAGGGTAAGATAATTACTTTTGTTTAAAAACTGCTATATTTGTTTCGTTTCCTTTTCTTTATTTATGCCAAATGCTCATGTGAGGCTAAACTCATCATGTTGAAATCCTTATGTTTAGAGGAAAGATGATGAATTATGGAGTACATTCTAAATCCATTGCACCATGTTTAAAAACAACATACTATAACATAATTCTTTTAGAAGAATTCAACTAATATATTATGTAATTTATTTATTAATTTTAGAATCCCTAGAATTTAATCTTTCTTTCTTCTAATTTGATTTATTTCTCTTTATTTGTCTTTATTTCTCTCACCATTACCCATGTGACCTATCAGCTTCTTTTCTCGTTGTCTCTCTCTCTCTCTCTTTTAATTTTTAATTTTCTATTTTCTCTCTCCTTTTCTATTCTCTTGATAAAAGAAATGGAAAAGAAATAACTAGAGAGAAAAGAAAGTGAAAAGGGAAAATCTTATTAGTTTAGTAACAGAAGTAGAAGGAACAATTTTTGAGGTAAATGTTATTTGTAAAAGAAAATGTGGCTCAAGGGAGATTATTCTCTTACAAATCTATCCCTTCTTTACTATTTATCTTAGAAGAAAATTGATACATAGTTGATACACCGCATCCATTTCCTTTGATATTAAAATTTCTAATAATCTTTTTACTACTTATAATTATTGAAGTTTGATATCAACATTCACTTCCTAATACTATCACCTATTCCTTACACAGATTCTTCAAAAAAGAAGGAGAGCTAGTAAAAGAAGTAACCATGGTGGTATTACGTGAATTAAAGAAATCATATTTGATTATAACAGATTGCTTAGTTGGAATTGACCATCATGTTAAGGAAATTTCAAAGATGTTATCTACCAACACTAATGCTGTTCAAATCATTGGTATTTATGGGATGGGTGGCATAGGAAAAACAACTATTGCCAAAGTCATTTATAACCACCTTTTGCCTAATTTTGAAAGTCATAGCTTTCTTACTGACATTAGAGAAATATCTCGGTCAAAAGGTATGGAGTTTCTATACAAGAGGCTGATTACAGACATTCTTGGTAGGGAATCTGCAAATATCTCTAATAGTGATGAAGGTATTGGTATAATAAGAGAAAGATTTTCTAATAAGAAAGTCATTATTCTTTTGGATGATGTTGATGAAATTCCCCAATTAGAAGGTTTTATAGGAAAACATGATTGCTTTGGTCATGGAAGTGTAATAATTGTAACCACTAGAAACAAAAGCGTCATTGACTCATTCGAAGTCATTCGGCCTTATGAACTTGGTGGTTTAGAAGCTCCTCTAGCTCTTCAACTTTTTAGCAAACATGCATTTCGAAAAGACAATCCACCAGATGAATATTTTTCTCTTTCTCAAAAAGCAGTGAAGATAAGTGTAGGACTTCCTCTTGCCCTTGAGGTTTTTGGTTCTCATTTATGTGGTAAGAGTCGTCAAGTATGGGAGTTTACATTGGACAAATTAGAAGTTGTTCCTCATCAAGAGATTCGTAAAAAGTTAATTATTACTTATGAAGCGTTAGATGTGCAACAAAAGCAAATATTTCTTGATATAGCTTGCTTTTTCATTGGAGAGGACTATAGAATTGTAATTCATTTTTGGGAGGAGTCTCAATTTCCAAAAGAAGCAATGGAAGTTCTTCAACAAATGTCTTTAATAAAAATACAGAAGGATCACAAATTTTGGATGCATGACCAGATAAGAGATCTCGGTAGGGAAATTGTTCGAGAAGAGCATAGGGAACTTGAAAGATGCAGTAGGTTGTGGAAAAAAGAGGAAGCAACAAAATTGTTTATGGAAAATAAGGTAACATCTATTCCATCTATTTATGCATATATTATAGCCAATTTTTTTAAATGATGATTGATTAGTTACTATAATGTTCGTTTATTTTCCCATAGTGGGCACTTAGGCAAAACAAATAGAAATTTTCATTTAAAATTTTGTAGAAATTTCATATTAAAATTAAAACCCTTTTAAATGGAAAAAAAAACAAAACCAAAATCAAAATTCTTTGAATTATGTACTACATTGATCAGTAATGAAATATTTAACTAATTTGTCTATTGTTTAGCTTTGTTTACTATTAATAATATATACAATACATCTACATTGCAAAAATTATTTATAGCATATACATTATATGGGCAATAATTGTATGTATGATAACTAATTATCTATTAGGATAGACAAGTTCAAATCCCCATTTCCCTATTATACCTTCCAAAAAATTATGTGTGTTGTACTTATTACTATCTAAAGTATGTAATTATATGTAGTGTGTCTTTATCACTAGAAATATACGACAAGAAACATATGATGTGACTTTGTATGGAAAAAAATTATAAGGAAGTCTTTCAGAAGGGCTAAATTACTTTCTCTGCTATAGTTAATATGTAACTTTACCAAAAGATTAAGTTTTGACTTTTAGCATTTATATAGTTAGTCAACCAATAGAAAAGTGACTTGGCATGGCTATATGACAAAAGAAAAATAACCTAGAAAATTTCTCTAAGATACAATGTTGCCTATTTTAGGAGGTTTCTTTAGTATTATGCAAATACAAAGAAAGATTAATAGTGCATGAAAAAAAGAAGAAGAAAAATATATTAATTTATTAAAAGTTCAAATTTATACCTTTAATTATTGTCTATTCATTGAGATTACTGGTTGCCATTAAGTTAGAATTGAAAATGTAACATAAGGATTCGTTTGATTTCCTTTTTCTTAAAAGTATTAGAAAAAAAAAACATTTCTATTTTAGGGATAGAAGATAAATTCTTTCTTATATTTTTGTTATGATCATGAATTCCTAATTTAAGTGACTATAATCATAATTTATATCTAATCTTATTTCATATATATAACTAAATATACCAAAATATTTATAAAAAGAAAAAGAAATTGACACGAATGAAATACAGTCAACCAAATTTCCTTCTATTTCCATCTACTTTATTTGATTTACATTTGGACAATCTAATTTGTCTCTTTTGGCTTTAGTTGTCTTTGCAACTACCATAGCTTGTCTTTTCTTGGTTAAACCACTTAGACTATATTCATTCAACTTAAGATTTCTCTCACTACCACTACACGGATGGGGATAATTATTATGACTTCCCTTGCTAAGAAACTAGCTATTAATGGGTGAAGCCATAGATATAGGTTGGGGTGGTGAGGCTATTCCAATAAGCTACTTAGGGATGAGGTGGAAATTGACCATTGATATAAAGCCTATTGATAAGATGGAATGTTATGCTGAGTCAGGGTACTCATCTACTATTGAAGGTCTTCATGTTCCTAGTTTAAATTTGCTAGCACACGAATCATTGCATCAAGTTTGATATCTCTACTAGCAAAATATGTCACATAAAAGACTCAGCTCATCACAAATTTAAACAATGGTTGTATCAATGAAGGGTTGGTCCTCTATACCAAAATCCATCAATGCTTGAGAACTTTCATGATATCTATAACAAACTTGGGTGTATCCCCCATCTCCTACACATAGGCCTCATCTTCATCTTGCTTCTACAACATCTTCTCTTGAACAGTGCAAATGATCTGGCAATTATGCTAAGGTAAAAAGTCTCAAAAACTTTGATCATACATTATACTTGCAGACAATTTCATTGTAAGGTAAGTCCAAAGCGGGGCATTCAATCCTTTCTTTTATCAATGTGTATATTCATATCTTTAAACTTTTGACATCTAAAAAAAATAATGAAAAATTACAATCTTTTTAAGCACTTGCACTTGACAAGCAGAGAGAAGCAGGAAAACATGTAGTTTTTAGACATGTAGTTTTTAGCTTGTATACATGAATGAGTGCACTCTAGTTATATGGTGTTACCTTAGTACACTTATTAGGAAGACCATAGCTTAAAATTCTTCATAGTTTATGTAGGACCCTACTCTACTATGATGCCGCCCTAAATTTCATATATGCCAAGTAAATCGTGTCACTCTAATAACCTTAGCATCCTTTAGAGCTCCATCTTCCCTTCTTTTAGCATTACAATCACCCTCTCCTTAACCATCATTTTCATCATCATTATCATCATCATCATCATCTCTATCATGACTATCACCCATTAATGCAATATAAACCTATCTTTTGATGACCCATTACTACTCTTGGACCAAATGTTGACAAAGATTCTCACTAAGAAAAGTGTAAAAACTACTATATAATGAAATACATCCGATTAGACTTCAAAGAATCAATAAGTGAAGGAGCGTAACATAGAGCTAAAACATAACCATTATCATGCTACTTGTCATGAATTGGATGATATTGTATAAATCCCTTTATGAAGTCATGGTCTATCTTGTACAAATATGCATAATTTATTAATTGAAACAAGTGGCATTAGCATAAGACTACATTTGCACACATTTAAACACATTAAACCTACTACTCTTAAATCATTTGTTCCTTCCCATTGAAAAAGGGTACTCCATAGGTTCAATACTACCATTAATGTTTTCCTCAAGCATAAATGCTAGATTCCAAAGGTGTATGAAAGTACTATCTCTCAAGATTTACTAGATTTTACTCATTTCCTATTAAAGTTGCTCATCCTTTATAGTTTAATTAGTAATATAGTTGTTATTACAATCTTTAGTTTAAAATAAGGCTCGATTGAATAAATGATAGTGATGAACCATCAAAACTAATATTTAATCATCCGGTTGCTTCTTCATACCTTTCAAGTAAAATATTCATTTATAATAGCTAGTAAGAATGCTGAGCTCATTATCATACTACGTACGATACACGTTAATTAATAACATATCCATTATGGCCATATTTACTCTCATGTTTGTCGTGATGTGTATCATACCATCCACACTTAATCAATAAGATGCAATGACTTTCATAGTAGTTCAATAATATTATGCTACACGATTGCCCATAAAACATCATAGCTTGTTGTGATCATCTAAATAAACACACCATTATTCTATGATTTCAACCCTTCTTATGTAGAATCTATCATAAACCCAACTCTATTTACTACATAGTAATTGCACGGCAAGATGTCAGTGTTTTGATCCCATGAAAGGGCTCTAAGTCATGAGCTGCTTATATCACAACAAAGCCTTACTTACATAATTTGCACTAGAGAACAAAAGATTAAATTTATATGTCTTGTTTATTAAGAAAATATTGGTTAAAAAGGTTTGATTTTCTTATATCTAAACCATAAAGCAAAATACCAACTAACTTATAGTGTGAACATTGCGGGTCTTTAGTTTTTACTCAAATGATCCATTTAAGAACTTATGTGCCAAAATGTTGCTTAGATGAAAAAAAAAAAGAACTTTGTGAAAATGAACAGTCAACAAACATGCATCTTGCATATGGTCAAACCTCCTCATAGTTATTTAGCATGATCTAATGCATTTTATTTATCTTGGTCCCATAATCAAGAGTAGTGTTATTAGATATGGCTCCTCCATGTATCTTTAGGGCTAGTGTAATATACATGAAATCACTAGCACACACTATAGGTGGTATTCTTAAAAGGGTTAAACCTATCCATTGGAAGACCTAATTTCATGTGAGCTCAGAATTACATGTTGAAAGTTCAACAAAGATTTCCATGCTTTAGATATTGATGTACACATTAGGGCTTCTTCCTTAAAAACATGGATTTCCTTATATAATCTCATTTTTAGCACCATTTTCTTACACGTGAGCATTTGTTGGACTTGCTATTTAGAGAAAATGATAGAAAACCTTTGCTTCTTTCTTCTAATTTGAACCTTCTACCCTGACTCATTACAAATCGGATAAATGTTTAAGTCTTAATACTCTTGCATATGTGAATTAGTTTCCTATACATTCTTAATGTTCTATTCATCTTGTTTGCTTTATAACAAGGTTAGAGAAACAAAAATAGAGAAGGATAGAATCAATAGTTATTTGTGGGGAAAGGGAGGGGGTTTTGGCGCACAAGGTTAATATTTCCTACCTTGCAACGTAATACTTTAAGTGATAAAGAATATTCACAATGCAAGAAATAGTCAATGGGCACTTTGTCTATGAATTGTAGTACTACGAGGTATTTTTTTTATTTCTTTTTGCTGATTAAGTATAAATGAAAAAAAAAATCATCAGGTAAGTTATTTTTGTAGGCATGAGTTCATTAGTCATGCTTAGACTTGTGTTTACAATAGATAAGTTACTAGAGAAACATCTTACTCCCTAACCTAACAATTAAAATAAGTGACATCATGAAAACATGAACATGAAAACAAAGAGACACTTTATAGAGGAAAACAAACTGAAGAGATATTCATATCTTCACCTATTTCTATCCTTACGGAATTAGTTAATTAATGTTGTACCTAAACTACTCATTGTGATTTGTTTTTCATTAGATGAAGATAAGCAAAATAAAATTTACGTCTAGTGTATTACATAGGATTATTGAATATCAAATAGCCAAAGGGACAACTTTCATGCTTTGGGTATGTCAAAACAACAACTTACGGGTAAGTGAGTATTAAGTGAGTGTAAATCCTTAATTGAATCCTAGTCTGTATGTATTAATTTTCAAATTTTGGAATTGGAATCTACCTTATAATATATGGGAGCCATCTTAAAACTTATTGAATTTGGGAAAGTTTTTATTACATTTTATAATATAATTTTTTAAAACTAAGATTCCTAATAACCTATCAATTTTTCCATTTATTTGTGTACCTTGATATATTAATTATTAATTGTGGTTGTGGCAACAAAACGCAATTACCTAGGAACCTATTGCCAAAATCGAAGTCTATATTATATCTACTAAAAATTTTATGGGTAAATTACAAATACACATCTTATGTTTACTTCACCCCCTCTTAGATGCCTAAATCTTTAAAGATTATGCATTTAGATTCCTAATATAGTAAAAATGCACTCTTATTTTTTTTTCCTTAACAAGATTTGGGTACAAGTGCATGATTTTAAAGATAGCAGAGCTAAATGTACATGAAATAATATAAAAGGGTGTACTTACAAATTACCATATTATTTAAAGGTAGTTTTTTTTTTTTTTTTGAGTTAATTATAAAAACATTGACCTATGTTTTGACCAATTTGCAAATGCATGATCGGTGTTATCTTTTTTGATAATTAGGTGACCCAAGTTTCATATAAAAGTGTTAATATTATTTCATAATTTTAGAATGACACGTGTCAATATTTTATTATTCATAAAAATTAATTTTACATTTTTTTTCAAATTTCTTATTTTTCAAAAAGATTATTTTTAATATTTTATTTATTTATTTTTATTTAGTATTATTTTTTATTACATTAATTTTTTTAGACCAACAAGACTCTAACATATTCCCTCTAATATTAATTAATAATATTTATATATTTTTTTATAAAACTCAGATCACCTAATTATCAAAAAAAGATAACACAAGTTATGTGTTCGTAAATTACTCAAAATACGGGTTATGTTTTTTATAATTAACCCTTTTTTTCATATTTATACATTAATATTTATAATCATCTTTTTTCTTTTTTTGATAAAATTGTGGGTTATCTATGTGTGTGTATATATATTTTAGCTATTACAACGGGGGAGAGGAGGATTTGAAATTAGTATCTTTCACTTGAGGGATCAAGAGAGATATCATTTGGCTACAAGGCTATTGGCAAATTGTGAGTTATATTATATTAGTCAGTTTTACTAAGCGATGACAAATACATCTAAGACCACCTTATTCTTACATAATTTTATAATATTGGTTTTTCATACATATTTTCTCATTTTGCATTATAATATTCAATATGAAGATCACTACAATATCATAAATATACAAGTATCATAACATTTAAAGGAAAATAAATTTATCTTCTCTCTCTCTTTTTTTTTTTTTTAAGGACCTGCCACATTTTTAATCTAAAGAAACAATGTTAAATAATGCATATACAATATGGATACACTGAAAATAATAAACAAATTCCATCTAACATCTAAATGTTAGACTCCACATTGTTTTTCTTTTCACTAAATAAAAAGTAGGTGGTGCTTGACAACACAACGTAGTTTGATTAATATAGACTCTTCCTTTAGAAACAGTGTTGTACTTAGTTGGGTACTGCCCAATTTTTGCCTTGAGTTCTACCCCCTCACCACCCCGTTGTTAAATACACTATATTTATATTATTAAAGTAAAACCAATTCTTTTGGTGCCTTCAGTACAAATATTTTTAATATTTCTCATTATTCTAATAAAAAGTCAAATATAGAGAGATATTGTAACTGCATAGCCGTTACCAGAATGGTTACCCATGTATATATATATCCAGCAAGCAAAAGTATATTGGGTCGTTATTATTTACACTTTTACAGTATTTAATACCTTTATTCCACTAACAGTTTTCCTCAAACTACCGATTCTCCGATTTTTCAACACTCTTTGTGCCACAGTTTCCAATTTATTTTCTATAAATCTTTCTATGTTTATGTTTAAAAAGTATATACATAAGCTCACAATTATGCTTTGGAAGTAAGTGCTCGAGCAAGGAAAAAATATTAAATAAAACCAAAATCTTCGTGTTTTATAACTTTTTTGTATGCGAAATTTAATAAGAAGAAACTACATTGGCAAATTCATGTTTCATACAAATCTCGATATTTTCAACCAGTGAGAATATTTCAACTATTACTTTATTCTTTTTCTTTTTTAAATTCTTACATGATTGTCTATTAAAAGTAATCAAGATCTTTTAATTCTCCTATGAAGGATAAATCTTCTTTCAAGGGTCATCTTCTTCTTCATTATATTATATTTCACAGGGGATTGATTTTCTTTTATTTTTTCCCCTTAATATCATATCTAGATATTTGTACATTTTGGTTTCTATCGCTGAAATTTTGAGTAAAGTTTTTATTATCATTAATTTTGAGATTGAATTTGTGGCTTTATTAAGATTGATGGTTTAAGGATTTTCTTTTTGTTTTTTGAGTTTAGGTATTTTAAGAATTTTATATGGAGAAAAACTTAGGATTAAATTTAGAGGTTCAAATTTTCAATTTCAAAATGAGGAAGATGCCAAGTTTTGTGTTTAAGATGAACTTTTTTCTATGAAAAGACAAAATTTTGAACTTAAAATGGTAACTAATTCTTTTTATTTTATATTTAGGAATTGTTGTCAACATTGATAAATACAATGACGCTGTCTAGGAATTGTTGCATTTAATTTTTGTGATGGTGCGCTCATTTATTGAGTTTTTTCTCCCTCTTTATATTATTTTATGTTAATGGCATTTCATGTAAGGTCAGATTAGTTTATTCCTTTTGCATTTCTATTTACAACCTGTTGATGTTGATTATATTTTAAAATATTTAATTATATCAGGTATCATTCCAATCATGTCTCTTTTTGTTTATTTGTATTATTTTATTAACCATGATTTCTCATGTTCATATCCTATTGCCTAGGTATGCCAAAGGATTCCATTATTAATAGAGTATATCAACAAGAAAGAGCAGCCCTTAATAAAGGAAGACAATCTATGTGTTAATATTTGATGAAAATTGTTTTCATAGAGTTATTTTATTTGCTCTTTTTACTCTTTTTATTCATAAAATTAGCATATCTCATTTTCATAGAAAAAGTTTTTAACAACTTCCTTAGCAATTAGCATATTGTTATCATCGAAAAATATAGCTATGATACATGTATTAAAGTAAAAAATTATAGTAATTATGATAATTAATAAAATTTGATAGAAAAACATGTAGGAATTATTGAATAGGTCATTGCTAATATCAAGAAAAAAAAAAAAAACTTAATAAGTCTTTTAAAATGTTTCTATTGGAGATTTATAGGTGATTTTGCATTGTTAGTGTTAGTAATTAGCAGTATGGTGAATCTTATAGTAATTACAATAATTAATAAAATTTGACAGAAAAACATGTAGGAATTTATTGAATAAGCCATTGCTAATATCATGAGTCATGACTTTAATGAAATATTGTGAGTTGTGACTTTGCTATTTGATGTCTTGATGGGATACATCTATCAATAGTTTGTAAATATGTCTTTCTATCTTAAATTTACTAGTATATATATATTTGAATTACATCTACATTTTGTTTGTTTATTAATTTATCTTTTTTTTCCTTTTTTTTAAGGGAAATGAAAATATTCAAGGCATTTGTGTTGATATTAGCCATCAATCACATTATTATTTCTCAAGTGACAAATTTGCTAGTCTACCAAATTTAAGGCTTCTTCGTGTGAATTGCACATACGACTATGACCGAGAACAGACTCTGGAGGCAATACATTTTTGGCACAAATGGTATTCAAAAGTTATTTTGGAGGATATACTCCCTACAGGTAGGGGTAGAGGTCCATTCATTTTCTCCAAACTCAGGTGGCTTTCATGGCCTTATTTTCCTGGAATACATAACACAAGGAATATCTCTTTCGAAAACTTAGCAATTTTGGAACTCTGGCGGAGTTCAATTAAAAGTGGCTGGGTCGGTTGGAGTCAAATTAAGGTACGGAATTCTCCATACCAAAATAATGATGATGATGATGATGTGATGATGATGATGATGATGATGATGATAATAATAATAATAATAATAATTATTATTATTATTATTATTATCTTCTATGTGTAAATGAATTTACTTTTAGTTGCATATTTGTTGTTTTTCTGATTTACAGATGGCTAGAAACTTGAAGGCTTTAAACCTCACGGGTTGTGAGCGATTGGTCAAAACTCCAGATTTTTCTTCTCATCCATGTCTTGAGCAACTGATTCTTGAAGAATGTACGGAGTTAGTTGAAATTGATAAGTCCATCAGTGTGCTAAAGCACTTGATCGTAATTAACTTGGGAGGTTGCAAACGTTTGAAGAAGCTGCCGGAAGAACTGAGTTGCATGGACTCATTGGAGGAACTTTATATTTCTGGTACCGGTATAGTGGAAATCCCCAGTTGGCCACTCATGACAAGGTTAAGGGTTTTTCGTGCATCTGGCTGCACAGCTTTGAAAAAGGTTAGGCCATTGGACTTTGCAATTAATATCACCGAGCTTTCATTAGGACGCACAAGCATCACCGTACTCCGTGACGCAATCAAAATGCTAGTGAACCTTCGAAAGTTGTCCTTAAGATTTTGCAAAAATATAAAGACACTTCCAAAATCAATTGGAGATTTAGTATCATTGATTCATCTAGATTTAGCGGCTTCTGGAATCGTTGTGCTTCCCGATACAATTGGGAGCCTAAAGAATTTGGAGAGATTGAATATTGATATGACTCCCTTGAGAAAATTGCCCACTGCAATTGAAATGATGGAAAATCTCTTGACGATTAGAGCATGTGAATGTTATGAATTGCATGACATACCAACGCTACCTCGGTCTTTGATTACGCTAGAGATGTTGGGAGCAAGGACACCAACCATTCCAGATCTCTCAAACCTAATCAATTTGAAGCATTTGAAACTATCTTTGAAAGAAGAGCCTACCGATTCGTTTGAGGCATGCCATTCGGCCCTATGTTGGATTGGGAGAGTTACTAATTTGGAGACAATGGAATTGAGCTCTCAACGCATAATTACCTTGCATGAAGATCTGATAATCCTATCTCATTTTAGAACGTTGAAACTTTTTTCCTGTACCAAACTCCAAAGCATCTCGAAGCTTCCGTTAGGCTTGACAAGCTTAAAGGTTGAGTTTTGCAGATCATTGAGGACATTAATGGATCTTCCCTCAAGTTTAACGAGTTTAAAAATCAGGGGTTGTAGATCATTGAGGACCTCATTAGATCTCTCACATTTGGGAAAATTGGACTCTTTGGAAATTATTGATACTCCCATAAGCACACTGAAGGGACTTTTCAATCATGAATCCTTGCAAGTACTGAATTTACAAGGTTGTACATTTTCTGAAATTGATAACCTTGATATGTTAGAAAACTTACAAGGACTACTTATTGTCAAGTGTATAAAACTTCAGAGTCTGCCAAATTGGTCAAGTCTGAAGAAGCTCACGAATTTACAAGTAATATCTTGTCCAGAATTGGTTGAGATTCCTGCCATTGGTGTGTTAGAGAATTTAACAAAATTAAGTATTATCAAATGTGAAAAGCTTCGAAGTCTATCAGATTTATCAAATTTGAAGAAGCTCAAGTGTTTGGAAGTGTGTTCTTGTCCCAATTTGGTTGAGATTACTGGCAGGTTGGAATCATTGAGTGAATTAGAGTTGCAGGATTGTCAGTCTCTGGAAAAATTTATAGACATACCAGACTCTAAAACTATGGAAAATTTCTACATTAAACGTTGTGGGAAATTAAATAAATCTTCACTGAAGATATTTACATGCACGTGATTCAAGTGCTTCCGGCTCCCTTAGAGGTATGGTGATATTATCCACATGAAAATTCATTGCAAGAAAATGAAGTAATTATGACTATAGTGCGTGAGCAATTACTTGTGACCTTCACCCTTATTTTTTGGCTTCCCGCAAATTCTGTATGCTTTTCTTCTTCTTCTTTTTTTCCGTCTTTCTTTGCTGCATTTTTGGGTATTTTGCATAAATTTTTCATTTCTTTTTTCTCTTTACTTGTTATATCTCTGTTATGTCTCTCTTTGTCATGTGTTTGTCATTGATAATGAAAAGCCACATCCTATTCCAACAATCTATTTTATGTTTTGGTCTAGTATGTGGATTCCTTGGAAGTATTGCGATGTCGAGTTTTTATTTGGTTTATTTTCTTTGCTAGATTCAACCTTATGAAATTTAACAGACATTTATTTAATTTTGTTTTTTCGGAGGTGTTCTGCCACATTTGCTATTCTTACTTATGAATATGGCCGCCTTCTATTCTTTTTTTTTTTTTTTTTTTTTTTTTGTGTATCTTTAGCTATTAATACTACTCATGCAGAACAAAATTGTTGAATACTAGATTGGAATTACTTTCCTTGGTTTCTTGGGACATTTTGGTATAAAACATAGTATGTCGTTAGACCAATCTTGTTTTCAGTACTACGTAGATTGTGCTTCGTACATCTTATATTTAAGTAATAATTTTTACGGTTATGAATATTACATGATTTGAGTTATATGATTACTAATTTAGACAAAAACATTCAATCGTGTATGTAGCACGAGTGGTATAAAACATGGTAAAGCACCCCATGTTTGTGGTCTTTTATGTCATGAAATATATAGCATATACATGGGATATTTAGCTTAATGTTCTTTTCTTGTTAATGATAATTTGTTACAGTTGTTATCTTTGTAATAATAGATATCCAAAACCATTGGAGCTTGGCAGAAGTTAGCTTGTTTTGGGCATCAGTTCCACATTTATTTGGTTTCTCTTTAATCTCAAATTTTCCATGTTTTCAGGAATGGAGTAGAGTAATCTCAGTTTGAACTCAAGCGTTATTATCCATACATAGGGTAATCATTGATTCTGCCTTTCTTGTGAAGTGTTACCTCATGAGGTGTATATATACTTATTCCAATTACTGTTGCATTGCATATTCTATACATATTAAGATATAGTATTTCCCTTTCCTTTTTTTCCCTTTTTCTTTTTGGCATCATACCTAGGATAGGTATTTTGAAGGTTTTGTTTATGATCTAAATTGTAAGAGCTATTCAACATTATAAGATGTAAATTTCAATAGCTATTCCAGTGCAGATCTGCTTATCAAAAATCAAATTAGATAGTCATGGTTTGAAGACCCATCGGTCGAGTAACTTGAGTTCCTTGGTAGTATTGGTAGGTTGGTTTAAAAAAGTTTTAATGTCGATTTTTTTCTCTACACTTTGCCTATTTTAAAATTTGTGCATCGACATCTCAACTATGGTGACATGTTCATCCATTATTTCTCTCTCAAATTGATTTTACCTTGTCTTAATGGAGCAGAAGCTGTATTCCTCCCTCTCCTCAAGAATATCCAATATTGGGTCTCAATTTGTTAAGACTCCTTATGCCAAATTGAATTGTTGATTTCCGTACATATTTAAAATTTGTTTCATCTGCTACTTTAGAGACTCCCTGCATCAAGCATGCTGTGGAGCTAGAACAATTACTTTTTATCCATTTTTTGCTCTTGCAAGATTGGTGTTGTTATTGAATAGCATTGTTTCTACCTTTTTCTGCATTTATGTTAAACAAGGGATGAGATGACAGGATGCATTGAGAAGCACATGATTATTTCTTAATCAATGATGTAGAGAAATGTTGCTGTTCTCTTCAGATCAAGAGGTTTTGGAAAGTATTGAAGAGGTAAACATGACAATTTATTTTTGTTTATCTGAGTAAGTAAAAGAGGAGTAAGAAGGAGATTGAATCATTGTTTTCCAATAAACTATTTTGGTTAAAGACCAGATGGAAGGAGTTACAAAACAGAGGAGTTCAGAGCATCATTTCCTCCTCTTCTTCTTCTTCTTCCTCTCTCTCTCTCTCTCTAAATTATACGAAGGAAATTAAACATTGAGCTGCATATACATCTGAGGGTGATAGCTGTTGAGTTTACAATTTATCAAAGGGCTTCGAACATGAAGAAAGAAGTCGAGATATTTCCATATGAAAAAAATGATATTAAGTGTAGCTAGTGATCTTTCGTTAATGTAACTATACTTTTTTCTTAAATGCAGGAGCATAAGGAGAGGGACATAAAAAATGTGTTTGTATCTTTCTAGAAGACAAAAGAATCTGCACCTTCAGAGGAGATCCCTTCCTTCAAAGTAAATACATGTTTTATTTTCATTATGTACAACGGATCTATAAGAAAACTTCTGGTTTAACTGTCATTATTCAGGTTCAATGGTATGAGCATGCATCAATCCCATAATCTGATCGGGTTTCACCCTGGCAAATAGAACCTTTTGTTGCTTCTGTACCTCCAAGCCTAGACCAACCGACATCAGTGAAAACCAAGAGGCCACGACCGCCTAATGAGGTTGCATGTTTTGCTTGTTGGAATTTAGTTTTTCTACTCATGATTTAATTTTCTGTTTATAGGCTTAATGGAATGCTTTTTTGTTTTGATAACAGAGAATTCATCATTTCTGTGGAGTCCTGGAATCTGATATTGTCATGACTAGACACAGCTAAGCAAAAATGATGGGGGGAAACGACGTAAAAATCCATTTATGTGGCATCATAAGCAAGCAGAAGTCAACAGCACCAACCATTCTGTAACCTGGGCGCACACTGATGGCAGTTGGTTGTCTTCTCCTTGCATGGATGTTTACCAGCATCTGGTACATAATATGGTGAGGAAAATAAAAGCGTTTCTGCCTGGACTTGCTGTCAGGCTACTCAACAACGACAGATTCACCTAAGCTGAACGCTGAACGAACACCCAACATGGTTGATGAGTGGAAGAAGACTGAGACAGCCACAAGCAGCCATATATTTGGCATCGATCTGATCAATCACAACTCAACCTTATGTAGAGAAGGCACCGGCGCCATCTAACACTGTATCAAATGGTGTGAGCGAGGGACATGTTGGTTCCACCTTCATGGCACCAGATGAATCAGAGCAGAAGTAGGAAGTTTCAAAAGATTCCAGAGAAAGGAAAGATGGGTAGTTGCAGGTGTCAACTAAGGAGGCTCACACCAAGCAACATGATTCTACTTCTACTAGGAGTTGCACCAAGGTATTGCAAATCATTTATGTTGTTGTATTGGCTGTTCATTTCATTGTTTTGAATCTAAAATTGAATTTTACTGCCTTTGTATTGGGATGTATCATGTCCCAAAGGTTCAAATGCAGGGCGGGGGGGGGGGGGGTGGCGCTGTAGGGCGTGCTGTTGACTTGAATATGTTGGAAGGGTGTGACCAGCTTATTAACGAGTTGGAAGAAATGTTTGACATTAAGGGACAGCTTCGGCCCTGGAATAAGGGAAAATCCTGTTTACTGATGATGCAGGTATGATGCTCGTGGATGATGATCCATGGCCATCAGTAAATGTTGCTTTCGTTTTATGTTTATATTTACTTAATGGGGTTATTACTTACTTATTGGTTATGTGCTTTGATGGTGTTCCTCGCAGTGAGTTCTGTAACATGGTGAGGAGGATCTTCATATGTTCAAGCCAGGATGTGAAGAAGATGAGCCATGGGAGCAAGCTTCCTGTGTCAACAACAGAAGCTGAAGAGATCATAGTAACCTCAGACTCAGCAGAACTCTGAACTATGCAACTCAAACTTAATATAATTCAGGGGGACTTTGTACTCTATATATTTGTAGCTCGACTTTTGGAGCCTACTAACTTCTCATGGATCCTTAAAAAAAAGAAAAGAATTATCAACTCAACCTTAAGGTTTGGAGGGTAGTAGTATTGCATTAAGTGGGAAAGTTAGGGAGAGCCGGAAGCAAGAAGGAAGAATGAAAAAAAAAAAAAAAACAAGGAAGGAAAAAACACTTTAATTTTATGAATATTGTGGGATTTCTATTGGCAGTGTAATCATCTTCTCTGGTGAGTGGAAATTTGCATCTTGCGAACTGTTTGCTTTTGTTTTTCTGGTTTCATCAGGCAAGTCAGTGTTGATTTTCTGGTAGAGTATGCTTTAATTGGTCAACAGCTTTTAGGGTGGATTGAACCAATTTTGATGTATCATTTGGTAGTGAAAACAAAGTTGAATTTTATTTTCTTGGTCTCCATGTTGGTAAAACCAGTTTTCAATGGTGTAACCGAAAGTCTGGGACGTTATTGGTATGGTGCCATTTACTGTCACATGGTCCGAAACGGATGTTTCATATAAGATTTTTGGGGTCGTTTGATACGATAGGTCAAGTTTTGGGTTTGGATTTTCTTACAATTCTTTTATATTCTTTTCTTATTTTTTGTAATGTATAATTAGCTGGAAAAAAAAATGTTTTTCAGCTGTCGTTAACAAATTGAGTAATTAACTGTGCACGGTGGCCAAATTTGTATTAAACGTGTCCAAGGTTTTATAAGCATTTCCACTAAATGGACCCAGTTTTAGGATTTTGGTGATTTTTTTTTTTGTTTTTTTTAAGTAGGATATTATGTTTTCTGTTCATGTATAGTTTTACCCACTTCAATATCGTTTAATTATATTCCGGCCTGACACTTGACCGTCTAATTTAGCCCTTTTGGGCCATGCAAATCATTGCTATGGTCATTTCTCTCCTTTCAGAGTAGTCTGTCCTCTGTTTCAATTCAATGATGCCGACAGCAAAATAATTTAATGACACAACGTAGGTAGGAACTGGGATTCCTGTGTTTTATATTATATGGAAATTCAATCAAATATAAATGAATCAGTAATGACTTCCACGTTAAAATGTGTTTATGAAAGTAAAATTGGAAATTAATATGATACAACTAGACACTAACTACTCGTTCACTTCGTTGTAATTGCAATTCCATTGCAGCCTTATTCTTTACGAATAGCTATTACACTGTTCAATTCACCGAATAGCGATTCCACAATGAATCCCTATTATACAAAACATCGAATAACCATTCTTTATTCAAATCTATTAATACCAATTCAATGTTGGAATTATCTTTTTTTTTTTTTCAAAATACCATCATTTAAATATAAAATTAATAAAGAGAGATCCTATTATAGCTCTATTCTATTCCTCCATAATACGAATTCCACTACAGCCTTATTCATTCGGCGAAATTAACGAGCCGTAAATGATGAGCGGTGTAAATGAATCAACGAGATCATAAATTATTAACTTTAACTTGATTTTGCTCGAGTTTAAAGACAAGTCAAGTTCTAACTATATTTACTTGGGTTTATCAAATTGAACTCGAGTTTTGTAGCGTTAACTCAATTAGTTTGAGAGCTTAACTAAGCTTGAGTTAGCAAACTAGTCAAGCTTTTTGAGTTCGAGTCGAAATAGATATGTAATCGAGTTTGAGAAAAGGGTAAATATTAATATTACTTTAATTAGAATTGAACTTTTTTTATAATAAATTGAGTCTAAAAGATTTTAATCTAATTGGGTAGAGTTTGTCTAGTAGCACTTTGATCTAGATTTAAGCTTAAAATATTGGTGGAACTTAAATCAAGCTTAAATCTGTTGTCAAAAAGACAAATAAATAAAGCTTTAATCTCAAAATCTGAGGTAGAGCTCGAGTTAGTACTATACCACTAGTTGCAGCCCTCACTTGTCCATCCCAACAATAGATTAGCATTTGCATTATTAGATTACAATAATTTTTTTTGGAGAAAAAAGACTACAAGATTTTTGCTCCACAATATAGGATTTCATAATATCAAGTACACCACTATCTATTTTGTAGAATAAATAAAAGAAATGCCATAGATTTTTAGTATGGAGAACAACAAGCAACACCAATCGGCAGTTAGTTTAATCTAAAAGTCCATATGATTCTCATATTGAACGACGTAGCATAGAAACGAATGAAAACTAGGGATTATCTCAAGACGTTGAATCGCATAGGATTGTTGGATTGTGATCTTCAAATACTTATTGATTCTGAAAATACCTAGGTATCTTGTATCAAAAATCGAAATCCAACACAAAAGATTCGAATTTTGGGATAAAGAGTAAAACACGCTCAAAGAAATTTCATTCAATAATCAACAATCTATCTTTTACA
This sequence comes from Combretum micranthum, assembly GCA_024138025.1. Lineage (NCBI taxonomy): Eukaryota > Viridiplantae > Streptophyta > Magnoliopsida > Myrtales > Combretaceae > Combretum > Combretum micranthum. Next base: position 659,489 of record JAMXBD010000402.1, on the reverse strand, counting down.
TGCGCTAGGGCTTACATATAAATAGGCAAGTCTAAAAGTTGCCAAAATGGAAAAAAAAAAAATACTAAAACCTATTAAATAATATTGAATAGCATTTTAAAGGACAAACTAAAACTGACATCCTATTAAAAGATGTTAAATCTTATGAAACTGATATCCTATTAAAAGACATTAAATATCACATAAAAGATATTGAAACTCTAAAATTAAAATTGTAAAAATTCAAAAGACAAGCAAAGTCGTAAGCCGCCAAATGATGTAGTGGAAGAAATGGCAAGGAGGAAACAGCATCGATGTACACGGCTCCTACACCATCGGCCTTTGCAACATACACTACTGGCTTGAAAATATAGGCTGGCGGGCTATATTTCCAAGCCAACGGTGTATGTTACAAAGGCCAGTAGTATAAGGCTGGTGTACATCAATGCTGGGTCCTCTTTGCCATTTCTTCCGCTGCATCATATAATAAGGCTAAGGACAAGGGGGACTTAAGAGGGAAGCCTTTTACAACTTCTCTTGAATTATATATACATCCATAAAATCATTGCATACACTGTATGTGATGGAGCACAAACAATTTAAAATCATTGGCATCAAGATGGAACCAGGGACCCATTTTACTTTGAAAATGTTGGAGACTATTTAAGATTAGTGATTTACATTTTTTTTATTGCTTTTAACTGTTGGGTTTGGTTAATCAATAGTGCTTTGTGAATGTAGAGTGTAGAGTAGACTGAGATATAATCTAGAGTGTGGAACCTAGTTTACCATGTGAACACGTTTAGAGAAAATTATGATTTGTTGATTTCATTGATATTGGAATTCACAAGACAAAACATATAATTAAAGTCTTAGCCCTATGATGTTAAATGGCTAAACTAACCCTGCATGAAAAACATAAAACTTTATTATATATACAATAATATGCCCCCTCAATCTCATGGTGCTAATATCAAGTGAGATTGGTACAATGATTAAGAAAAGTGGTAGTAGAGAGATTCTTGGTGAGGATGTCTACATGTTTATGACGAGTGGGAATGTATCTGACTATGACTTGACTTGTGGTAACTTATTCATGCATAAAGTGATAAACAATGTTGATATGTTTTGTGTAGTTGTGATGGATAGTATTTCCAGACATGTAAATAACTCCAAGATTGTTATGGCATAAAATGACAGGGCGCTAGATCGGGATTTGCAAGTCACAAGCAAGATAGTGAATCCAATTAGATGCTGCAATGACATAAGCAATAACTCTATATTCAGCTTTACTAGAGCTTTTGGAAACAATAGGTTGTTTCTTAGAACAACAGGAGATGAAATTATGATGAAGAAAAGTAACATATCCTATGGTAGATCTACGAGTGTCTAGATAACCAGCCTAATCAGCATCAACATAGGTAGTAAAAAATGTGCAAGATGTATGAACAATAGGGAGACCTAATGTCATGGTGCTGTGAACATATCGAAGAACTCAATTAACTACCTGCATGTGATTAGTACTCGATTGATGCATACATTGGCTAAACTAACTTACAGCATAGTTGATATCTGGTATGGTAATAGTAAGGTAATGTAGTACCTAATAATCTCTCGGTAAGAACTGGGATTGAAGAGTAATGGGAATCCATAGGCACTAAGGTGACTTCGAGGTGACATTGGTGTGCGGAGTGGTTTGCTAAGGTGCATGCTATGTCATTTGAGGAGGTCATGAATGAAGTGAGACTGGCTTAGGTGCAGACCTTGAGGTATGCGGCTAACCCGTGCACCCTAGAAAATGTGAAGATCCCCAAGATCCCTTATGGCAAACTATTAATAGAGAAGAGATATGTAATGTGCAACCAGGTGAAGGTTATTTCCAGTAAGGATGATGGCATCAACAAAAAGAAGTAAAACAAGCATATCTGAACCTTGAGAAAAGGTAAACATACATGTATCGGCTTGACTCTGTTGAAACCCTATGTGTGAAAGAAAAATGTTGAGTCAGTAAAACTAGGCACAAGTAGCCTATTTAAGGCCATATAGAGATTTCTTGAACTTGCAAACATGGTAGGGATAACGAAGATGTACATACCCAGGAGGTTGTCTCATAAACACAGTCTCATTTAAATGACTGTGTAAAATGATATTCTTGACATCTAGTTGACAAATGGTCCATGAAGAGGAAACCACATGAGAGAGAACAAAATGAATGGGGGTGGGTTTGACAACTAGACTAAAATTTTCATTATAATCAACACCTTCTTGCAAACTAAAACCTTGGACAATAAGGTGAGCTTTATAACACTCAACCTGGCCTTCAACATTGTATTTAATTCGAAATTTCAATGTATTACCAACAACATTTTGACTAGGTTAGGGTAGGACAAGAGTCTAGGTGTGGTTTTGAAGAAGAGAATGAAATTCTTCTTTATATCAGCAGCCCTAGTGGGGTCTCATAGAGCTTTAGTATAATGATGAGGCTAATTGGAGGTTTTGTGGGCATGAAGATTAAGGATGGTTTTTGGTTTTGTGATACCAGATTATGAGCGAGTACGCATAGAGGGAGTGGGTCTGGAAGGGAAAGGTGATGTAAAGGTGGAGGGAATAGGTAGGGAAGATGAAGGTAGAGGGTTAGGTGAGGTAGTGGAGGGAGGAGGAGGAGTAGTGGTAGGCAGTGGAAGGGTGAACCTAGAATGAGTGCTTTTATAGACATTAATGATAGGTGGAGGATCGTGATTATCAGTAGAAGTGGAAGAAGCAGAGGTAAGGGAAGGGTAAGAGGGAGGGGTAGGGGTAAAGGTAGAGTCCGGGTTAAGGTTAGGGGTAGGGTCAGGGTCAGAGGTAAGAGTAGTGTGATGGCACGAGGATGCTATGGAGTGATATGAGTGATAAACCTAAAATTTATACACTTTTCATCCATCATTTGATGCTTAATTGTGTTAATCTTTATAGAAATGCGAAGAATTTGGTGCTTTGATGTGTTGATTTATGCTGAATCATGGAGAACTTAGAGAATGAATCTTCGAAAGAATGAAGTATGAGTAAGAGATTGTTAAAATAGAGCAAACAGGGCAAAAAGTGGAAGCAACACCAGCTTTGCAAAGTAACTACACCGCTAGCTTTGCAAAGGTCTTCAATAAACGCTAGCAAATTTGAAGGCAACGCCGCCGGCGTTTATGGTGGTGTTGGGCATCACAGGGACAAAAATCTTAACGCTGGATTCCAATGCTGCCGGTATTCGTTTTGGGAATAGCGGCTTCTGCGACATACATTTACGCCAGCAAATGGGATGTAATGCAGCCAGCGTTAATATCGGTGTTCGATCATCACAACTTCAAAGTCCTTAACGCCAACCTCTACACTGCTGGTGTAGGATAAGAAACCGCCGGCGTTTAATTGGGTAGTTGAAACTTCGCATGTTCTATTCTACATTTTGAATGTTTTAGAGAGAGAGAAAGAGAGGAAAGGGAGAGAAACGACAGTTTCCTTTGCAATTTAGAGTAGAGAGATATAGAGAGTAGTTATATAAAATTGTTCCAAAACTTAGATTTATCATCATTTCTGTCCGTGATTTCATCCATATTTGCTTATACACTGCTTGATCATCTTTGAGGACGAATTGTATGGGCTAATTTTCTTAATTCATAATCTTTTCTTTGTTACTTTGTTTATTTATTTGAAATTGATGTTAACTATGTTAGTAGATATAATTATTGATATGTTATTTAAAGTAATAATTATGTATTGCTAAGTTTATATGGTGGGAATGTGATTAAATCCTTTATTTGCTGAGATGAAGGTTGAATTCCTGTTATTAGATTATCAGAACTATGAAATATTCATGATTGAATTTTTGTAATGAGTCTTAAATCTGAAAGGGTTTAGGTTCATGAGAAGTTTGGTTACTCGGGAGATAAGTCAGGTTTCATTGGAGTTCATAAACCGAAATCTAAGATCAAAATGCGATAGCTGAGAAATTAGATTCGTTTCAGAAACTATCTTTGTAACTAAGGTAGTGTTTTAAGTTGAATTCTCACTAAGAAATTAAGGGAAACTCGATTTAAGACATTATGCAATTAATGAATCGAAAGATTCTTAGTTGTGATATTGATTCCTTTGATAATCTAAGTAGCGGAAGCTACCAGGTTGTTTTAAGGTTAAAAAGGCTTTTAAGAACTTCAAAAACAAGTTTTAATCTTGATAGTTTCATCTGAATGTTCATGAGTTCTAATCGTCAATATAACTTGATTTCAACCTAATCAGCAGATAATCTGCGTTGATCTAAATTCCCACTATAGTGTAATATAAATTTCTGTGATTAAGGAATAACTGAGTAGATTAACTACAATTAGAAATTAGGTAAAGTAGTGTTAATTAAACAATTGATCTGAATTCTTTTGCCTAAATATTAGTTGGAGCCAATAAAAGTTTAGTACTTAACTTTCCTTGTAGGAACGATACTTACTCATCCTCTTATTACTTGATTCGATCCGGTACACTTGTTGGTGAATTCGCTTTTAAAATCATAAAATCATTTTCAGCGGATCAATGAGTCAGGGGAGCTTTCTTTAAGAGGGGTCAAGGTTCGAGGAGTACTCCAGTTAGCTGAGTAGTGAGGAGAGATGGTAAACATGAGAGGGAGTAGAGAAGAAAACGTATCGAGCAAAGCTTTAAAAGAGGCCACGAAACTGCTATAGGGAAAAACAGTTTCATGAATGATAACATGACTACTAACATAGACACGACTTGAAATGGGGTCCAAACATTAATAGCCTTTGTGTTGAGTAGGATAGCTAAGGAAAATGCAGGGTAAAAAGCGAGGGGAGAGTTTATTTAGAGCTTAAGTTGTGGTGTTAGGATAACAAAGACATCCAAAGGTCCATAAGTAGTCATAGTCAAGGGAAGTATGGTGGAGAATTTCAAATGGGGATTTGTGATTATGTGTAGCTAAGGGTAAGCAATCACTTCTATTGTGCATGGGAAAAAGCTAAGAATAGCGAGTGCAATCATCAACAAAGATAACATAGTAGCAAAACCCTAGATTAGATCTAACAGGTGATTGGTAGACATCTGAGTGAATAACATCTAAGGACTTCTATGCATGACTAAAAGAGGAGTGAATAAACTTTCCAATGTTGCAGGCATGAGAAGGAGTGGAAGGGGATGATGATGACTTAACGCTAATCTGATGACTCTTAACAAGAGAGTGGAGTACGTATGCATGTGGATGTCACAATCGAGAATGCCATATCTCTTTTGGTAGGATAGAAGCAAAAAGGATTTGTAGGGATCGGGTAGTGCAAAGCTTAATCAAGTACAAATGATGTGTGGTCTTTTGTTGAAGAACTTTACTTGTGTGGGAATCCTTGATACCTATAGAGGAATTATGGAAATTAACAGTGCAATAATTGTCAGTGCACAGTTTAATGACAAATAAAAGGTTGTATGTAAGAGAAAGGACAATAAGGACATTTCTAAGGTGTAGAGGGTGATCAGGAGTGTGTATAATGAGATCACCTCTGTAAGTTATTGATATGGAAGCACCATTACCTACTAAAACTTGATCAGAACCAACATATGAGGTAAGATTAGTAAGAATACCTGCATTTGGAGTCATATGGTATATAGCACCAGAGTTTGCATACCAGGTAGCTTGATGAAGAGTGGCAACTGTTTGGGACATGGATATGATGGACTTATTATACCTATGTTGACAAGAAAGGGCTTAGTGTCTAGGTTCTTAGCAAATTTGATATGTAAGCTTAGAAGTGTAATTGGGGGGATCACACCCCTTGCAATCCAAGTGGCCACTGCTACGACCATTATTATATTTGCAAGATACATGTAATGTTGGTCAAGTCTTGAAGGCAGTGGAAGTTGAGGCTAAACATGTGTCTATGTCATGATGTGTATTCCATTAATCATGACCGAATGTGTTTATAGATGAAGTGGGTTATGAGAGTGATGAATGAATTTAAGCAAAAAGAGAGAGGATTATAGGAGAGGGTGAGATCAAATTAGGGTTATGGCATGTTATTGTAGTAGGTTTGGCAATTGATGGGTGTGAAGGGGAGATTGTGGCGATTTGGGGTAGTGGTATTTGGCTGATGTTTTCAGTGCAGGGTTACGATTTTATGGTAATGGGGCTCATCAATGAAGATGAGAGCGAGTTTAATGAGGTTGCTGACATGGGAAGGTCACGATGGCAAAATAAGATTTGTTGTGGTGATATGGGAGATGAACAGTACCAAATGAACAGTATGGGTGAACAGTGACAATGAATAGTATAGTAAACATGTGACGATAAACAATACGATGAACAGTGTGATGAAAGTATTTTAGACAGTGCGATGAATAGTGACAAAAGAGAGAGAGAGAGAGAGAAAGAAGGAAAAAATTTGTGTTTGTTAGTGTTTGTATTTAACTTAAAGCTCTGATACCATGAACACATTCAGAGTAAATTGCGATTTGTTGATTTCATTAATATTGCAATTCACAGTACAAAACATATATATTAGAATCTTAGCCTTATGATGTTAAATGACTAAACTAACCTTACATAACAAACATAAGACTTTATAATATATACAATAATACTATGAAAGACCACCATCGCAATTCACTTGCTTCCACCTAAAGGCCAAACATTAAAATGCATTTATGGTGTTGATTACTAGCTCTATCTTCGAGTTAAAAGAAAAGAGGTTATGGGAATGACCCGAGTCCTTAAATAGTTGACTGTAATCAAAGTTAATAATGCAAGTATAGAATTTTCCTTATCATATAACCGATAAGACTATACAAATCACAGTACTGTCATACTCAAGTTGATTTACTTGGTTTAACCGGTTGAACTCAATTCCTTCTTGGAAGTGGACCGATTCAATCACGATTCAATCTTATTAACTCTTAACTTTCTAGTATGTCCTAGTCAAAGCCTAGAGCGGATCTAACAACATTGGTAAATTCCAAGAAATAACTATTTTCGGGGTACTATACTCTTGTTCAAGTTGCTAGTCTATAGGTAAAATGATTCCTCTTGAGAACTAATCTTTGATGGTCACCTTTGACTAACTATCCACACATTTACATTTCAAGAGATCATGGTGAGAGTGACAAAGCTATTCTCGTTAAGGATGTTCTACCGAGGATAAGAGGCTTCTTCATTTACATCATTTAAACTTTGGAGCCTATACCCTTTATAGTTTCTGCTTGAGACAATCTATTGCATAAGATTTGCATTAAAACTAGTCAGAACTTTTGTGCTAAACCCTATATGATTCAAAGTTAATGAAGTCTTGGCATAATTTTTAACCAAAATATATTTTATAATATAATGTGATATAATTTGATTGAATTTAGATGGAATGAAGATAGTTAGACAATAGAATTTATTGAATGTGTGACCCGAATTTTGTCAAAGCTACCAGCTTTTGAGCTTACACTACTGGCCTATCTACTATACATCGCTGGAATTGAAGCCAGTTCTTATTTTTCTAAATCTGTGGATTAGCAAGGCCAGCTCAAAGCTGCCGACCTATATTGCCTACACTGCCAGCCTTCCATTGTAAGTTGTTGACCTTCATGTTGGTGTTGACTTCATGTTGGTGTTGAACTTCAAATGTAGGCTGGCGGATGTAGGCCGCTAGCTACACATATATGTGTTGTTTTGTTAAGGTTTTGAAATTTTTCAAATCATTTGTACTCTCTACCTTTGTATTCCTTCTTCAACATTAGTGAATTCCTCTCCTCTACTCGTGGTTCTTCTCAATTAGGGTTTTCTACATAAATCTTGTTTGTCCTTTACTTTGTGATTACATTTTTTTGCCATTGTTTGTCCTATTTGTTCATAACAAACTAGTATCAGAGCCAAAGGTTTGGTTTGGTTTTGTTTTCTCTACAATGGTAACAACGAAATATGATATTTCATTGTTGGATTGCAACACAAGATTTTCCTATGGCAGGTAATAATGCGAGTAGTTCTTGCATAGATGAGTTTTGATGATGTGCTGCTAAGGTTTGAGAATATGCTTGCATCATGCTCATCTAAAGAAAAACAATGTAAGGATCGAAAAGCCTTTTTACAAATTCATCTTCATTTATCAAATCAAATTTTGCAGGATGTGCTAGAGGAGAAGACAATTGCTGCATTATGGTTGAAATTAGAGCAGTTGTGCATCATGAAAAGTTTAACTAGCAAATTGCTTTTGAAGCAGCGATTATATTCATACCATTTAATGGAAAGTAGTTCTCTAGAAGACCACTTAACAACTTTTAAAGAAATTGTTTCTGATTTAGGAACTTTGGAGGTTAAGTGATGAAGAGGATTTAGCTTTGATTTTATTGTATTCTTTGCCTCCCTCTTATTCAACTTTTAGAGACTCTATATTATATAGTCATGATTCTCTTACCAATGATGAAGTCTATGAAGCTTTCGGTTCTTTTGAAAAGATGAAGCATCTTGTAATTAGACCTGAGCCTCAGGTAAATGGGCTTATTATACATGGTTGGAGTTAAGAACACAATTCTTGTGGTAGTTCAAGAGGAAGAACAAAATCTACAAACATGGATAAGATCTGAAGGTATTGCAAGAAGAAAGGACACATCAAATGCGAATGTTACAAATTGTAGAACAAGAATAAGAGCGCTGCTGAAAATCAAAAGGGGAAACAACCAGAAAAACCAGGCAAAGCTAATGTAGCTGAAGACCATAGTGATAGAGAACTTCTTGTTGTTTCTAGTGATGATACTCGGACTAGTAAGAAGTGGATTCTTGATTTAGGTTGTACTTTTCATATGTGTCCCAATCGGGACTGGTTTTCAACATATGAAAAGATTTCCAAAGGTGTTGTCCTATTAGGTAATAATGCTTCTTGCAGGTTTACAGGTATTAGTACCACCAAAATTAAAATATTTGATGGTGTTGTTAGGATAATTAGTGATGTGAGACATATGCCTGACGTACAAAAAAATTTGATTTCTTTGAGTGTTCTTGATACAAAAGGGTACAAATACACTGGTGAAGGTGGAGATCTGAAGATCAATAAGAGATCTCTTGTGGTGATGAAGTGATAGAAAAAGAATGTTAACTTATATGTTTTGTAGGGTTCTATGGTTGCAGGTGATGCAACCATCACTTCTTCTTCTTTGTCAGATGAAGATGCTACTAGACTTTGGCATATACGTCTAAGGCATATAAGTGAAGTTGGTATGACTTAATTGAGTGGAATAGGACTTCTTGATGGGCAAAGCATCAACAAATTGAAATTTATGAATGCTTCTTTGGGAAACAAAGAGAGTTAGATTCACCAAACGTACTGATAATACAAATGGTACTCTTGACTACATCCATTCAGATCTTTGGGGGCCATCTTGAGTGATTTCAAGTGGAGGTGCTATTTACATGCTGATTATCATTAATGATTTCTCTAGAAAAGTTTGGGTATTTTTTTTTAAATAGAAAAATGATGTTTTACCTATATTTAAGGAGTGGAAGACGATGATTGAGAAACAGACAGGGAAACAAATAAAGCATCTTCACATTGATAATGGTTTAGAGTTCTATTCTAATGATTTTAATGTTCTGTGTAAGTTATAGGGAATTGTGAGGCATTTAATAGTTCCTGTTACACTTCAACAAAACGGGATAGCAGAACGGATGAATAGAACTATTATGGAGAAAGTTAGATGTATGCTTTCTAATGCACAGTTATCGAAGTCTTTCTAGGCTAAAGCAACTTCTATAGCATGTTTTTCGGTTAACAGGCCTCCCTCAACTACTATTGAGAAGAAGACTTCACAAGAGATATGGTTTGGTACTCCTACTAAATAGTCTGAATTGAAGATTTTTAGATGTTCTACATATGTTTATGTTGATAATGGGAAACTTAAGCCTAGATCTCTAAAATGTATATTCCTTGGTTTTAAGCCTGGTGTCAAGGGATATAAGTTATGGAGTCCTGAATGGAAGAAAGTCATTATCAGTAGAGATGTCATTTTTGATGAAACAGCTATGTTACATGCCTTGCCTTTTGATACTTCATCTGATCAAGTCCAGCAGAAAGTAAGCATGCAGGTAGAGTTTAAGATTGATTCAGGCTCTATACCAAAGCCTACTTCTCAACCTGTTACTATACCACCACAGCAGTAATATTCTATTTTTAAAGATAGACCTAAGAGAGAAGTTAGGCCTCCTCAAAGAATGGTAGAGGTAAATCTTGTTGCTTATGCTCTCAATGTAGCAAAGGACTTTGATTCTAATATGGAGCCATCTACTTACTCATAAGTTGTCAATTGTGATGATTCCGGTAAGTGGATGATTGCAATGCAGGAGGAGATGGAATCCCTTCATAGGAATGTCACATGGGATTTAGTGAAGCTTCATAAAGGGAAGAATATTGTTCGGTGCAAATGGGTATTCACGAAGAAAGAAGGAACATCAGAAGTTGAAAAACTTAGATACAAAGCAAGACTTGTTGCAAAAGGATATAGTCAGGTACTAGGTATTGATTTTACTAATGTGTTTTCTCTTATTGTAAAACAAAGCTCGATTCGAGCATTACTAGGTATTATAGCTATGCAAGATCTTAAGCCTAAACCATTAGATGTGAAGACAACTTTCTTACATGTAGAGCTTGAGGAAGATATCTACATGTAATAGCCAGAGGGCTTTGTGGTCTTAAGAAAGAAGGACCATGTTTGCATGTTAAGGAAATCACTTTATGGCTTGAAGTAGTCACCCAAATAATTGTACAAGAAGTTTGACTCATTTATGACTTCTCATGATTTTAAAAGAAGCAATTTTGATAGTTGTGTTTATTTCAAGAAGTGTAATGATGGATCATTTATCTACTTACTCTTGTATGTTGATGACATGTTGATGGCAGCCGAGGATAGAGGAGAGATTAGAAAGGTTAAAATTTGGTTGAGTAGAGAGTTTGAGATGAAAGATTTGGGAGCAGCAAAGAAAATACTGAGGATGAAAATTTTAAGAGATAGAAAAATAGGTACATTGTACCTAATTCAAAAGGGGTATATTGAGAAAAACCCCTATATTAGATTCACAATTCTAAATAATCATATCTACATTTCATAATCAATCTTTCTCATTTCTTATAGAGGGTGAGCATAACACTATGAGTAAACTTACCTATTATTGATGTTGATGGCGTCTGTTCCTAGAGATATGTTTCTAAATTGAGTCGATTGAGAGTTGGGGTTCAAAAAGAAAGAAGTGACTGAGTACAAGACTAATATTAAGACTTTGCTTTGCAAAAGAAACAAACAATTAACATGTAAGAAGACATTACCTTTCTAGAGTTCTGGATCTAGAATTGCCATTCACATGAGGTAGAGCTTTGTTATAGTAATCGAGCAGATCTGGAAGCCCTATCCTTGTTCTTCGTGTAAAGTAGTGTTCTTGATTTAAGGTTTCTCTATTGTGTTTTCTTTTAGATTCGTAATGGAGTAGAGTAGAAGATTATGGAAGGTTTATGTATGTCTGTATTCCTTGTACAAGTTTTACTTGTTTTGTACATGTCAGATACAGTGTTGGACCGGTGGATTTAATGAATTTGGGCCATGTTTTCTTTATGGACTGCTTTTTACATTGGCTTATAATATTAAACCTAACACACTTACACCAAGTAATTTGCTTATATTGATGTCTAAATTGCCCAAGCCACATGTTAACTTGTTTTCCTTCATTCTATTTTTTCATGCTATATTAGTTCAACTTTGAAAACCTTTACAATATGTAATTTATTTCCTCCAATAGTCAATTTTCTTTCAACTTATTGATAAAGTTTAAGATCAATGATGAAATAATACATCATGTATCACTAAAGAGAGAAAAGAAAACACCTTAAATATATGCTCCAACAATTGCATATAAAGAGAATATCTATTATTTAGTATATAAAATTATGTGTATAATGTATTAAATATATAATTATATATGCTATGTATACATATATATCTTATATGTTATACATATCTATGCATACTTAATGCTAAATACATCATATATATTGTTAAATAACATGATATAAAGTATTATAACATTACATGTATATCATTTTATGCATATTTGATACTAAATATGATATAGACTTATAATATTATATGTATATGGATTGCATGTTTTAATTATATGTATTTGTTAAACATATATATGATGTATCTATTATCCATATAAATTATGTATATAAGCTATATATTTTTTGTTATATATTTTTGTGTATAGATAACAAATCTATATTTTTCTTCATATATATTTTGCAAAATAGTTATATAGACTATGTAATTAAAAAATTACCCCCTCAAACTTTTATCTATGCTCGAATTCATTCCCTAAATGTTCAACGTTCTCTTTTTAACCCTCTAAACTATCAAGATTTTGCATGTTAGGTACAATTAACATTTTCAACGTGTACTTTGAAAGTTTGTGGGGTAAATCTGTATATAAATGAAAGTTTATGGGATTGATTCGTACATTAGTGGAAGTTCAATGAGGTGATCCAAAATTTCCTTGTGCTAATTTTTTTAATTTGAAAGGGTTCAAAAGTGCACTTTGAATATTTGGGGATGAATTCACACCAAGGTAAAAGTTTAAGGGGGTATTTTGCAATTTCCCCATAGCATTATATATATAATATGTTAAATGTGAACATAATTATGTGTTATGTAAATATATGTTATATGTATATATATACATAGAGTTTAGCAATTACTATTGAAGGGAGGGAAAAATTATATTGTTACTAAAATGCCATATGTCTAGATGAATGATGGGTAAGCATGATACGAACCTCACCAACCTATGACGAAACCTAATACCTAGATCTGGAAAATTAAACCCAAGATTGTCTTAAGAATCAATGGAGAACCGTGGCCCATTGGCTGAATAATCCTAAGAACCTTAGTATAGAGATCTCAACCTTTTAGGAAATACCAACTAAGAACCTTGATATAAAAGGAGGACGCCACAATCAGTGGTGGAAATCCGATTGATAAGTCATGATGAACATCACGAATAAAAACCCAATAAGTTCAATGGGGTTCTTTCTAGAACCAAAGAGAAATCAATTCTCAAGACATATTTTTCGTTCTCTTTCCTTTAAAGATTACGTATGATATGTTTATATAAGCTTTAATTAGCCTCAAAACTAAGAAACAAAAATAATTAAAATCAAAAGAATAAATAGTCCTAAGAAAACAATAAAATTCAAACTAACAAACCCTAAGCCACTAGGAAGGCCGGCAGTGTAAAAACAATTGAAGGTCAGTGGTTTTTTAATGAAGGCCTATGGTTTTGAATTATAGCCTGGCAGTGTAGCGCATATAGGCCGGCGGTTTACAAATATGGACGGGCAGTGTTAAACTCCTTAGATGATTTGATCCTTCATGTTGATGCTAATCTTTATGAAAGTACTAATGTATATATATTTTTTTGAAACGATCACAATAATTCACAGTTTTTATAAAACTATCTGCATGTGAAAGTTTCACTAATATATTTACATCGGTAAACAATTCAAACTTTTCTTCAAAGGGAACAGTGCTATAATCTGATGGTTTTTACGAGAATACGTTGTGAAATAAACTTTTCCTCAAACGGAACGGTGCCATAATCTGATGGTCTTTACGAGAATATATTGTGAAGGGTTTGTGGAAGCTGTCAACAACCTTACACAAATTGTTAATATTTTCCTTCCTCATACTCTCTCTTTCCCCTTCTAATGGTTATCATCACTTACCAGTTAATAGTAAGCAATAAAGGAAAAGCACAGGTAACTTCAAAAAATAAAAATTGAAAGTCAATAAAAATGGGCTTGACTTGTAAAAGCAGGTTAAAAAGTGACACGTCCATTACGATCACTTTACTATAGTCTGTAGCAGTCGCCCCCACTGTAATGCCAACAATTTACTATTTCTCTAAATTATAATTGAAAATCATGGAATGCTCCATGACCATAAGTCCTTATCCCCTCTTTCTCCATCCCTCTTCAATATCATTATAGTGACAATTGTTTTGCATGTCCATTTATGTTAAAAAATAGAAAAATATTAAGAATTAAAAAAGGAAAGATTAAAGTAATGATTTAAATACATATATATATATATATATATCTCTATTACTATTCAGCGAATACTAAATTATTTGACTCCAAATTATAAATATAAGGGTAAAACAAATACAATCACATCATATCCTTGCTAATATTTTTTTAAATAGCTACATTTTACATTCTACAGTTTTCTCTCTCTCCATTTTTTTGTTCCCACTTTCTCTCTCTATTCCATTATCACCTTATATTTTTATATAAGTGAAAAATTCTATACTATTTTCTTTTTCAAATTTTATTTTTACTGTCATATTATACTTTAGCACATGGATCGTGGGTGCGTTTTCTACTTGTGTGTATATATATATATATATATATATATATATTCAAGCAAAATGAACATAAAAGGTATAGTTTTTGTTATATTGTGGTTGAAAATAAGCATTATTTTCTATTTCTTAAAGAAAATGTTAAGAAAATAATATGGAAAAGTAATCAAATGATTAGATTCCCTATGTTTTGTAATACACTATAAGAAAATTGACTTTTAAAGACAAAAATTTTATGCTAGAAAATTAGTGAGAAAGCTTAAATCTCTACAAAAAAAAATATACAATGATGATTTTTGCAATAGAAGTTTATGTTTAGAGATATTAATTTTGTCTCTAGAATTCAGTTTGTTAATGATAATAGTTTCAATTGTAGTGTCTTTCTTATATTTCTTGTAAGCCGCAGATTTCATTAGGGGATTATAATGTGTTATGAAATTGTGGAATGGATAGAGATGTAATATATTCCTTGTAGATTACTATACATCTCATTGGTAAATTACAATATGTTACATGGAACTATAGAATAGTTATTTGGTGATTGTAATTTCTTTGCATTAATTTTCGTATAGGTTCAACCAACCAAGAGGAATAAGCAATACATTTCACTTTTAGAATTTGAGTAGTATTTATTTTCCTTTTTTATTCTTTATTCTTTTTTTTTTTATCAATTTAATCCCAGAAATAACGTGTCAAGACAAGTTTGATATGTTGATATTCCATGCAAGAATGTTTCGTGTGCCACGTGCATGTCAAAATTTCTCGTATCTACATTACCCAATTCATGAATCTACCACATCATCTCCTCCTTTTTATGTCATCATTGTGTTATCTTCCTTTTGACTTGCGAAACCCGAAGGAGATACTAAATAATATTTATCAAAATATTTATTGAGATTAAAATGCAGTAATCAATATTCAAATCTTGTGTTAATTATTTTAAAAAAAAGTATCTGAAGTCCCATTTCTTTACATAAAATTTCTAGACAATAGGAGAGCTAGTCAAAGAAATAACCAATGCATTATTAAGTGAGTTAAAGAAAGTTAATTTGGTGGTAAGTAATTATTTTGTTTGACTAGAGCATAATCTCAAAAATGTTTTAAATACGTTAACTACTGAAATGAGGGGTGTGAAGATTGTTGCAGTTCATGGGACGAGTAGTATAGGAAAAACAACACTCGCAAAAGTTTTTGACGACCGTTTATGGTCTCGATTTTAAAGTCATTGCTTCCTTGTTGATATAAGAGAAATTGTTCGATCTAAAAGTATGAAATTTCTACAAGAAAGGTTGATCTCCAACATTCTTATTGAGAAATCAATATACTTATGCCATGTTGATGAAGGTATTAAAATTATAAATCAAAAGGTCCTTCTTCTTTTAGATGATGTTGATGAAAGTTCCTAATTAAAAGCTCTAATGGCAAGACCGGATTGGTTTGGTTATGAAAGTAAAAGCATAATTACATATAGAAAGAAGGGTATGATGAGCTTGCAGTTGATTAATCTTGTGAACTTAGTTGTTTAGATTTCCATCAAGCTCTTCAACATTTTAGCTAGCATGCCTTTTGAAATGACAAATCTCTAATAGAATATGTTGTTTTGTCTCAAAGAATAGTAGAGATAGTTGGAGGGCTTCCTCTTGCTCTTGAGGTTTTTGGCTCTTTATCATGTGGTAAGAGTGAAGATAAATGAGTTTCTACAGTAAAAGATTAGAAAAAGTGCCTCATAAAGAAGTCAGTGCAAAACTGAGGACTAGCCTTGAGGCATTGGATGATGAACAAAAAAAAATGTTTATATATATATGTATATATATATACATATATAATTAATTTTTAGAAATATATGTACAGACAAAGATAAAAACCTTAAAATTTATTGTAATTTGAGACTTGTGTGACCAGAACATTTATATTTTAATTAGTATGTTGTTGTGTTGTAATTTAGATTAAGAAGAAGACATCATGTTTTAATTTGTGTAATATTGTATTAGACTTAGATTCTTTATATGTTGGTTTTGTAATTATTTATTTGTTTATTTACAATTTTTTATGTAATTATGAAACAAAAGGGTATTTTTCATGGTTATAACTACAGATATGGTCAATGAATATCTTTTGGTTAACCATTATGTTGAATGGTTAAAAACCGAAAATAAAAAAATATTAACAAAAAAAAAAAAAAAAACAGTTCACTATTAAAGTGGTTGACCATTAATGATAGACCTATTTAGATTTATGATATGAAAAAATGATTATTTCGTTTCGGTTCGATTAAAAAAAAAAAAAGAGGTTATGAATTGGTTAACTAAATCGTGCACATCCCTAATCACTATGGGTGCATGACCAATTGAGTGATCTCGATAGAGAGATTGTTCGACAAGAACGTGCGAAACCTAAAAACCGCAGTAGACTATGGAATGAAGAGGAATCACCAAAACTATTAATGCTAAAACTGGTACGCGTTTATATTATCTATTGGTGACTATTTTCTTTCAACATAATATATATAGGTTTGCATAGGTTTCCTTCAACATACTCCTGCTTAAATTCATAAACCAAGAAACGAGAGGAACAAAATTCAAAAACCTTTGTACTTTCATCTTCAACAGATTAGAGCTATTAGAAATTTTGATTTGGTTTGTGATAATCCCAAATAAAGAAACACCCACCATATACATCCTAATACATTTCTTACAATTTAAAGATTTAGATTAATAATTAGTCCGTGACTTGGTTATAATTAGTGTCATCAAAATTATATATTACCTATTTGATATAAAAATAATTTGTTACTGGTTATCTAACATGTATTTAATATCAAAAGATTATTTGAAACATGTTTAATAAACTTTGCCCATTATATTACCATTGGCTTTATAGTCTAGTTGTATTACATCTAATCCCCATCCCATCGATTGTAATGGGAGGGAAAAAGAATGGGAGGAAAAAGAAAAAAAAGCTATATTTGTTTTTTTTTTCCCTTCCTTATGGACTTAGGAGTTGGGAGAAAGCATTCGGAAATTTTTACTCGATTTAGAATTCTTCAAAACCGAAGAAATACATATTCTAAATAAATCTTATTATATTTATTACTAACAAAAACTTATATAAATAGTTAGATCGTGATTTGATTATCATTAGTATCACAAAAAATATAAACATGTATATGATGCAAGAATCTTTCTTAAAGTATTTGTAATTTGTATTTATCCTTACCAAGTATATAAAACATGTTAAGAGAGATTCAAAATACAATACTTAACATCTATAATACATTTTAATAGTAACAAATATTGACAAACCTCTATGTTTGTATATTAGTTAATTTACGTTGAGATGACTTTCATGGCATGGAATTCCCAAAGTGCTTACTGGAACGACTAATTCTTAAAGGTTGTTTGAGACTAGAGGAAATCGATGAGTCCATCAGTGTGTTGGAACACTTGATCATTATAAAACTGGAAAGTTGTAGAAGCTTAAGCAAACTTCCCGAAGTGCTTAGTTGTCCAGAATCGTTGGAGGAACTTATTATTAATGATATATAGAGGAATTCCGAATTGGCCTCCCATGAAGAGGTTAAACATTTTCAATTGCTCTTAGCGCACGACATTGGAACATATTCTTTTGGTAGTAAGTGACAAGGAGTTCATTGGAGGGACAATGGATCGGTCAAGGATACTTTTCGAGGTTCCCATTATATAAAAGCACTTCCAGAATGGATTAAAGATCTAACATCCTTGATTTTACTGAATGTATCGGTCACTAAAATAGTTGAGCTTTCTGAGACAATCGGTAATCAACTTAAAAAGTTTGAAGGTGTTACGCATGCATGACGCTCCCATAAAATAATTGCCCACTTCAAATTTGAGAAAAGTAAGCTATCTATGGATTCGGGATGCTCCCATAAGCAAACTCAAGGAAATTTGGAATTGTGAATCATTACAAATTTTGGGTATACTTAAATGAGATCATTATGAAATTGATGGGCCTGAAATGTTAGAGATTTTAACTAAATTGAAGATACAGAAATGTGAAAAACTTCAGAGGCTCAGATTTGTCGAACTTGAAGAAGCTGAAGAATTTAATAGTATACTCTTGTCCCAATTTGATTGAGACTCCTGGGAATTAGGAATAATTTTTGGACAACTTTGATATCAAGAAATGCAAGACTCTAGAGAGAATCCCCAAGGTACCAAATTCCAAAACTATGGGTAGCTTCTTCCGTATAAAAAATTGTGGGAAAATTAAATGCTGTTCTACGTGAAGACTCAATTCAATCTTATGAATCTATTGAGAGGTAAGATTTTACTATCCATAGGAGATGTCTTGTTATACAGATGTAGATAGTCTTTCATTTTACATCTATTTTGTTTTTTATTTTATTTTTTAAATAACAAAACCATTTTCTACAATGTCTTCTTTCTCCCTCTTAAGTAGTGAGTACTTACGGCAAATTTTTCTTTTCAAAAAAGCGGGTTTCCTGGATCATATTGTCGTAGGGCAGTATGTGGATTTTTTGAAAGCATTGTGACATTGGATTTTACAAGGCAGTTTTCTTTTTTCCTGTCCACCTTATCTCATTTGGTCGATACTGATTTTATTGGATTCTGATTATGGAATGCCCTAATCTAAAGGCATTACAACCTGTCACGTATTCTTACTAGAGAAGAACATGCTAGGGTATTATTCTATTAATCTACAACTTGTAACCATATAACATCAAACTCTTATATAAGGGTACTTGTTTAAAAACGTCTTATAATAGAAATCTTCTGAACAACTTAGCAAGCATAAACCAAAGCCAATTTAAATCAAACTTAAAATATTCTAAGGAAATGTCTCATAAAATATTTCAAAATCATTAAAACATATAAACTTCATAGGATCTTCAACTTTGTCTATCTCCAAACCAAAATATTTAAACATTAGCAAGAAAGCCAGGTCCACTATCGCCCTCTTCATAATCCACAAAGACATCATAGCCCGACTAATAAAAAACTATTGCATCATCACCTGTTCCTAAAAAATAAAAAAGAGTGAGCACAAAGGACCAGCATACCATACCATAAACAATGCGCATGAGCATACAACATACAACTTTACATACGCCATCATATGGAACAATCACGGATTATTATCTTTAATTAGCTAGGCAAATAATACAATTTAGAACTATTAGCCACTAGTCCTAAACCCAAAGTAACTCATGATTTCGTATAAACATTTAGTATAGAAAATGATAATATATGCATATATTGGTATTGGGTACTCCCCACATACCTTGGGTACCATACTCGTGCCACTCCTAGACTACCAGAATCATCTACATACACGACTTCGCTCGAGACAACTACACACATAGATCATCAGAGCGTTGTCCTAGTAGCAATGGTCCTCCCGATCTATTAGACCCAGCCAAATATAAGTAGCACGTCAAATTTTAAACCGAGTAGTAATTAGTCAGTTTACAATTACTAAGCCTGCAAACACAAACAACAAACAAGGTAAGGTCATACCTAAAATCACTTTAGGAGTAGAAACCTTAACCTCATAAAAAAAAAACACCTGATCATGATCAAATAATCAAAATATGTTTTTATAAGGTAAACATAATACTATAATCACCTAAACCCTAAACTGAAAAGAACAACATATCCTAGGTTAATACACACCTTCCTCATTTGACTGTAAAACCACAAAATCTCAAATCACTAACTTTGAGTTTTTCTCCAAAATTTGACACCTTTCAACATCAACAAGGAAGTTTAGAAAAGATTACATTTTTAGATTACTAAAAGGATTAAAAAGAAGAAATTTTACCTATTTCTTTATCTTTCTTCCTTTTTGATTGTAGAACACAAAATCTCCAACAAGAACTTGGGGTTTTTGCTCAAAATTCCTCCAAGATTAACTCCCTGGATCTCGAATCTTGGTCTTCCTTGAAGCAAGATCACTGTTGATAGATCTCTTAGGTCTTCTAAAAGCTTTGACAGATTTTTAAAGTTTTCTAAGCTTAGGACAGGCTTTAAAGAAGAAGGAATAGTGTTAAAGTTATATAAAGAACATGGAGATTTACCCATTTCGAACATATATGTTGGCACAAAGGCTAGCGGCCTAAATCTCATCAAACGATTTTGTGGTTGTGATGGTTGGCAACAACTCTGGCAACGTATAAGTCTAAGGCTAGTGGCCTACCAGGCAGCATACAGTTGTGTCCTCTTGTCTTCAATCACGTGTTTGGCATTGGACAAAACATACATATATATATATATATATATATATTAGGGTAGATCATAAAACTCTCTTATTTTTCAACAAATGATACTTTTACCCTTCATTATAAATCATTTATCTTTATATTACATCTCTTGCCCCTTAAAAGAAAACTTTCATCCTCGAAAGTTACCTTAAAAATCTAAGAATACTTTCTCCTCATCTCCTCCTTTAACTCCCAAGTAGCTTTTCGTTCATATTGATTCGTCTATTGTACCTTTACATATTTGATCACTCGTCTTCTCAAAATCTATTCTTTGGTATCAACAATTCGTATTGGCTTTTCAACTTTGGAGATATTCGGTTGTATCTCCAAAGGTTTTAAACCGACTATCTATTCAAGATCCTTCACATACTTTATCAACATAGTGACATGGAATTCATTGTGTACTCTATCCAAATTAAGTGGTAAAGCTAATCTATAAGCCACATCACCTATTCTTTCCAAGACTTCATAGGGTCCCACATATTGAAGGTGTAACTTGACCCTCAAACCAAATTTGACAAAACCCTTGGTTGGTGAAATCTTAAGCAAGACATGTTCTCCTACTTGAAATTCCAAATGTCTCCTCCTCTTGTCAGCATAAGTTTTCTAACGGCTTTAAGCTGCTTACAACTTCTATTTTATTACTTTAACCTTATCAATAGCATCTTGTACCAGTTCTAGTCCTAAAATTTGTTACCAACTTCATCTCAATGAATTGGCAACCTACACTTTCTACCATACAAGGCTTCATATGGTGGCATTCCAAGCGACACTTGATAACTTTTATTGTATACAAACTCCACCAAAGGCAAGTGCTCATCCCAGTTACCTTTAAAATCGAAAATGCAGGCTCTCAACAAGTCTTCAAGGATTTGGATGGTCCTTTTAGATTGCCCGTCTGTCTAAGGGAGGTAAGTGGTACTGAAAACAACTTTAGTACCTAAAGCTTTATGTAGGCTTTTCCAAAAGCTTCCAACAAATCAGGTATCTCTATCTAATACAATGGTCACTGGTAGTCCACGCAACCTCACTGTCTCCTTGATATACAACTTTGCTGATTGCTCCAATCGGTATCTAATCTTAATGGGTATAAAGTGAGCTACCTTTGAATGCCAGTCCATAGTTACCTATACTGATATTACCCATACTGAATCAAACTTTTGTCTTGTTTTAGGTAGAGTAGAAACAAAATCCATGGTTATGATACTGAATCAAACTTTTGTCTTGTTTTAGGTAGAGTAGAAACAAAATCCATGGTTATGTGCTCCTACTTCTACTAAGGTATAGGTAAATGTTTTAATTCACCTACTGGTCTCCTGTGTCAATATTAATCAATTGACAAATTTAGTACTTGGATACCTACTCTACAATCTATTTCTTCATATTATTCCACCAATACATTTTCTTCATATCATGATACATCTTGTTGCCTCCCAAAATAGGAAAGATTGACATTACAATTTCTTTTACCAATGAAGACTTCGAGGAATCCAAACCCCTCACCAAGATGCTCTGGATGTCTTAGCTTGCATATAGGATTGCATAGTCAAAAGGATGTTGATTGACATTGGAAGCAATGTAGACATCCTTTTCAACTAAGCATACTAGCCAAGCATAAGAGCAGATAAAGCATGATTTTAGGCCCAAATCATGGCCATGCGACTATGAGCTATATAGGTTCAACTACTAACCTATTTGACCTTAGGGTATCATTACTCTATACCCTTAAGTTAGGTGATGGGGACTATCATGCCACACATCAAATCGATTTCCTCATGGAAAATTGCTAGGCTCCTTACAATGCTATCCTAGGAGGAGTTACCTAGTCAACCTTTGGCACGGTTTTCTCTCAACCTCAACTCAAAACTAAATTCCTCATCTTAGCAATGATTAGAGCTATGCATGCAGGGCCTGCATAACCCACAAAAAATGTAGGTGGGCCTATAAATTTTAGCTCGTTTAATGTGCGACCAAAATGGCGGGTTGAAGTGGGCCAACCCATTGCAGGTCGGCTTAGCCCACGAACCCGCACTTAAAAAACATAAAAGAAAGAGAAAAAAATATAAATCTTATAAAAGAAAAACCTAATCATTACCCTCTTAATTTTCCCTTCACTACACTTGGCTATTTTTTAGCTGTTGAATATTGATTATATAATTTTTATGGGGGTGATGTTTTAAACTTTTAAATTTTATGTTTATTATTTTTTTAGTCCTTTTATCAATATTTTTTCTTTTATATTTATTAGACATTTACATGCTTCTGTTTAACATAAGTAACATAATATCAATTGATAATTCCTATTATGTATTTTTCCTTACCACACCAAAGAAAGAAACTGGAATGAATTCTAATTTTTATTAGTTAAAATAAATCCTTTTATGTTCAAATAAAAAATTTCAATATAGAAGTCTATAATTTTTTCATGCACGATAATCATCTAAGATTAGTATATAGGTAGTTGGTGCGATAAAAAGAAATATATTCTATATTTACATTATTTAAAATTTAAATTTAAATTTAAATTTGAATTCTTATAAATTTTTTTAATAAAAAAATATATTAGCGAGTTCGTGAGCCAGCCCTCACAACCCACCAACCTACGTAAGACAGGTAGGGCTAAAAATTTTGGCCTGCATAGCAATGTGTACCAAATTAAGCTAGCCCGCCTAACCCACAGACTAACACTGGGTATAGCGGGCTGACCCGCATAACCCGATTGCATAGCTCTAGTAGGGATAAGGTTTTGCCGAAGAGATCAAGAACAATCCAATTGTATCTCAAGGCCTTAAATGGAGCTTGTGTGTGCGTGGTGGATTCTAAAATGGATGATTGGCCTCAGCATCACGTCGAACCTGCCGAACTCACTAATGAAACCATCTTTGATGACTGTCTAAAGCACACTACAAGAGTAGGAACATCAATCTGTCTTGATAAGAAAGAGAGCTTGTTTACATTCCTGCAGGTGAATAAGGGCGTCTTCACATGGTCAATATCTAACTTGCCTAGCATTAGCCTAGGTATGATCACTCATCAACTGAATATAAACAAAACTTAGAGGCCAATTCAATAGAAAAGCAAGCACTTTGCTCCTAAACGATAAGCCACCATCAAAGAGGACATCTAAAAGCTCTTGTGTGTCGGATTTATGAGAGAGGAGAATGCAAACAACCTAAAAATTGTATTTTGAATGAAAAAGGCTTACGTTCATCATGTTTAGCCATAATACACTTCTACAAAATAAGAGATAAGCTCTTGTGAAGTCCGTCAGTTAATGGGCTTAACCCTATGAAAAAAAATGAATAAAATAAAGGTTCCACATTAATGAGATTTGTCATCATCTCCTCCAAGTAAAATGCTATTGTACGAAAGCTATTAAGCCGAAGCTCAACTAGAACATCAAGATCGGTAAAGGCCTTGGGAGTTTAAAGAACTCTATCCTCTCATACCAATCAAGCTCAGGTAACTCCCTCTCAATGATAACTCCCATAAAGAGCTCAGGTAACTTCTTTTTTAAGGTAACTCCACCAAAGAACATCAAGATTGGTAGGGACCTCAAAGTTTAAAGAAATCTACCCTTTCATGCCGATCAAGGTTGAGTAACTCCCTCTCAAGGATAACTCCCATAAAGAGATTGGCTAACATCCTTTCGGAGGTGACTCCACCAATGAACGTCGAGGTCAGCATGGGCTTTGCAAGTCTAAAGAACTACGCCCTGTCATGCCAATTGACCTTGGTAATGCTCTGTCAAACGTAATTCCCATAAAGAGCTCTGGTAACTCCCTCTCAAGGTAACTCCCATAAAGTGATCGAGTAACTCCCTCTTGAGGGAAGTGATTCCCACCAATGAACATCGAGATCGTCTTAAGCCTCTTGAGTATAAAGAACTCTACCTTTTAATGAGAATCGACTCAAGTAACTCGTTCTAACGGGTAATTCCCATAAAGAGCCTAGGTAACTCCCTCTTAAGAGTGACTCCCATAAAGAGCTTGAGTAACCACCTTTTAGGGGTATCTCCCTTGAAGAGCTTGGGTAACTCCCTTTTGAGCGTTACTCCTACCCATGAACATTAAGATTAACAGGGGCCTCGAGAGTTTAAAGAACTCTACTATCTCATACCAATCGAGCTTGGGTGATTCCTTTCAAGGGTAACTTCTATAAAGAATTGGTTAACTCCCTTTCGAAGGTGACTCCTACCAATAAACATTGAGGTAGGTAGGGGTCTCGAGAGTTTAAAGAACTCTGTCATCTCTTGCTGATCGAGTTTGGGTAACGCCCTCTCAAGGGCATTTTCAATGAAAAGCTCAAATAACTCCCTCTCAAAGGTAACACCTAGAAAGAGCTTTGATAACTCCTTTTCAAGTGTAACTCTCACTAAGGAACATCAAAATTGGTAGGGGCCTTGGGAGTTTTAAAGAAATCTCCTTCTCATGTTGATCAAGCTAGGGTAACTCTTATAAAGAGATTATGCAACGTCCTTTCTAGGGTAAATCCTACCAATGAACATTGATGTTGGTAGGGGCCTTGGGAGTTTAAAGAACTCCACCAGATCATGTTGATTGAGCTCATGTAATGCCCTCTCAAGTGTAACTCTGACAAAAAGCTTGGGTAACACCCTCTTAAGGATAACTCCCAAAAAGAGATCAGGTAACTCCATCTTAGGGGTGATTCCCACCAAAGAGCATCAAGATCATCTTGAACCTTAGGAGTTTAAAGAACTCTACCCTATATTGCAAACCGAGCTTAGGTAACTCCCTCTCAAAGGTAACTCCCATAAAGGGCTTGTGTAAGTCTCTGTCAAGAGTAAATCCAACAAAGAGCTCTAGTAGCCTCCCTCAAAGGTAACTCCGTTAAAGAGCTCAGGTAACTCCCTTTTAAGGGTGACTTCCACCAATGAACATCGAGATCGGTAGGGGTCTCGGAAGTTTAAAGAGCTATATCCTCTTATATCGATTAAGCTTAGGTAACTACTATAAAGGGATCAAGTAACTCCCTTTTGAAGGTGACTCTCACCAATGAAGATTGACGATGATAGGGGCCTTGGACACTTGAAGAACTCCACCCTCTCATGCCGATTGAACTTGGGCAACTCCTTAAGGGTAAAGCCCAAGTAAATACATTTTAAAGGTGACTCCTACCAATGAGCATCGAGGTTGGCAAAAACCTTGAGAATTTAAAGAACTCCCCTCTTTCGTATTGATCGAGTTCATGTAAATTTCCCTCAATGGTAACTCTCATAAAGAGCTTAGGTAACTCCCTTTCAAGGGTAAGTCCGATAAAGAGCATAGGTGGCAAAATAGTATATTATATGTAAGAACCAAACGACTTTTTATGGCAAAAATAACCTTAGAAACGGATAAATCTTTTCAAATAGGTAGAAAACGATATATTATATACGAAATTCCGAGCTAAAATGAGCAAGTTATGGCCATTTTAAGTTGGAATTTCCACCTATATGAATTTTACCGCAACTAGAAAATAGAATTAGAAGCTTTGACTAGAAATTCCATGAAACACTCATTTTGGGTATTTCCTTTGTTGAGGAACCGAGGAGGAGGACATGTACTACCCTGAGGACTATTTCGACTAAGGGAGTATTTCCCTTATTTTTCATGCTTATGTTTGTTCTTGTAATTTAGTTGCAATAGACTTAAGAAAAGATAAAATTGAAGATGCATGTGTTTATAACATGTTGAAAGAATATTAAGTATATCGAGCCATGAATTGCTTGTAATGAATTGTATGTTTATTATCATGTTGAAGTGTCTGAAATTGGTTGATCACTTACAAGAAATTGACATTTAATGGCTAGGCTCTAAATAAAAATTGATGCATGCACTTCATGAGTTGATTCACATTGCATTTGCTATTGTACAATTGGTGGGACAAGTGTATGATAATGGTGGTAGGCATAACTGATATATTATGTATATGGCGAGTAGGAGCCGATAAGATCTACAAATTGATGGCTAGTAGGAGCCAGTAATAACTACATATTTTGATGGCGAATAGGAGTCGATAAGATCTATAAAAATGATTTTTAAAGAAATGATGGCTGTAATGGGATGAAATACCCATCCCCAAATGAAGGGCGTAGTTCATTCAACATATGATTCCCGGAAAATCATATGTCTTGTATGCTCACGTGCTTATTGCATTCCATTTGCTTGTCTAATAAACTTGGTTGTTATTTTGTTTAAGTATGATTAGTAGGATTATACTCACTAAGCCCATAAAGCTTACGCCCTTATAGATATTTGTATTTACAGGAACACCTATTTTTATACCCGAAGTCTTCTCGTATCCGCATAAGTTTTCTTTTGAGAACTTTTAAAGGAAATCTACTTGAAGGATTAGACTAGAATTCCTTTAAAATCTTTTGATATAGTATTTAAGTTTTTATAAATACTATTAGTATCTTGATCCTTGGAGTTTTAGCAGAGGTATACCCTTAAGATTCATGTAATAGACTTTTATTATTATTATGAACTATCTTTATTTCTAGGTTCTATGTTTATTATTATTTGCTTAGACCAAACTTCCTAAAAGTATCTCCTATTACCATGTTAGACGCTTACATGTAATATCGAGACTTTCGCGTGACTAAGGTAGTCATTATTAAGTCTTGATATTATATGTGGTGAAATGCCATGTTTAGAGTATCCCTCGGGGCGTGACAAATATAATTTCATAGGTGACCAAGCAATTCGTAAACAATTATAATCATGACATATGGACATTCATCAATTAATCAACCGGTTTCAATATACTTAGCACGTTTTTCTCAATACATCATGAAAGCATACATAATCCCATAATTTCCCATCATGCATTTCCATTTTTATCTTGGCCTATCCATCTAATGCAATTATGAATTACAAGCACAACAAGGAATCGTAAATAGGAAGTATGACTCACTTAGCCATGGTCTCCAGTCTCTATTCGTAATAATCCAGGGTTAAAGAATCCGCCGATTTGAAATCACCTAAACGAAAAAAATACCCAAATGAGTATTTCAAGCCATAACTAATTCTAACTCATTAAACAAAAACTTTCAAGTTTGTAATTTTCATGGTTAGTGAAAATTCCACCTTAAAACGGTCACAATTTGGTCATTTTATCTCTGAATTTCACAAATAAGTAGTCGATTTCTAACCACTTTGAAAGACGTATCTAATTCTAATGTCATTCCTAAGTTTTGAAAACTTTTAGGCCTCAGAAAGTTCGGATCAGATCTGATCAGTAGGTAAATTTACATTGTTTCTACCATGTATATTTAATGTACATGCAATATCAAAAAATTAATATCATGAATGAAATGTTATGAGCTATCTATATGTATGTTCTTGATGATACTTGGTTAAAAGGAATTTTTTTAATGAATTTTACTTTGAGAAAACTTCAAGAATACTTGATTTAGAAAAACTAATTTTGTTTCTTGAAAAATCATCTTTATTTTTGCTAAAATAAAGCCTTGATGACCTATGTTCCTAATGCCCTCATTAATTTAAAAAATTTCTTCATTTAGGAGTTGGAAAATGGACATTTAAATAAGGTTCTTGCCTAGTTAAGAATTTTGCAAGAATTGTTGGTGATGAAAATAGAGTTTGATTTATGAATTTAAACTTTTCCTTTGTTTTAGAAATATTATTTGATAAAATTCATTTTTTCTTGCTAGAATTAAGTCCTTACTATACCTATTTCCAAAGACTTCTATTTCTCAATTAAAATCCTCATTTTGGAATTTGAAAATGGGTGTTTGAGCATGGTTCTTTTCTAAATCCGAATTTTTTAATTTGTTTTTGGGATTATTTCTTAGGTAAAACTCATTTGATCTTTCTAAAATTAAGTCATAATCAAACCTATTCCCTAAGGTTTCCACTTTTTTTTTAAAACTCTTATTTTGGGGTTGGAAAATAGGTTTTTACATATCAACTCCTCCTAGTTACAAATTTCATGTTCTTGTTGGAGTTGAGACAAAGTTCTAACTTAACTTTTGTAAACTTTTCTTATTTTTAAAATATCTCTTAGTAAAACTAGATTTAACTCATCAAAATCATTCTTTTATGACACCTATTTCATAGGCCTTTCATATTTTATATAAAATCTTCATTTTGGAGTTAGAAAATAGGTTTTCAAAATGGGTGCCTTTTTAAATCCGAATTTAAAATTTTGTTTTTGATGGAAACAAAAATAGATCTTGAGCTTTTGGCAACATCCTCATTAATACCATTATACTACAAGTCTTTTATCCACATAAGACAAATATTTATGGCATTTATATACTCAAAAACAAAATAGATCTATGATGACATTCATATTATGGATGCAAATGCAAGATAAACATTATGACAATGAGGTTAGTAGCAAGATATATTCACAAAAATATCAATATAAAAAATATATAGCAATAATATAGCGAGAATATAGCAAAACAACTTCAATAAGGAGATCCACAACATTGTGATAGCATGAACATCATGTTCAAGTGTTTCAACATCCCTTGCATAAAGCTCATGAGGATTTTGGTGGAATCACACATGTATGATCTTGTCATTATATGTTTTATTTGTGGTAGGGTTTAGATCTATTATCTATTAAGTTTTTGGAACAAGAAAACTTGAAGAAAAAGTTGTGTGTGTGTGTATGAGGTGGGGGGGAGCTCATGGCATAACGACGGAGAGGGGGAGAGTTGAGAGAAAATGTTTCAAATTGATTTGGTGGAAAAGAAAGAAAGGTATAAAGTGAAAGGCAGAAAAGGGTTTATATAAAAAATGGAATTACGATTTGTGTAATTGAATAATATAAAGAAAATAAAAAAAATTGGAGAGGTGAAAGAGGGGGGGGGTTGGGGAGGGATGGTGAGGCACCAGTTCTAGAATAGATGGGGGAGAGAGAGATGTGTGTGCCGCGTTGTGTAAGTTTCAAAATTAAATTAAGTAATTTAAGTAATAAAATTGTATTAGAAAATAATTTGTAAGGAATAAGATATAAGGATGGAAGAAATAGGTTGTAAGGATGTGAGAATAGGGTATGGTTGGTTGTACTTGGTGAATAGTAATGATTAGAAATCAAAAAGTAGATTAGATAATTAAATTATCGGTAATAATGAAAATACGATAAAAAGATTATAACTATAATTTTTATAAACTGAAAAATTCTTAAAATTATATTTTTGAATTCCTTATTAAATTTTGGTTCTAATGAGTCTTACGAAATATTTTTCTATTTTTGAGTCTTGAGGACCGATTTTCGAAAACAAATCCCGATTAGGTTCAAAACAAATGAATTTCTGCGAAATCTGATCTTTTATGTTTTGATATATTATTTAGAACTATATTTTATAGCTAACTCATTTTTATTGTTCTAGGGTTTTGATCTCGATATTACCGAACTTAGGGTTCCTAGGTTCTATACTAGTTTTAGGTATTCTTTTAGGTTTTAGGTTTTCCATTTCTGATTTTGATTCTCTGAAACCAAGTTTGGTTTGCTAAGGAAACAGGGGCTTACAATGAATTTTACAAAATTTCTCTTTAAGTTTCTGCAAAGAAAATTAAAATCTCGAGTTTGTTACCAATGAGTGCCTTCTCATTATATCTATTATTTTTATATTTTCCTATCTTCAAAAAATAAATTTACTTTTTTAATTCGGTTCATTAAGTTGTTTGCTAATTTTATTTCCTAAGTGAATTTTTAATTAGTGAGTTACTCTTGAACTTGATTTAGAAAAATTGTTTGGTTCTTAATATTTTTCAAAGTGCTGGTATAATTCCTATAAATAAGTTCTTAAGAAAAATGTGCATAACGAAGAATTATCAATATCAAAATTTATACAAATTTACTTTATCAATTTGGAACTAATGTAGTTGAACTATTATCATAATTTTAGTGAAAATTTCTCTTAAGTATTAAAATGATGTTTCTTGAGAGTTTAGTTTCATGAAAGAGAATAACTCCTTTTATTTCTTGGAAATCTTTATTAAGACAATAACATTATTATCCTACATGAATATGAACTTGTAGCTATGTAAAAAGAATAACTCATATAGAAAATAAAAAACATAGGGAATTAAATAAAGAGTCAGATTAGTGAGCTTTGGGTTCTAAGAATATATATACATATTTATACTTAATAATATATAAGAGTTAGGTAGGAGCAAAAAAAAAAAAAAAAAACAACAAGAACATAACAACATTTGTAAATGAACATGGTGTTGAACAAGACATGAACAAGTTGTTGTTTTTCATGATTTCTTCCCTAGTATAATCCTTAGAGGGTTTTAGAAGCCAAAACAAACAAGGTGCTCATGTCATATTAACATGAAGAAAAGAGAGGGTTTAGATATTTACCCAAAGTAGAATATGGTGGATAGTAGTTGAATATAGAGTAAAATTCGTGAATATGGGTTTAAGAATGGGAGAGAGGCTCACGGCGCAAAGAGAGAAAAGATAGGATTTTTGAAGTGAATTTGGTAGAGTTTTGCTATGGTTTGGAAAGCATGTGTAAAGAATGAAGGAGGGAGGGAGTATTTATAGAGTTTTGGAGTGAAAATTAGCATGAATAAAATTAAATGAGAAAGAAAAACAATGGGCATGATCGAGGGAGAGGGGGTGCTAAATTTAGAAAGAAAGGGGGAGAGAAATTGATTAATTTTGTATTTTTTTAATGAAAAGTAAGTAATATATAAGATAAGTTTTGTATAAAGTAGTATTGAAAATGAAAATTGTAAGAAATAGGTGTGTAAGGTTGTAAGAGTATGTAATAAGAAAAAGTAGAGATAGTGAAATAGTGATAAATAATAACTTGAATAGTAAATAAGACAAATTAATATCGGTAGTAAAGAAAATACACGTAAAAAGGGTATATATAATATTTTTAGATGCCGAAAAATTTTGAAACTGATATTTTATGAATCCTCATCTTATTACGAGTCTAAACGTGTTATCAGATCATTTTCACTGTATCAAGTGTTAGGACCCTACTTTCAAAAAATATTCCATTAGGATCTGAAACGAACGAAATTTTGATGAATTTAGTATTTTCAAGTTGTGTCACATTATTTTAGACTATAACCTAAGATTATCTCATTTTTATTGTTTTAGGGTTTCAAGCATGAGATTGTCAAATCTAGATTCATTAGGGCTAGTTAATGACCTAGTTGACTATTTAGGGTTCTGGTTGACTTCTGGTCTTAGGGTTTATGCACAAAATCTATCATAAAATCTAAGGGTTTACATCCCATACCACCACCACCACCTCCCCCCCTCAACACATACACATGTAAGAAATGTTTTTTGTTCAAAAGTTGGTTTCATACCTAGTTTGTTGAACAGCCTTGAGTATTTTTGCCGAATCTCATCCTCAGCTTCCAAAGTAGCTTCCTCATGGAGTGATTCCTCCATAAAACTTTGACATATTTTGATTTCCTTGTTCCTGAGCATTTGTACTTTTCGGTCCAATTTGAACTGGGTGCTCCTCATAAGTCAGATTCTCCTTTAACCATACTGATTTTAGTTCCATGATCTGGTCAGGGTCAGGTATATGTTTTCTTAACAGTGAATCATAGAACACGTTATGAACTCCCAACAAATTCGATGACAATGTCCTGCGGTAAGCCAAATCTCCCACTCTTTTAAGTACTTCAGATGGACTGATATACCTTGGGCTTAGCTTCCCTTGCACTTGCACTCGATATATGCTCTTTATAGGATTTACTTTCAAATATACATGATCTCAGACATTAAACTCAAGAACTCGTCCCTTCTTATCCGTCCAACTCTTCTATCTATCTTGAGTTTTCTTTCTTTCTATGTTAGATAATTCAGACTTTACTCGCGGCATCCTAAATAAGATCGGGTCCAATCACTAGCTTCTTTATGTCATCCTAAAATAAAGGCGATCTGTATCTTCATCCATATAAGGCTTCATAAGGTGGCATCTTGATGGTAGAATGGTAATTGTTATTGTAAGCAAATTCAACCAAAGGCAAGTGTGCTTCCTAGCTTCCTTTAAATTCAATAACACATGCCTGTAGCATATCTTCTACAGTTTGAATCTTCTGCTCTGATTGTCCATCAGTTTGAGGATGATATGCAATGCTGAAATGTAGCTTGGTCCCCATATGCTTTTGTAAACTCGTCCAAAACTTCGATAAGAACATTGGTTCTCGATCAGACACAATTCTAGCTAGGACTCTATGTAACCTCTTAATTTCCTTTACATACAACCTAGCGAGCTAATCCATCGAATAGGTAAAATTAATGGGAATGAAGTACATTGACTTAGTGAGACGATCCACTATGACCCATATAGCATCGTATCTTGCTGACATCCTCGATTATGCATACACAAAGTCCATTGCGATCTAATCCCACTTCCATTCTGGGATGGTCAGGGGTTTCAACAATCCTCTCGATCTTTATGGCTTAATTTTCACTTGATGGCATATTGGACACTTTCTAACAAAATCAACCACATCTCTTTTCATGCCATTGCACCAGTAGTGACTCTTAAGGTCCTGATATATTTTAGTTCCCTTAGGATGCATGGTGTATCCTGAATTGTGTGCTTCACTAATAATTTCTTTCCTTATCTCTTTATCATCCGAAACACATAATCTCGCTTTCTTCCATCTACATCTTCATCATCTATCCCAAAATCAGAATACTCCCCTTCATGCACTTCTTGTTTCACCTTTTACATTGCATCATCATAGCGTTGCGCTTCCTTGACTCTTTCTATTAAGATTGGTTCTGTAACCAAGTTGGAGATTTCTGCTTCCACATCTTGTCCTATGAACTCGATACTTAGCTTCTCAAATTCATTTACCAAGTCTTTTTGGCTTGTGAGCAAGGATATAACTTCCTTATGATTCTTTCGAGTTAATGCATCTGTAACGACATTCACTTTTCCTGGATAATTGTTTATTCCGAGATCATAATCTTTAATCAACTCTGGCCATCTCCTTTGTCTCATGTTCAATTTTTTTAGTGTGAACAAATACTTGAGGCTCTTATGGTCCGTGCAGATTTCACATCTTTATCCACAAAGCTAGTGCCTCCATAACTTGAGTGTAAATACCATTATGGCTAGCTCACGATCATGAGTCAGGTAATTTTGCTCATGTGGTCTTAGCTCTTGTGAAGCATAGGCAATCGCCTTTCCATCTTGCATTAGTATACATCTGAGACCATTTCTTGAAGCGTTGCTATGTATTGTGTGGGGCTTTTCTAGATTTGGTCATACCACAATTCATGCCTAAACAAGCTGTTGCTTAAGCTTTTGAAAGCTTTGTTCTCTCTTTTCTGTTCATTCTTTTAAGTTCACTGAGTCAAAGGCTTAGCTATTTAAGAAAAGCCCTTTACAAATTTCCTGTAATAACCAACTAGACCTAGAAAACTTCTTACTTCTATCACAATCGTTGGTGGTTTCTATTCCACTACCGCTTTTATATTTTTAGGGTCCACAAATATTCCTTCTTTTGACACTACATGACCTAAGAAAGAAATTCAATCCAATGAAAAATCATACTTCGGCAATTTGGCATACAACGTATGTTCCCTCTACATTTGTAGTGCCATCCGTAGATGTTCACCATGTTACTTCTGCATCTTTGGATAGACGAGAATGTCATCAATAAACACTATGACATACTTATCCAATAGAGGTTTGTACACTCAGTTCATCAAATCTATAAAAGGTAGCGGATGCGTCTGTTAACCCGAAAGGCATCACCCAAAACTCATAGTGCCCGTATCTTGTTTGGAAAACTGTCTTCGATATATCTTTAGGATTAATTCTTAATAAGTGGTATCCAAAATGCAAATCAATGTGTGAGAATACACTTGCTCCTTGTAAGTGATCAAAGAGAGCATCGATTTGCAGTAATGGGTACTTTTTTTTTATTGTGACCTTATAAAGCTCTCGATAATCGTTGCACAACCTCATGGATCCATCTTTCTTTTTCACAATCAATATCGAAGCTCCCTAAGGTGAAATACTTAGTCTAATAAATCATTGATCTAGCAACTCTTGTACTTGCTTCTTTAGCTCCTTCAGCTCTACGGGTGCCATGTAATAGGGTGCCTTTGATATTGGTTCCGTATTGGCTATCGAATTGATCTCAAAGTCAATCTCTCGTTCTAGTGGTAACCTAGGTAATTCATCCCGAAAAACATCTGGGAATTCACTAACGATGGGGTTGTTATCCAAGATAGGTTCCTCCTTTTCATCTGCTGTATTACCAATATAACCATCAATACCTTCTTCGACGTCCTTTAACAGCTCGAATGAATATAACTCCTTCCTTCTTGAAATTACAAACATAACAACGAATACAACTCTTTTCCCATTTTGTTCCAAGAATTTTATTTTCTTATTCCAACAATCAATCGTAGCTTTGGTTAACGATAACAAACTTGTACCTAAAATCACTTCATATTTATTCATTTCCAACGCTATAAGATCACAAGTTGAAAGACATCCTTGAATCACCAAAGGGCAATCTCTCAATATCTCTTTCATCACTACGACACTACTCGTGGGGGTCTGATAAGATCATATTCTACACAACTTTTAATGTCCAATTGGTGATTAATCTATCTCAATTTCTATGAAAATTGCTAAAATTGGTACTTGGAATCGTTTAAGTTAATGTTTTAGGACTAGATTGAACAAGAAAAGCCAAACAAGGAAGTTTGAACAAGAAATTGTGAAATCTCAAGGGTATGCCGGCTTTTCTGGAGCCTACACCGCTAGCATACAATTGGCCTAGAGGAAGAACAGATTGCAAAACTTCAGCACTACCTCTACACTATCGGCCTTGACTCAGCTTTGAAGAGGAACAAAATAAAAAACTTAAAGGCCAGCAAAATTGTCCTCTATGCCGTTGACCTTGAGGCGATGTAAGTTGAAGGTTAGTAAGCAAGATTTAAGCACTAGCTCAACACTGCTAGTGTAGAAGAGAGAAATAGATAGCTTCTGCAATTTCATCCAATGCTAGCTTTATGGGAATCAACGCCGCCGGCATTGGCACGGCTTTGAGTATCCACATAATTGAAATTTTAAAGGCTGTCACCTATACGGCCGGTCCTAAAGTAGATCTGGCTAGCCTTTGATGTTTCCATTATACATCGACATATGAAACCTTATGCTGTCGGTGTTTAAGCAGCATAAGTCATCTATGGAATGCAAATTGTTAAGGCCAAAGCCAAGGTTGCCAGTGTTCAAGAATCATAGCTATGTACATTGCCTGTGTTGAAAGTGTAACTGTCGGCGTATACTTTGTAACTGCAGAATTCAAATCAAAAGTCTAGAATTCTTTATATATAAGCTAGGGTTTTCTTCACAATTGGGAGAGACGAATGAGATACGAATTAAAGTAGCTTTTCTTTCTTTGATAGAATTTGTTAGAGATTTTGAGAGAGTGTGAATTTGGAGCTTTGTATTAACAAGATTTTGCAAGTGAAGATCTTAACATTTGAATTGGTGATATCTAATCTTACTTTTTCTATGCAATTCATCTGTTTGATTTCACTGATTAATATGTCATTTGCAATTTCTCATTTGATTGTTGAATCATTATCCATGAGTAGCTAAATTTTCATTGTAGGAAGTTGATGAAGCCTTAAGCATGTTAATATGATCTTTGAAATTATGTTATATGGTTTTTAGTGTTATGGAATATTCATGTTGAATTCCTATTATACATCTTATTTTTGTAGGGAATTTGATTTATAAGAATCTTGATAACTCAAAAGGGAAATTAGGGTTAATAGGAATTCATGAATTAAGGTTAAATAACAATTGCGGAAGTGGTAGAGTTTGATCTGATTTAGAAATTGTCCATTATTATTCATGCAATGTTTTATGTTGATTTCTCACTAAGGGATTGGGCCAAGTTGATTTAAATCATTAGTCAATTATAGAATCAGGAGATTTGTAATTGAGAATTAGATTCCACAAGTAATTTATTTAGCGGAAGCTATTAGATTATTTTGTGGTTTAAAAGATATTGAAACTTGATTGAGAGTTTTAGATCTTGATAATTTTATATGAATATCCATAAGTCTAATTATCAATATAACATGATTTCAAGTTGATTAGCAATGTTTAGGTGGATCCTTTTCCTTTCCACATCCTTTTGATATATATCTTTCTAACACTCTCATTGCATTCATAGATTGTTGTCAATTTAGAATAGAAATAGATAATTAGCTAAATTATAAAAAATATTACTTAAATATTAGTTGAAGCTAATACTAGTCTAGTAATTAAAGTGATCATCGTAGGGACGATACTCTACTCACTTTTGTATTACTTGATCAGACTCAGTATACTTGCTGGAAGAATTCATACTTTATTTATATACACATTTCAAGCGGATCAAGTTTTTGGCACCGTTGCCAGGGATCCAATTACTATTAGACTACATTTAGTTTTGCTAATAGTTTAGGCACTTTTTTCTAGGGTTTGATTGTTTTCTTTTCTTGTTGCAGGTCATACGCATAGGAGTAGAAGTCAGGAGCTTCTACCAATTGACCTCGAAATTAAAAGAACTCTTCATCAACAAATAAGAGAAAACAGAAGGCGAGAGGAAGTGCTACAAGTAGAAAAAATGGCAGAAAATGAAGCATGGAACAATGCAGGAAACAATTATAAAAAAAACAATCAGATCTAAGTTGCACCTGCTCGACCACTTTAGGATTATACGGTGCCTACTGTTTAAGGTCTCGTTGTGAGAAGGTTAGTTGTTCAGATCAACAATTTTAAGCTTAAACCAGCATTGATTCAAATGGTTGAGTCACATCAATTTGGAGGATACCCTAATGAGACATCAAATGAGCAGATTGCCAAGAGCAGCATCCAAAGCCATACGCTTTTCGTTGGCTTAATCATTAGGGAGCTATTCATGTGCACAAATAGGTTCATGTACCTATCTCCATTGTTGAATATATTGATGATTTACTATTTGATGTAATACCCATGGATGCTACACACTTGATTCTTAGAAGACCATGGCATATGACCTTCGAGTTATATTTGATGGGTACAAGAATGAGTACACTATTTAGCACCAGAGCAAGACGTACAAGTTGATGTCAATGAGTTATGAAGAGGTGCAGCAGGCCAATATGTTGCATATTAAGAAGATCAAGGGTTTGAGGAGTTTGTTTACATGGACTAGCAGGATGACCAATTCTAATCCAACTCGAAATGTTTAGAAATTAAAGAATTAAGACAAGGGTGAATCTTCTTAAAACCAGGGGTAACGATAGGAATCAGCAAGCCTGAAATCATTGGAAAGGAAAGCAAATTTAAGGTTGACACAAAAGATTAAAAGCTTGAAGCCTCGTACATTAGCCCTTAATTGTTTTGATGTCTTGTCAAATTTCTTTTGTGGATTTTCGAATTTCTTTGTAGGAATTATTACAATTATGTTAATCAGTCAGGCAACTGATATAATTATGTTTTTTCGTTATGTTACATAACTACCACAATTATATTTTTCAGTTACGTTTTCAGTTATGTAACTGCCACAATTATATTTTCTTTAGTTACATAACTACCTTATAATAAGCCTATATATAAAGACTAGTAAACACTCAAGATAGATATAGAAGTTTTTATCATACCTTTTAAAATATTTGAAAGCATTTTTAAGTGTGAAACCCTTTGTGATAATTTTGAATATTGAGTTTTGATTCTCTTTATTCTTGAGTTCTTATCAATTCTTGTGTCATATAGAATTGTGGTGAACCCTGTTATTAGAGTCTTGCGATTCTTTTAACACCGTAATTAATTTATAGAGCGTGGTCCCTATCATTCTATAATCTAATCACAAACCAGTTTAATTTTATTGTTTGTGGTTCCTATCGAATAATAATTTTATCCATATCGTTTTTATTGGAAAACCCTAAAAATTCACATCAAGATTTAAACCCCTCAAGCTCCCATCGGATTTGGAGAAAAATAGCGGTGGAAAAAGCTTCTAACCATAGATATAGAGGTGCATAACTATGAAATAACATTGTCATACCTAGTTCACATATAATAGTTGTAAGCCCTTAGATTTTTCTATATATATAAGTAAACCCTAAGAACTGGAGATCAAATTGGAACCCTAAAGTTAACCTAGTTCTATGTTTAGTCTAGTGAATCTAGATCCAGCAATCCCACGTTCTTAAACCCTAAACAACGGAATTGAGATAATTGTAGATAATAGTTCATAATAATATAAGAAAGCTTAAAAATATCAGATTCGTTAATTTTCAGTGTGTTTTGTATCCAAACGGGACCAGTTTTCGAAAACCATGCCCTAGTACACCGAATGATGAAAATATTCCGACAATACCATTAGACTTGTAAAAATATAAGATTTTCAAAAATATTAGTTTTAGAATTTTTCGATAACTAAAAATATTAGATATAAGTCGTTTGCGTGTATTTCCTTTAATATCAATATTTTAATTATCTAGTCTACTATTCATAGTACTATTTCTGCTATTCATTACTATTTTACTATCTCTACTTTTTCTTACAACTTTTTCTTACACTCTACCATACCTATTTCTTACATTTACTTTTCCCATAAAATATACATCATATCTTACTTTTCATTACAAAACAAATTGAATCAATTTCTCTCTCATTTTCCTCTTGTTGCCGTCCATACTTTTTCTCTCTTATCACTCTCAATTTATTTTCTTTTTCATTTTATTTAATTACATCTAATTTTCACTGCAAAATTTTATAAATACCCCCCTTCTTCCTTCATTATTTTCCACACTTTCTTACCTTAACAAAACTCTTGCAAAATTATTTCTCAAACCGTCTCTCTACAAATTTCCTTTCAAATACTCTTTTTTTTTTCCATCTCCATAAACTACTCATTCCTCTTTAGGAGAAATTCTAAACACACCATCACCTACCTTAAGTAAAACTTCTTCTATTTACTCACCATGTTCATATAACTTAACATGAGCTTAGTGTATGTTTCTTAGACTCATGATAGTTAAAGAAGCAACAATATTTTCATGTTTTGTTTTTGTTCTTGTTCTTGTCTAAATTTTCCATTATGTTATTATTGTGATGTTGTTGTTGTTATTATTATTTGCTCTAATCTAACTTCTATATGATATTATGTATGTTCATGTATATATATTTCCTAGAGCCTAAGTGCTCACTAACCTAACATCTTATTATTATTGCTCTTATTATTATGCTTTTTCTTTTCTTTTTTTTTTGGACTAGTCTATTCTTAGTCACGAGAAGCCTTGACGGAGCTAAGGCTTGCCATATTTGACCGGGATACCTTGATGAAGCTAAGATTCCCAATACTTGACCTTATTGTTATGCTCTTATTTATTCTTATATATATCTTATCTTATTATTTGATATTGTTATATTTCTCACATCTAGATATTCATAATCATGCATGAACATGTTGATATTGTCTCAACAAAAGAAAAAAGAGTTTTCTTAAAAGAAGAAAAATATGAACTCTCTTTAAAAATAAATTTTTATCATCTAGGAAATGAGTTTTCCATAAAAACTTAAAGTTTCATCTTAACAAATCTTTTAAAAAAATTAGATAAGTTCATCACAAGTTTTTAGTAATAATATTACATGAGATTTTATCAAGGAATACATAAAGTAAAGTTATCACATACAATCTTTTTAAACCAATGAAATAATAAAATTTCATTGAAACTTGATATTGCTAAATTATTGTTTAACAAAGGTTTTTCTTAAACTCATTTATTGAAGTTTTCTACCAATACTCTAAAATACTAAGGTCTAGACAAGTTTTACAAAATCATCAAAGAATAATCTTTTAGAGATAAGTCTTACTTAGGAAATAAAATTAGTAAATAACTTAGAAGATCATTATTATTATTATTTATTTAAAGTGGAAATAACCTTAGAAAAAAAATTAAGAACACATAAACATGACTACCTTAAGGAAATTTTTGTCTTACTAAGAAATACGTAGAAAAACTACATTTTTTCAACCATTAGAAATGAAGTTGTAGGGATGTTAAAAAGACTAAAATTATTTTTAGAAAATTTAATTACTCTCGAAGATTAAGAAATGAAGTTGAAAGGAAATAACACTCACTTATAATAATTTAAGAAATTTTTCCGATAAAACTAAAGTGATTTTTTTTTTTAGTCTTAGCATTTTTTAACCTTTAAGACACATTGTTTTGCAAAAATAATTGTTGAGACAACACCACTAAATTCATGCATACAATATGAGTCTACATATATATATTCAAAGGATTTTTCAACTATACAATATCCATATCTTTGTACAAAATTTTTGAATGAAGAAAAGCTTAGAAAATTGTGTTTTAAAAGCTAGGATTTTTGTATCAGTTTTGTACCCTACTGTTCTGAGGCCCAAATAACTCTTTTTGATTAAAAAAAAAACCTTAGAAATAGATAGGTCTTTTCGAGTAGATAGAAACGGTATATAATATGCGAAATTCCGAGTTAAAATGAGCAAGTTATGGCCATTTTAAGTTGGAATTTCCACTAATACGAATTTTGATGAATTCAATAAGATAGAGTTAGAGAATTTAAGTAGAACTTAGATGAAATACTCATTTTGAGTATTTTTTTTGTTTAGGTGTTGAGGACCAAGATCTTCTTTTTTCTCGAGGATTACTTCGATTGATAGAAGATCGTCATGGTCGAGTAGGTTTCTTTTACATTTTATTTATTCGCGCATATGCTTGTAGAATAGAGCACTAGATATTAGGAAAAGATAAAAATTAATATGCATGTGGGTTATCATGGGAGTCATGTGATTGGCTATGTGTAATCAATGAACGATAAGTATATCGGAGCCAGATTTATTGATTATTATAATTACCTCTATGTATGTATTGCTATGTGTGCAATTATTACTTGATCGCCTTAAATGAATTAATGTCGGATTGGAAATTCCCTTGAACTAAATTGTTCATGCATGTTACTTAGAATATCATTTCGCATTTTTACAACTACTCCTCAGCATGGGACTAGAAAGGTAAGCTGTCTAGCTACATCTTGAGGAATTAGGACGTTTGGGGAGTACAATCTCAACATATAGCCGAGTCGGATCGATCACTTTAGGTAAGGAAAGCCCAGAGACTAGTAGTAAGGTTAATTGGAAACCCAAGACACGTGCAAAATTTTAAGGAGGTCGATTAGGGCCTAGTTCAAATCATTTCCTAACCGTCAATGGAGGGGTAAATCCATCTTACATACGAAACCAGATAGTCATATGTATTGTTTGATCATATGGTTGCTTGCATTTTATATACTTGTTTAATAAACTTGTTTGAATGCTTGTTATAAGTACTTTTGTGTAAGGATTATCTCAGTAAGCTAGTTATGCTTATTCCCCAATAGATTTTTGATGTTACAGGATCTTTGTTTCACATCTGAGACCACCTTGATCATCCTAGTAGAATCTATGTTTTGGGAAGCTTTTGGAGGAATCTTGTTTTGAAGTCTTAGATAAGATTTCTTCTAAAATCTTCTAGCTTTAGTTATTTGTCTAAGTAAGATTATGTTATTATGGAGACTTACCAGGGGAATGCCCTGTAGAAGTTGTAAGACTTTATATTTTGATAAATTATATTAAGTATTATTTTGCATGTTCTACGACCAATCTCTTAAAATACATAACTCCACTGGTCTCCGTTTGTTGTGAATATACACATTGTACCCATATGAAAGCTTCCGAGTGACTGAGGTAGTCATTCTTAAGTTTTAATATTGTGTACAGTGGGCTGTCATGTTTAGGATATCCATTGGCATGTGACAATAGGTGTTGTCGCTCAACCATACCTAGTTGTTTCGTAGTATAGGGACAAGAGATCTGATGAGTAATTCTAGTGGTAAGATAACAAAATGATAATCAAGAATTAACCAATTCTCCCCCACCATTAGGGTGGAAGATTTTTATTTCCTTATTGAATTGGTGCTCAACATATTGTTCAAATGCTAAGTAGGCCACAAAGAAATCAAATTTATTTCTTAGAGGAATAATCCAAGTATACTTAGAGAAATCATCTACTAAACATGCATAGAATTGAAACTTGCCAATAGATAAAACTGAAGCAGGCCCCTATAGGTCACAATGTATCTTATAAAAAAACATTAGAACTAGAGTGTCTAGAAGAAAATGGAAGTTTACTTGATTTACCTAATTGACAACTATCACATAACTGATCTACTTTTGAAGAGCCTAAAACTTCAATTAACCCTTTATTTTTTAACAAGTGAATTATAGTAAATGGTGGATGGCCTAGACGCTAATGCCAAATGTCTAAAGTGCCAGATCTGAATCGATAAGAGAAATGTGCCTCTTTGTTTTCATGTTATGAGTGGATAGCCTGTGTTCTATTCCTTTACATAAAAATTATCGTTAGAAACTTCACAATTGATAGGAAATTGAGAGGTAAATTGACTTACTAAAAGAAAATTTTTCTTTAGATTGGGTACTAAAAGAACATCATGAAGAGGTAAGACATTGTTCTTTTATTTAATAGAATAATTTCCAACATTTGTTATTGGTAAAGAAGATGTATCTCCAATGATGATAGAATCAATTCCATTTTATTTATGGATATTTGTTAACATACCTTGCTGTTCAGTCATATGATTTGAAGCTCTGGCATCTGAAGTCCAATCTGTGTCAATAATATAATTGTCTAGTGTGAGTGCTGCAAGAGCTTGTCGGAGTTCATTGTTCCGATTTATTCTTTTTTTTTTTTTTTGTATCCACCAGCATATTTTGGCAATATGGTCTAGTTTGCTACAATATTGATAGATTGTATCACGATATAGCTCTCTTTTGGCAGTAGTCATCCGTCGTTCTTCAGGTGGTGGTGGTTTGCATTTTTGTGCATTGAGATTACCTGAATAGCCTCGGGATTGTTGTACTAGGAAACCACGACCTGCATAAGTGAAGGTGTTGTTTTGGTTCCTAAGCATGAGATTTCATGTTTGTTTTTGTTGTTGTCCATAGAAGGCTAAATGGGGAGTGAAAGGAGAGAGAGAAACATTAGATCGATTTGAGAACCAGTTCTGATGGTAATCTAAGTTTTGCAATTGTGAAATCAGTTCTATGCAGGTTGGTCTCGGGGGTTTTAGCATTGTTGTGGTGAAGGTTTCATATTATGGTCCAAGGCTTGTGAGAAGACAAAAAACCGTTTCTTGCTTAGGGATAGGTCTACCATTGGCAACAAGATTATCACACAAGCCTTTGAAGATTTGTATATGAACTGCAATAGTTTTGTTCTCATCTTTACGCAGATAGGTTAGCTGCTGTCGAAGTGTGAACTCTTGCTCTTTAGATTCTTGTGCATATGCTTCTTTAAGTACTTCCCATATTGCAAGTGCTATGTTTAACCAGATGACAAGTCCAAGAGCTTCTTTAAAGAAGGTTCTGATGATGCAACCCCCAAGAGGCCGATCATACTTTTGCTAAGCAATAAATTCTTTTATTAATGTTGATGAGGTGTTTCCTGTGTCTATGTTATCTAAGTTTTGAGGGGGAAATTTTGGTGGAATAGGAATTTCACTAATGAGATGATGGACTAAATCTTAGCTTTCTACTAAACCTAATACATGTTCTCTCCACAACGAGTACTTGGATGGGGTGAGTTTTAGGGTAACAAAGTTACCAACATAAACTCATGACGTGAAGAAGAGGTCGTATCTGCTTTGATACCAAGAGGAAAAACATAATTAAAAAGTTTTCTTAATGTGTTTTTATTAAATAATTCCACCATACATTGTTAGCTAGTGGATGCAGAATATATATCATTGATCATACGTGTGATAGATACAAATATGCCTAAAATAGTTCCTTAAAACTAGCAATCACTAAAAAATATTCAAAACGTATTAAATGTTTGAAGTTTCCTTTATCAAATAAACTACCATTTATGTAGGAAGTTGTTATTGTTATAAGTCCTTGACACTAGCCATATTCCTTGAATAGATATTTGAATGAGTATATCTCCCTTATCTCTCCATAAAATGTAGGATACACCTTCATATTCCTTAAATCGATAGATATTTGAATGAGTATAATCTCTCTTATCTCTCTATAAAATGTGGGATACACCTTATTACTCATAAAGTTCATCTGTTTGATT
Source organism: Combretum micranthum (assembly GCA_024138025.1). Taxonomy (NCBI): domain Eukaryota; kingdom Viridiplantae; phylum Streptophyta; class Magnoliopsida; order Myrtales; family Combretaceae; genus Combretum; species Combretum micranthum. Next base: position 614,694 of record JAMXBD010000402.1, on the reverse strand, counting down.
ATAACTCTAAAAGCTAATTTGTTTGGACCAGGTTTGCCAATAGTTTGAAGCTTAACAAAGCTGAACTGATAGGAAAATATAAATGATTAATAATATGTAATGCTAGCTATTAGTATTTAATAAACTCTAATAGAGCTAAATAAAGGCCAGCCACATCCTCACCAATTTCATTACACGGATCTATAACCATACCAGGCAGAAAAGACAGTAGAGGTGCTTCATGCAGGCTCAAGAGATATCCCGCTCTAAGGCACTTTGCCATATATAATACTTGGTTCCCTTACTCCAGACTAGTGAATTATTCTGATACAATCTGTAACGATTAGGAACTCCACCCACTAAGGTATTATCTGCTTTGACAAGATGCTGTACGATTTTGTCCTTAGTGTTAGCTATCTCTCAAGAGGTCACCCATCTCGAAAGTGTTTTCCATTTGAGCATACATAACTTTAAAACTCTGATGAACTCCAAACCATTACACCAAAAAATGTTTCTATAATTAGAGTTTCACTATCTTATATTTGAGGTATATTACAGATATAATTAAAGCAAGCAAGGGATCACGTTTTAGTTAATCTAAAGGAAGTATACAAGATCTTAAAAATCTCCTTTTTGTAACCAATGAGGGTGTTATCAAAATTCACTGTGATGGTTATCATCTTTGTAATATATGTTACCAGCATTTCTTATGATTTGATAAATTGTATTTTTTTCTAGCAAAATTTGTTGTTTTGATAATCTATCAACTTTTGCTCTAATTTTGTAAGCTAAATGTTTATCTAGTAAAATTAATCATTGTGATAAATATCAAATTGTAATCTATTGCCAACTCTTTTGTAACTTAGTAAGATTACACCATAACTAATAAAATGGTCTTTTTTTTATTACGAAATATACTCATTAATACAAACATTTTTCTCAAATTTGGTACAACATACAAATATCTAGTAAATATCTCCTTCTCGTTTTGATATATATCATATTTATGTTTAAATGCTGGCTAAATATGCTTTAACCTTGTATTGTTACTATCACAGAAATTCGCGTATTGCTTTTCCTTCCCGCTTTCCCCCTTGGCAATGTATTCATCCGTTCAGGTCCAATCGATGAGTAGACGACAGACGTCCCCGTCCTGGAAATAAACAAACGAAGGCGTGGGATGGCCTCAAGAGTGGAGACGTCTCAGAAACGGATGACTTAAAATAAGGACTCCGTATATAAATTTCAGAATTAAATAGAATCTTAATTTTAAGTCACTAAACCGACACTTTTACTATTAATTTCTCTTTGAGTATTATTAGTGTAACAACCCGTCATGTGTCATTCGCTTTATAAGAATATGTAAATGCTAAACAATATTATATCATAAGTAAACATTAATATTAAACTCCAAAACAAAGATATAAATAAATTTTTGTGACCCTTCAATTTTCATAAAAGTATACCAGAAACGAAAAGACACGAAACCCTTCGATCCTTATAACTAACAAAAAATGAGAAGACATGAAACTCTTCAATTTTTGTAACAGCACAGGAAACAAAAAGACATCTCATGTATTATATATTTGCAATGTAATACACATAAATAAAACTTATGATGATGGACCATAAAACCCTCTCATTTTATAATAAATGACACTACTATCCTTTATTATAAAATATTTTCCTTTATATTACATCATTCCCTCCTAAAAGAAACTTTCTTCCTCGAAAGTTACCTGGATTGCTGCAACTCCTTTAAATCATTGTTTCTAACTCCGTAATCCATGCTTCCATCTGCTTTTCGGCACTTAAGATGTTTTCTATTCCATCACTAATTTCAGACATCATATTTACTTATTTCCAAAACTCCTTTTCTTGCTTTCTTACATGATCATATCAATAAGTTATACAAATCATTAGATGTCTCCATAACTCGTAACTTTTACTGCCCAATTAGCTTCACTTCTTCTACAGCTACATGATACATCTCTAGAATATAAGATAAACTTATTGATAATATCCACTATGAAATCTTGTCTATGATTACTCGCTTTTCTACTAAAAATTCCCCTTATGTTAATCTTCAAATCAATTCCGTGAACAACGTTTAAATGGCTGAAAATCTTACAATTATAATTCTAACCTTAAATTCTAAAGATTCAAACCTTACATCAACCTGAAACTTCAAAGTTACCATATCATATACACTTCTATTAATTCAACTTATTATTTACCACTATTGCTCCTCATTGAAGCTCATTTATATCACTTGTGTATAATTCTTCTAATCTCAAAACACTGTTTAACTAACCACACTACTTCCAACACAATTTCTCAATTTCTGACATCCCTTCTTTATGTTTGTCACCAATGTATAGATGAGGACTAAAAATTAACACCTATGGTATTTACTAAATCTCTTAATATCGCCAAATGACTTCTAACTCTTCTTTTGACATCAATACTCCTAACATTCCAATATCTCTTTGATATTCAGCTCTCTTATGCACTTTGTTTCCTTGATTATTACTTTACAAATCCGTCCATGGTGTTCTCAGATTATACATGATTCTTCTCTACTTGAATTTGGTATCCTTCTACTCCTCTTTAATTTCTTAACAACCATCACGTCCTTCAAAATACTTATATGATATGCTTTAGAATATCAATCCAACTAATTAACACTTTCTGATCATCATGCCTTACCTCTAATTACTACTATTTTCATTGAATTTTCTTAAAACATAATCTCCTCATAATTCCGCAAACAACAATTAGAAAGCTCTAAATATAGGATAAGCTCCAAGTACATGATTTTTAATTTTTAAGCATAACTCCAAAGATCAAATCTTACATAAGGCTTTTATTTCAGATGATGTTAACACTTATGTTTCTATTGATATAATTAAATTTTTCCACTATTGTCAAACACCACAGTTAATCCACAACTTTCATTTATCATTTATGTCATTCTAATTGTCTCCGAAAACTTGTATTATTACTTTATATAACAATGTATATCTATGATCCCATATAGACCTTTCTAAGAATCATCCTAAAACTCATCATCATATATTAGTTCAGATGTCATCATTGTTCTTCACCCTTAGATTCCTTATACCTTACAATTCACTAAGATCATATTTTCTTCTTGCAACTGTTATTCCACATGTTCATTCATATCTTTATCAAATTCAACTATTCTTGTATATATACTAATTGTCTCCAAATTCTTATCACTTACTCTTCAATAATGATTCATCTCATTTACCTATAATCACATATCACCATGTCAACTACCTATTAGGATTTTCATTATATATCTGATTCCTTCTAGTCAACTCCTGTCATCTTTCTTTCACCTCCAACTTCTGTTTACTTAACATCTTTAGTACTGTCATCTCAAACTTTACTGTAATTCATTTTGAATACTTATCCAACTTACAGTATTAGCATTTTCTCTACCCTTACACTTGTCAAAAGCTTTCCATTAAGCAATCATTTATTTCCATACTTCCGTCATATACTATCCTTATTTCTCTTCACCATATAAAAAGGAAAATTAAAGAAATACATTAAATACATATAATTGTATTAATTTGGTTATTGCATTCCCAATTAATCATTAATAGATTAGTTATTTATTTTTATATGTCACATGCTTGTATTATCATTATTTATACTTTGTTGTTTTAATTTTTTATTTTTACTCGGAATTATGTTACATTTTTCCTTTTCATTTCAGTTGATTAATTTACTATCACATTAACAATGTTGACCATTGTCATAATTTGCAAATTTTAATGCATTTGTTTATTACTGTTAATGTTACAGTTATGAGGTCTATTGATCTAGGTATTTTGTTTTTTATTAGAGACATTTTTTTTCCTTCTCTTTTTTTTTATATCAATACTATAATTTTATTTTGTCTTTTGGTCTTCATTCATTGGGTCATGATATACATATTTATATGTATATATGTTTTTTCATATATTTTTTTTGTTTTGTTTATAATCAAGAAATTCTTAGCCTTTTATCATAAATTTGATTATGAGAGGGGCTAACAAGTATCAAGAGTAGCTGGACAGACCAGTACTAGACTAATATATGACTTGATTTTTAAGATAGGCATAAGACAAAAGGCTAGACATGACAAGATTGAACATGACACGAAATAACAAAACACGATGAAATTGTAGAAATGGCATTTAACGAATCAAGAGCAAACTAGGAACTCATCAGTCCTACCTCACATTTTCTTGTATTAGATTCATGATTATTACATTTTTGTATACTAATTGAAGATCCAATATATTGTAATTATTGTTAATTCTTAAAGCACTATATGAAAATTTGGTATAGTATTTTCTCATTTTCATTCTCTTATTTATACATTAATTAAAGTTCTAATATTTTAACTTTGTTATTTATGATTTAAAATCTTTAGAGATACCCATAAAATTTATCTTAATTCTTGTCCCTTTTTAATTTGCATCATTTAATTCAAATTATGGTTTCCTTTAAGCTTTGTTTGAAATTTATAATTGACAAGCATTAAAGTTTTGTTGATTATCATTAAGGATTTGTTGACTATCATTAATAATTTATTGACTAGTGTAGGTTTAACTTTTCTTCGTGAAAGTTATTATAACTATTAATTCCTTTATTTGTATAGATGTGTATATAGATATATATTCGCTTTAACTCATCTTAATAATTATTATTTTATAGGTTATAATTCAATGAAGGCCATTAACTTCTTGCATAAATCATTACATGTATTATGGTAAAAGTCTAAAAAGGTCACATATTTACTAAAGGGATATATATTTATATTTTATAATTTATAATTTCATGATTTTTTTTTAGCTTTATTTGTTTTACTGATCTCTTTTCTACATATTTTAGGGAGCAACAACTAAACAAGCAAAAATAAAATAACAAATACTTCAAATGTGTATATATATATATATATATATATGAAACTTAATGATAAATAAAATAAACATAATACATATAAATGATAAGCTGTAAAGAAAGAAACAACAAAGAAATCATATTTAGAAAGAAAAGAAACAATAAAGAGCTCATAATTAGAAGGTAAAATAAGAAAATCTTTCATGAAGAATAACAAGTCTTAAGCTTTCTACAAATACTAGCAATCCTATGATATCATAGGGTCTATCACACCTTATACACTTCCTCTTTGTATTATGATCTGTTGCTCTGTTCTGATGGGAAACCAACCTTTATCTCCAATTCTTGAGTAAGGATACACAATATCTATAGACAAAGCAAACTTACATGACCAAAACATTATAGAAACTACCAGATATCAACAAGACTAACTAGACAAACTACCTTAACTATTTGCTACACCTCTCATCATTGCTCAGCATCCTAAGGAATTCATAACTTAAATCTAATAAGATTAAAACCTATTGCTCTTATATCAATTAAGCTGTAACGCCCTAACATGAAGGCATTATAACCCGTCACGTGTCCTTCTCTTTATAAGAACATGCCAAGGCTAAACAATACTATACCACAAGTAAACATTAATATTAAACTCCAAAACTCACATCAAAGGGTAAAGATAAAAAGAAACTTTTGTGACCCTTCAATTTCTGTAACAATACACTAGAAACGAAAAGACACGAAACTCTTCAATTCTTGTAACAACACAAAAACGAAAAGACACAAAACCCTTCAATTTTTGTAACAGCAGAGGAAACGAAAAGATATCTCATGTATTATATATTTATCATATAATACACATAAATAAAACTTTTGAGGATGGACCATAAAACCCTCTCATTTTATAACAAATGACACTAATGCCCTTCATAATAAAATATTTTCCTTTATATTACAATTAGTCAATCCTTCTATGGTCCTATTTAGTTTGTTGGTTTTTGATCGTTTTGACAGACATCTTTTTTCATTGTTTTTAAATAGACTGTTTGTCAAGGGACAAATACAGACTTTTTTTACTCATAAAGAAATCAAGCAGATTAGATGCAAATTAGATACAAATAAGGTACAGATACAGATTATATACATATATAGATACGGATGAGTATTAGACAATTCAAATAAATATATGAAATGTCTTTAGTCCCATTGCCAACTATTTAACAGATTGTTAAAATTATTGTATTGGTTAACAAAGGAAGAATTTTAAAAGTCGGGGCACTAGAAAACTTTTATAGCCCCATCCCGAACTATTTAAACTGATTTTTAAGATCATTGTAACAGTTAATACGGGAAGAATTTCAATAGTCAGATTATGGATTAAGTAGACCCATAGACAAGGATTAAAAAATTTCGACGTTTTTAAAATCTTTTAAAAGCAGCAGAATATTTGTTTTTCGAAATCTTTTAAGTTCTTGAGAAAATACCGGAACCATTTCATTGGATGCTAATAGGAGACATATGTCAAATATGAAGCTGTAAGGTAATTTACATAATAGGCAAACCGCTTATTGAAATATAAATTTCCTTTTGGCATCGTTAAAATATCGACGACAACTAAGTAGGCAATAAAAAACAGGGGCAACTTGAAGGAAACACAATTGGAACAACACTATCAAGGACGTGACTTTTAATTCCTCTATATCATTATTTTGCCCTTTAAAAAAATTACAAAAAAGTGCTTTTAAAAAAGGTTTTCCGCGTGCATCATATATATGCGATCTTCCTAGAATCTTGTTGGCACCAAATAAAAGTTTTTATGATCATAAGGCTACAATTTGTTGTTCCAATTGCAATCTTCTTAAGATACAACTGATAAGATTGTGAGAGAATTACAAATGAACTCCTAAAGCGTTTTGGGAATTCTTAAAGTTACTTTCACGTCATTTGAAGATATACATTGCTCAAACAAGAGTCAAAATTCCGGAACTACTAGTAAAAAGAACCTAAATAACTACTATTTTAAGGATTTAGATAGTTTATGGGATCTGTAGAAATTTTTATAAGTCAGATATACGAAAGAATATGTAAAATTTTAGGGAGCTTAAGGGTTTGTTTGGATTGTCTGTTTTTCATCTGTATCTGTATCTTTTTTAAAATGATATGTATAAAATATATCCGATTTGCATCTAAATTTTATATATATTTGTTCTATTTGATCTTTTGATGAGAACTGTCAACTTTTTTTTATCTATATCTATTTCTTGATAAATAATTTATTAGAAAAAAGTTTGAAAAAGTGTCTGTATCTGCCGAAAAAAAGCTAAAACAAACAGACCCTAAATCCCCTCAACTGGTTGAAACTACGACAATAATGCCAAGAGTATCAATGGGATGGCCATTGCTCAAATCTGGTGAATTTTTAATAGGAAGGAAAGTAATATAGCTTTGTGCTAATGGTGAAGATAAGTTTTGACCAATTCAAAATGTGTGTTAGGAATGTAAAACGCCCACCTTACTAACAAAATTAAAGACACATTAGCATTTGGACAAAAAACAAAAAAAGGTAAAATGTGATTAACAAGTAAAAGGTGAATATAAGTTTTGACCGGTTCAAAAAAGTGTGTGTTATGAATGTAAAAGGCCAGCTAGAAACAGAGAAGAGAAAAAAAAAGAAAAAGAAAAAGGAAAGAAGTTACAATTGTCATCACTATCAGTGTTAGGAGTTAAAAAAATGGTGCATGCATGAATAGCTGGTAAAAGATGCTATTCATTAAGAATCAAGGTGAATCGCTACTTCTAGGTGCTATTTAACATCGTACAAGTTTTGCTAAATTGTATCTTGCACAAATGATTCATCAACAAAAATATAAATCACATTTCCTATATGCAATTTTGCATTGGTATATTAGTCATTATTTTTGTACAATTTGTATTTGTGTAAATTTTCTTTTTAGTATAAACTTGTTTCACCCTATTGAAATTACTTCTTACAATATGCTTTTCCAATTTCACACCCAAATGTTGAAGTTACTACATATCATGAATTTGCAATTATCATCATTTATACATGAAACTTTAAGGTTATTGAATATAATATCTGATTAAACTTTTACTTATAAAATTTGTTTTTCTTATACTTTAAAGAATTAATATGACAAATATTGCCTTTGGCGATGAACTACATTATTTAAAAAAAAAATTCATTTATTTGGATCCTTAAACTTATAGCAAATTCATTTATTTAGGTCCTCAAACTAATAAATTTTTTATTTTTTTATTTTGGTAGATTTTAGATTTGTTATAGCGTTGTAATTATCTTTTAGTTTACTTCATGTCTATAAGTTTTAGGGCGTTTCTATTTTTGGTAGATTTCTAATATTTATAGGTTGAGTAAAGTGTCTTGTATCCGAGACTAAGTGTTGATAACTATTTATAATCAATTTTTGTTGGATATAATGTAACACAAGCATGTGGAATATAAAATCGAGGGCTTGGATTTATAACAGCGGGCGTAGGAATTAGGTTGAACTACTCTTCGCTTGCACATTATTTTTTTCCCTTCTCTTTTATTTTTACATGTTTATTTTGTGCATACCACTTAATTCCAACATCACTTTATTCTTAATATTCTTCAAAGAAAGTCCTTTCACATCTTTTTATCTTTTATAAGTTCTTTATACTTTTATAGGACATACTTTGTAAACACCAGACACAAATTCCTATAAATTGGAGCAGTAAGGGTACATCTCTCGCTTTGGTTGAAGTTAAAATAAATTAATTATAATATGCTACCTACTTCATGATTAATTTTGTAGGCCAGCTAAATCAAGTGCGTCTAATAGAATTGACTTAAGGATATATATATTACGTCCTCGTGATAATGATCCATGCATAATGCATTTCTGTAATGTCCAATAATTCCAGACTTTACCAAGTGGTTTCTGAGTCAGATCGCAATTGCCTTGACTCTAAATCAAATAAAAAGTAAGAAGGAACGACGAAAAGAAAGATAAATAGATAAATAAATTAATAGGAAGCCATTCATATACCCTTTGAGAAAAGGGAAGTGAAGTTTGAGAAAGCGGTGATCACTGTGTTGCGAGTAAAGAATTCACGAGGCAAAGTAGAAGGCGAACTTGGTATTAGTTTGATAAGTTTTGTTTGTGGAATGATATATAGTAAAAATAGAATTGTATATTTTTGAATAATAATATATGTAAGTAATAATTATTTCATTTGTTTCTTTAAAGGCTATATAAGTAAATGCAGAAACATAGTGAAAAAGATTAGGGGATAATAATCATACTTTATTTACAAACTTTACTATGCAATCCATTGTCAACTGGAAAAAGCTTGCGGATGGTCACCGATAATGATTTTTTTTTTTTTTTTTAAATCCTAACAAGAAGTTTTTATTATAAGAAATCATGCTTTATTTACGATTTTTCTCAAGTGTTTGTGGTATCTATGGAACTTTTTTCAATTTGTCAATAGGTGGTGCTTCTGAAAAAAATATAATGGTTTTCTTTTCTTTTTTAATTTTTAAACACATTCTAACATATGATAAAAGCTAATGGATGAAGATTACATAAGATTAGCACTTACTCGTTCCTCGAAGATGTTAATGAATAATCTGATATGAGATTGTCGAAGCTAATTGAGGGGATGGAAAGCTACTTCGAGTAAAATAATAGTAATAATTGAGGTGACTTACTGTTGTTGACGCTCCATGTCGTCTACGAGAAACAATTATATTAATTAAGAAGTTACGTCGATGGCAGCGGATTAGATGACAAAACCCCCTTCTGATCGTGCGGCTGTGATTTACTAATTACTCTGTCATTCTGTTTTTCCATAAAACAATGTACTTTAATTTTTTATAAATTATATGTAATTAGATATCTAAACTTTAAATTAATCAATTTAGTACTTAAACCTAGAAATTAATTAACTTAGTATCTAAATTTTAAAATTGATTAATTTGATACTTGAAACACTTTAAAATTGATCAATTTAGTATATAAAAAAACTTGATAAAGCTACCATTGACATACACTAAAAGTTCTTTTATGTATTAAATTAATCAATTTAAAAATTTAAATATCTAATTATATATTTTATCAAAATTTAGTTTAGTTACTATTCATGACATTAATCTATTTACATAGGCACAAGACTTACTGAAACATAAATTTCCATAGTTGAAACATTGGTTGCAACTAAAAGCAAATAAATATCATGGGCAACATAAAGGAAATGCAATTGGAACAGCACTATCCAAGGAAATGCTTTTTACAGTTTTACTTCCTCTATACGATAATCATGTCAGCAACAAATTAAAGCTTTTATGATCATAAGGCTACCATTTGCTGTTCCAATTGGAATCTTCTTCCACATTTCCACTACTAAAAAGGGACAACTGATAGGATTGCGAGAGACTTGCAGATAAACTCCTAAAGCTTTTTGGTCAATAAATTCTTAAAGTTACGTTCACATCATTTGAAGATATACGTTGGTCAAATAAGAGCCAAAATTCCTGAACTATTAGTAAGACGAGCCCTACATAACAACCATTTTAAAGATTTCGTGATAATTTATGGGATGTGTATAAATTTTCAAAAGTAAGATAGATGAAAGCACATTTAAAATTTTATGGAGCTTATATATGTACTTAACCAACAGTTATATTTATCAATAATAATTTATTACTAATATCTACTAGAAGTCATATTTTTAAGATACGTTTCTAATACAACATGGTGATAAAGATTAATTTAAAAATCAAATATCTTTAAAATATTTTTTTAATAAATTAGTATCTTATTTCGAAAACACAATATTAAGATTATTTTCTAAAAATTTAGAGCTTCAAAATTTTGTTTACAAACATTTATATATATATATATATATCAATTTCCCTCCCTGAGTCACAAATAAAGAAAGATTCAAATTTTTTTTTTTTACAACACACAACAAGAAAAGTGCAATCATCTTAATGCTGAACAGAATACAATTTAACTACTGCAATTTTGCACCAATCTACAAATTTCTACTTTTCCTTTTTTACTGGAGCTGATCATGTTGAAGATTTTGTTCTCTTAAGTTCTCTTTTAGTTGTATTTTGCTGTAGCAATAAAGAAAGATTACAAATAAGCTATGAACTATTTATAAACAGTGTGGAAGATAAAATCTCGGGCTTGGATTTAAAAGAGTGGATGTAGGGATTAGGTTGAATCAAAATATATCGCCAGTCCATTATTCTTTCTTCCTTCTCTATTATTTTTGCATATTTATTTTGTGCGTACCATCTAATTCCAACAATATTTTCATGTCATTATTGTTTAAGTAAGCAAAAGGGATAATATTGGAAGTATTATATCAACATTTTAAGAACTTTTATTTCAAAAGACTTTATCACTTTATTTCTAATATCCTTCTCGCAAGATTTTTTTACATCTTTTTATGTTTTATAAGCTTTATATACTTTGATAAAACACGTAAACACCGGACACAAATGTGCAGGAATATCGATACATCTGTTGCTTGGGTAGAAGTTAGAATAAACTAATTATAACGTGAACTATGCTGTCCGTGCATAGTGCACATTTCTGTAATGTCCAATAATTCCAGACTTTACCAACACTAGTAGAAAAGTTGGTATAGGAGGCGAAAATTAAGAGGCGAATTTCGCCTCTTAAAGTATCTGAGGCGAATTTTGCCTCATTTTCACAACTGAGGTGAATTTCGCCTCATCCCAGTTAGCATTTGAGGCAAAATTCGCCGCTGACTAGGATGATGAGGCGAAATTAGCCTCACTAGCCTAGTCAGCGGCGAATTTCACCTCAAATGCTGACTAGGATGAGGCGAAATTCGCCTCATAATCCCCCTATATATACCCTTCCCTCCATCTCTTTCACTCGCACCTCTCACATTCTCTCGCACCATCTCTCTTTCGCTCACCCACACACACACACACTGACGCACACACACACACACACAAAGTCACGCGCGCGCTCGCCTACACACACACACTCACGCACACACTCACTCACGCACACACACACGCCGACGTGGCACTCACGATGCTATGAGGCGAATTTCGCCTCATTATTACTACATGAGGCGAAATTCGCCTCATGCCACGTCGGCTAGTGAGGCGAATTTCGCCTCACCAGCCGACGTGGCATTCCCTTCCTACTATGAGGCCAATTTCGCCTCATGTTTTAAAACGTGAGGCGAAATTGGCCTCCTTTTCCCTAAGATGGCCAACCTATACAGGCGAATTTTTCACCTCAATAGCACTACTGAGGCGAAATTGTAAGCTACTGAGGCGAAAAATTTCACCTCTTAATGTCATTTTTCTACTAGTGCAAGTGGTTTCTGAGTCAGATCGCAATTGCCTTTGGTCTAAATCAATTAAAAAGTAAGGAGGAACGACAAAAAGAAAGGTAAATAGATAAATTAATTAATCAATTAATAGGAAGCCACGCATATAACCCTTGAGGAAAGGGACGTGAAGTTTGAGAAAGTGGTTATTATTGTGTTGTGAGTAAAGAATTCACGAGGCGAAGCAGAAGGCGAACTTGGTATTATTTTGATAAGTTTTGTTTGAAATGGTATATAGTAAAAATATAATTAAAAATTTTAAATAATAAAATAGATAATAAATAATTATTTTTTTTAAAGGTCAGATAAATAAATGCAGAAATATGCAGTGAAAAAGATTAAGGAATAATAATCATTCACTAATCCCTATTCTGCCACCAAAATTAAAAAATTTAAAAAGCAATCCATTGTCTAACTGGAAAAGGCTTGCGGATGGTCACAGATAATGATTTTTTTTCTTTTAAAATTTTATCCTCACAACAAGTTTTTATAATAAGAAATCAGACTTTATTTACAAATTTTCTCATGTGCTTGTGCAACCTATGGAACTTTTTCAAAGTTTTTCATGAACTATACGAACCTATGCGGAAAAAAAAAAAAAAAAAAGAGAGAGAAATTCTGATCAAACCACGGATATACAACATTTTCCATTGGAAAGGGAGAAACCTAAAATTTGGGTTGGTGCACTGTTTTGCCTTATACTACTATCTTATATCGTATGCATTTCTTTGTATTTTTTGGGCAAGGAGGTCGACGACACACCTTTTAAGTCCCATGGATCCAATGCATAAAGATATTAAATTTAGTATATAAACTTTATGTAAAAATTTAATTTAGTACTTGAATATTGAAGTGAAAAATTTTAATATCTTATCAAACCTTTTATAGATAATTTTATTGCTTTTTTAACGCTATTTACTCTATTTACAAAGGTAAAAAAGATAAAATAGGATTAAATTTTTAATATTGATCCTAACGCTATTTAGCATCAATAGACTATTTTTTTCATGCTATGATATAGGGCAAATAATGTAAGTAAGATAGTAAAATCAATCACGAAAATTTTGATCAAATATTAAATTGATAATTTCAAAGTGTAGCTCTGAAATTGAGTTTTTAAGGCAAAATTCATACCAAATTTGACCTCTTTTTTTTCAATTCCTTTACGACTGAAAATATGTATTCGAGTTCGATCCATCCTACACGAGAAGCCTGTACTAAGGTCGTTGGGTTATAAGGCGGATAATATATATAGATATTAAAAAAATAAAAAACAAATAAATAATCAACTTGATCACTTATCTCATTTGTAATGAAGAAAATAAAAATAGAAAAAAAAAAAAAACATAATCATTTTCGTGGAATCTGATATTGACCGCTGGAGCCAGATTTGAAGCTACGAGACAATAGATGATTGGTGTGTATGACATATGAGTCCTTTTTTTTTTTTTTTTTTCCTTTTTTGCTTTTTCTTTTTTCCGGTTGATATAGTGGATATAAGTAGAGGACTTAAATGGATAGGTAAGGTAAAATTTATTAATATATAGAACTTTCAATACAGTTATGCCGTGAAGATGCTCAAATTCTACCATTTATCATTGTCGAAGCAGAGTTACAATGCGATCCCTCTTAAGAGAATTAAACTGTGACGTTGTATGATGAACTTGCAAGGACGATAATAGCGGTGAAATACACTAGCAACTAGCCACATGTTGATCAATGAAAAATTTAGGATGAGTTGCTAATAATTTAGGTTTTTTCTATATACGGTTAGCTTTTTTGCTTTTAAATTTGAATCTCTACAGCTAGAGCCTGACATCTTAAGAGAAAGTGCTTTTTACTTTCTCTACATGATTATTTTGCCCATTAAAAAATTATCAGAAAGTGCTATTGATATATATATATATATATATAATTATTTCAACCAAGGGCAAAATAGCAAAAGACATTCCATAAATATGTTTTCATAAGATTTGTGATTTCAAGCACTCAATTTAAAAAATAAGGGGTTTTAGTGTGCATTATATTTATATATATATATATATATATATGCAATTTGCCCAGAATTTTGTTAGCACCAAACTGAAATTTTTATGATCAAAGGGCGACAATTTGCTGCTCTATTAGGAATCTTCTTCCACATTTCCACTACTAAAAGGAGACTACTAATAAAATTGTGAAAGAATTACAAATGGACTCCTAAAACTTTTTGGTAAATAAATTCTAGAAGTTACTTTCACATCATTTTAAGATATACATTGCCCAAACAACAGCCCAAATTCCTGAACTATTTCTAAACAGAACCCTAAATAATTACCATTTTAAGGATTTAGTGATAGTTTATGGATTTTTAAAAGTTAGATAGTTGAAAACATATTTAAAATTTTAGGGAGCTTATATCTGTACTTA